>CM042378.1:3212951-3485451 GCA_023634145.1 Thymallus thymallus | reverse complement strand
ACTAGCGGCACACACACACACACACACACAAACACACAGAGAGACAGAGACCGAGACAGACAGGCATTCAGGAAGTGTCGAAATGTATCTTGATGATAGAGGTGTGTGTTGTGTCCAGGTGTTTGGGAAGGGCAACATGGTGTTCTGGATCGTCTTCTCTGTCATCCACATCCTGGCCACCATGCTGCTCAGCACCCAGCTCTACTACATGGGCCGCTGGAGACTGGGTAAGGAGTCAGTCAATCAATGTTATTTTTAAAAGCCCTTTTTTCATTGGCAGTTGTCACAAAGCGCTTTATGGAGACCCAGACCAAAACCCCAAAGAGCAAGCAATGCAGAGGCAGAAGCACAGTGGCTTGGAAAAAACGACCTTTAAGGCAGGAACCTAGGAAGAAACCTAGGAGTAAGGTCTAGGAACGAGCCTGGGGTCAGGGTTAGTTTTTACTTTTTGGACAGGTGTCAGTCTATTCTTTTTGTTTGTGTTTCAGATTCTGGCATCCTGCGCAGGATTGTGTATGTGATCTACACTGACTGTATACGCCAGTGCAGTGGCCCCATGTATATTGTGAGTATACATCAAGGGAGAACTACTGCCCCCTCTCATTGAAGCCAATGGCGGTTCAAGGCTGTCTGCGGTACTGCGGCCATTGTTTGCATAAAACAGGATCCCTCGCTATAGTGAATGGAAAAATGACCATCTTTGTGGTCAATCTTTGTGTAAATAAAAAAATTATCATTCTTAAACAATCATGGTACCAATAATTAGTTTTATTACACCAGATGTACAGTACGTACTTTAGTTGATAATGCCAGCCTGCAGTACCCCGGTCGGGCCTTCAACTTTAGTTACTCAATGAGAGGGGGCAGCACTGAGCCAAATCAAATTGTATTTGTCACATGCGCCGAGTACAACAGGTGTAGACCTTACCGTGAAATGCTTACTTACAGGCTTAACCAACAACAATGTAGTTCAAGAAATAGTTAAGAAAATATTTACAAAGTAAACTAAAGTAAAAACATTTTATAAGATGTAAAAAAGTAACACAAGAAAATGACATAACAATAACGAGGCTATATACAGGGGGTACTGGTACCAAGTCAATGTGCGTGGTATAAGTTAGTCAAGGTAAAAGTAACTATGCATAGATAATAAACAGCGAGTTGCAGCAGTGTAAAAACAAAGGGTGGGGGGTCAATGTAAATAGTCCGGGCGGCCATTTGATTAATTGTTAAGCAGTCTTATGGCTTGTTAAGGAGCCTTTTGGTCCTAGACTTGGCGCTCCGGTACCGCTATGACTTGGGCGACTGGAGTCTTTGACAATTTTTGGGCCTTCCTCTGACAACGCCTAGTATATAGGTCCTGGATGTCAGGAAGCTTGGTCCCAGTGATGTACTGGGCCGTAAGCACTACCCTCTGTAGCGCCTTACGGTCAGATGCCGAGCAGTTGCTATACCAGGCGGTGATTCAACCGGTCAGGATGCTCTCGATGGTGCAGCTGCAAAACTTTTTGAGGATCTGGGGACCCATGCCAATTTTTTTTCAGTCTCCTGAGGGGAAAAGGTGTTGTCGTGCCCTCTTCACAATAGTTTGTTGGTGATGTGGACACCAAGGAACTTGAAACTCTCGACCCGCTCCACTTCATCCCCGTCGATTTTAATGGGGGCCTGTTCGGCCCTCCTTTTCCTATAGTCCACGATCATCTCCTTTGTCTTCATCACGTTGAGGGAGAGGTTGTTGTCCTGGCGCCACACTGCCAGGTCTCTGACCTCCTCCATCGTTGTTGTTGATCAAACCTATCTCTTGTGTCATCAGCAAACTTAATGATGGTGTTGGAGTCGTGCTTGGCCACGTAGTCGTGGGTGAACAGGGAGTACAGTAGGGGACTAAGCACCCTCCCCTAAGGGGCCCCAGTGTTGAGGATCAGCGTGGCAGATGTGTGTTGCCTACCCTTACCACCTGGGGGCGGCCCGTCAGGAAGTCCAGGATCCAGTTGCAGAAATAGTAGTGTCAGGGTCCTTAGCTTAGTGATGAGCTTTGTGGGCACTATGGTGTTGAACGCTGAGCTGTAGTCAATGAACAGCATTCTCACATAGGTGTTCCTTTTGTCCAGGTCGGAAAGGGCAGTGTGGAGTGTGATTGAGATTGCGCCATCTGTGGATCTGTTGGGGCGGTATGCGAATTTGAGTGGGTCTAGGGTTTCCGGCATGATGGTGTTGAGCCATGACCAGTCTTTAAAAGCACTACAGTGCTACGGGGCGGTAGTCATTTAGGCAGGTTACCTTCGCTTTCTTGGGACTATGGTGGTCTGTTTGAAACATGTATGTATTACAGACTCGGTCAGGGAGAAGTTGAAAATGTCAGTAAAGACACTTGCCAGTTGGTCCGCGCATGCATTGAGTACACGTCCTGGTAATCCGTTTGGCCCCGCGGCTTTGTGAATGTTGACCTGTTTCAAGGTCTTGCTCACATCGGCTACTTGAGAGCGTAATCACACAGTCGTCCGGAACAGCTTGTGCTCTCATGCATGCTTCAGTGTTGCTAGCCTCGAAGCGAGCACAAAAGGCATTTAGCTCGTCTGATATGCTAGCGTCACTGGGCAGCTCGCGGCTGGGTTTCCCTTTGTAGTCTGTAATAGTTTTCAAGCCCTGCCACATCCGACGAGCGTCAGAGTCGGTGTAGTAGGATTCAATCTTAGTCCTGTATTGACGCTTTGCCTGTTTGATGGTTCGTCTGAGGGCATAGCAGGATTTCTTATAAGTGTCCGGATTAGTGTCCCGCTCCTTGAAAGCGGCAGCTCTAGCCTTTAGCTCTGTGCGGATGTTGCCTGTAGTCTATGGCTTCTGGTTGGGATATGTACGTACGGTCACTGTGGGGACGACGTTGTCGATGCACTTATTGATGAAGCCGGTGACTGAGGTGGTATACTCCTCAATGCCATTGGATGAATCCCAGAACATATTCTAGTCTGTGCTAGCAAAACAGTCCTGTAGGCTGCAACATCACTTCTGGAGTTGCTCAAACTGCGCTTGTTATGTCTCCATGAGACGCCATCTTAACAGACCTCATTTGGCTTCAATACGCTATTGAGTTTTCACATAGGAATTAATGGTGTTTAAGTGATCGATGACTTTGTCCATTCATTTTATATACAGTCATTGGTATACTGTACATACACATACTCTATGGATTCACAAATCCACAAGTAAACCGTTCTCTCTGTTTTTCTGTCTGTCTGTCTGTCTGTCTGTCTGTCTGTCTGTCTGTCTGTCTGTCTGTCTGTCTGTCTGTCTGTCTGTCTGTGTGTGTGTGTGTGTTAGGACCGAATGGTTCTGCTAGTGATGGGAAACATAGTGAACTGGTCTCTGTGAGTATTTCCTTCATTTCCTCACTATCTTATTCAGACTGGACTGTCTTCACTGCAGTGGTTTTTATAGTATTTAGTTTTCGTTCAGGTTTGCAGGATACAGTACAGATCTGATATCTTAATTTGATCACTGTTGTCGCAGAGAATGTTCCTGAGCAACATGAAATGCTAATTATAGAGTATTAGGGTTTAAAAAGGCTTCTAAAGTTTGTCATTTCCACTTTAAAATGTCAGACTTGATTTGCCATAACGAGAAATGTATCAACCCTTAATAATATAATTAATTAACATAATCCAGGTAATAATTCACATTTCCTGGTGAAATTAAGATGGCAGATCTGTACATTGTTTGACATCAGGCAGTTTTATTTTTAATGTTTTTTCACACCTGCTTTAAGTGATTCAGTCCTTTTTTTGTCAATGTGATTTATTGCGACTCACTCAGCCTGACGAGGCAAGGTATCCATGTACTCTGTAGAACAGTAAGTACTCACCCACAACCATAGGTGGACGGTAGAGTAGACAACTCGTCACTGGCATACATCGTATTGTTGTGTTCTGTCTGTCCAGGGCTGCTTATGGGCTACTGAAGACACCCAATGACTTTGCCTCTTACCTGCTGGCCATCGCCATCTGCAACCTGCTACTCTACTTTGCCTTCTACATCATCATGAAGGTGTGTGTGTGCTTGTTTGTTCATTTTCCATGGGCCAATCTCACTCCAAAATGGCATGCCACAATACATGTATTGATTCACAAACTCTCTACAGCAGGTGTGGGCAAACGTTTTGGCTCAAGGGCCACATTCAGCTTTTGAAACCATGTGAGGGGCCACGTACTATATGTGTGACAAAACATGTGAAGCCTTTGTTCACGTTGACACACAACTACTAGTGTACTGTAGGTGTACGCATGTTGCTAAGATTTCAAAACTATTCTGTCACTGTATCGTCTCTACCCTTCTGAAGTACAATGAGACTCGCGGCCACAAAAAGTAAGTGCAAATTTTTGAAACATGAAAAAAGCATGTTTATATAACTGTAAACAGCAGATGTCTGATACAGCACTGTAAATACCTTCTCTGCTACTAAAGGACAATCTGAGTGACACGAATAAGAGCAAGAAGTATGTAGTTTGAGTTCAAAAACTTCATGTTCAAATGAATGTATTACCGCAGATTACTGAACAGTTCTCAGATCATCTCAGCCCAAATAAAGTACAATCTGAACTATTGTTGTAAGTGTTCAATGTCAAGTGAATGGGGACAAGGCCAGTATACAAGTGCATTGCTGGATAGTTCTCACTGCAATAACCATCACCATAATAACAAACAAAAAAATACATAGCCTAAAACTGTTTAAAAAAAACCCGAAATAAAACATAAGCCGGGCCTACCCCACTCTTGGTGATTTCGGTCTTAATGTGAGGAATGCGTGTGGTCACCTCTAAACTGTAATGAATGGAATGACATGCTGTTACCGCATTATGAGTGATGTTATGCAATTATGGCCCATGAGCTAAATAACTGGCAGTGTCCAAATACCCATACTTGCGTGCTTAATAGTAGGCTGTTTGAGTATGCAGAATTAAAAAAAAAAAAGTATGCAACATTTCAAAAATCCAGTATACAGTACGTTTAATTCCCGAATGTCATATTCAGGTTTGACAACAGCTGATCAATTAGGTATGGGGATTCGCTACTGAAATCAACGAATAGCAGGAAACCACGCAATCACACATGACGCAGTCTCAGTATGCGAAAATAGAATGTTTAACAGTATGCAACCTTTTCGAAACTCAAGTATCTTTTAAATGCCAGGATTTTATACTTATTTCGGCTCTTCATCTAGTAGAATTCGATGCACGTTTTCCCACAATGCATTGGGAGAGGTGGGCTGCGAGTGAAGGGTCCTAGTTCTCTTCAAGTAGCCGACAACGTAATTGAGAAGATGACTGAAGCTTCTGAGGTTCAAATGTAGGCTAAGTGGTTTTTTGTTCTCCTTAAGATGATCACGAGTATTGCATCTTAGGCTGCATCTTTGAAAACAGAAGTATTTTTTTGTTATGTTTTACACTAAGTGGATTTCTGTTTTCTCACTGAAGGGTGTTTCTTGTTCTATTGGTCTTCATCAGAGCTTTTAAACTACTTGTCAAAAGTTTGGACACACCTACTCATTCCAGGGTTAAAAAACGACAACACTTTCTTGGCATATCAGACATTATATGCCAACTAACTTTTTCCTTATAAGGAAAAGGCAGTTTTGTTTATTTTAATTGCATAACATACATTTTTAAATTTTTTATTACATATTACATATCCATCTGTCCAAATACTTTTTCACATGGCCGTATATATATATATATATATATATATATAATTGAGTTAATAAAGCCGCATACAAACATGGTCTCATTTTTTGTTTTCTTCAGTTAGGCAGCTCCAACATGCAGGTGTTTCAGCCTAGCTCAGTGCTTTCTGTGGTGGTGGGGCGGGCCAGCAGAAAATAGGAGCATTGTGACATAATTGGCACAGTGTTCTGTCATTCATGGGGACATTGCACAATCGCCTATTTTAAGTCCTCAGTAAGGTGGACATCCAACAGTTCAGCCCTTTGGGTCCAGACAGAATTATATTACAAGTGCAGTTCCAAGAAGGCTCAAGGTCATTGGCCACAGAAATTACGTCAAATCATGTTATATGTACAGTAGCTTTGATTGGACTGATCAACTGTACGAAAGACTATTGAGAGTAAATATAACTGTTTGATTGTTGACATTCTAACAGTATTGTATATAGAAAGTGCACATCTGACACATGAACAAACGTAGAACATGTTCTGGGTGTACAATAACAGATTATGTTGTGTGTCTGTGAATGTGTGTGTGTGTGTGTGTGTAGCTCCGCAGTGGGGAGAGGATCCAGTGCATGGCCATAGTGTGTATCCTCTTCACGGCCGTGGTGTGGGGCTTCGCTCTCTTCTTCTTTTTCCAGGGCCTCAGCACCTGGCAGGTCAGCACAGCACACACACACACACACACACACACACACACACACACACAGACTATGACCTTTTAGATCAGTGGCTTCCACCAAACGTCAGCCTTACACACCCCATGGCAGGGGTTTTCAAACCTCTCCTCTGGGACCCCCAGCCATTCCATGTATTCCAGCTGTTCCAGAGCTAGCACACCTGATTCAACTTGTCAACTACTAATCAAGCACTTGTCTCTGTAGGGAAGTTGAATCAGGTATGCTAGTTTAGGTCTACAACAAAATTGTGAATGTTCTGGGAGTCTCCGAGGGGAGGTTTGGGAACCCCTGCCCCATGGGATTCATGGTATCTGTAGTACCACACTTGAAAACATCACATGCTCACACACTGCATGTTTACACATCACATGTCATAGTCACATAACCCCAACATTCCCACGTCACTGTGGCGCTGACTGCTTTGTCCTCTCCCCCGCTGAAGAAAACCCCAGCCGAGTCCCGGGAACACAACCGTGATTGCATCGTGCTCTCCTTCTTCGATGACCACGACATCTGGCACTTCCTGTCTTCCATTGCCATGTTTGGTTCCTTCCTGGTGAGTGTGTGCACGTGCATGCCTCTGGGGAGGGCCATGTGACACGCATTTCATAATATTATAAATTGGAAGGGAATTCACAGATTTCACACCATGGACATGGTTATTGCACACGTTATTCAGCTTTGATGAAGACCTCCATTTCCTGACCCATACATACCCAGATAATAACATCTTAGTGACTGACTCCTCTGTTTTCTCTGACAGGTTCTCCTCACCATGGATGATGACTTGGACGACGTCCAGAGAGACAAAATATTTGTCTTCTGAGAAAGCAACTCTCTGGCTCCGCCTTAATGTTTCTCGCTGACCAATAGTGACAGTGGCAACAGAGACACCCTATGGCCTGTCTCCCTGACTGCAGGCGGGCTGGGCATCTCTCAGCCAATCAAAGAGCTGGGTAAGGACAGTGCGCCCTCCCCTGAGATGGAATCTGTATGGACACTTGGCGTGCCAATCAATGAGTCCGGTTCATGAGGACATACTGACATTTCTCCTTACTGCCATCCAATACTACTGTGTTCGTTGTGTTTTCTTATTGCCGATAAAGATGTTAACTGATTAATTAATTAATTTTATATTGCATCATTATTGACCTGCAACTCCATCAATGCATTTAAACGTGTATAGTCTGTGTGTGTGTGTGTCTGTGTATATTTATGATTGAGCATAACTGTGTATGTGGGAGTGATAACACACTCTCAGTCCAGTTTGTCGGTGGCCTTTAATGTTTGAATCATGTGCGGGGTCTGCATGTATTTCTATGGCTGTCTGATACTGTATACCGGATGGGAATGGATCTGTCCCAGATGTCCCTGAGAGATATCAATGATTGTATTAATTACTAACTCCGTCCTTAGCTGGTGAGGAAAATATATTTTGCACTGTAGGATAAGAACTTGGGACTATGTGATGGAACAGTTACTGAATAAAGTTTTTTGTGTCCATGACGATAGAGGTGTAGTCTTAGCATTAGTACAATATGGCTCTAGGTTTTGCATTTTGAGTAACTGTCAAGCAGGATGAAGAGTAAGGACCTGGGTTGTGTTCATTAGGCACCAAACGGAAGATAATAACAATCTACCTGAACTTGTCCAAGTAGCAAAAAAAGTTACACTTTTCCGTTGGGCGTCCCAATGAATACAACCCTGGTGATTACTTTAATACAGACAAATGAAATACTGAAAAGCTGTATGTAGCATGAAATCTTGACATGGGCATTTTTTATTTAAATGTTTCTTATAAAAATACTGTACAAATGTCACACATCTATCTGCACAGTAAACACACTGGAAGAGGGTCTCACCAGAACGTCATACAGACTGAATGCTTCACTAGTCATGGTCTTGCCCGTGTAGTGGTTATTATGGTATGGCTTGAACTTCTTATACAGAGGTTCAAGTCAACAGTATCTAACTCAAAACCTTGATGTCTCACCTAATAAAGTGAAACACCTACTGTATATGTAACAACTATGCATTCTGCTTTGAAACATTTCAAAAAAGAGATAAAACAATTGGGAAACAAACTGATTTGTTGACTACGGGGCTATTGTCTCCATACTCCCAAGATATTCACTCTTACATGTCTCCATACTTCCAAGCTATTCCATCTTACATGTCTCCATACTCCCAAGCTATTCACCCTTACATGTCTCCATACTCCCAAGCTATTCACCCTTACATGTCTCCATACTCCCAAGCTATTCACCGTTATATGTCTCCATACTCCCAAGCTATTCACCCTTACATGTCTCCATACTCCCAAGCTATTCACCCTTACATGTCTCCATACTCCCAAGCTATTCACCCTTACATGTCTCCATACTCCCAAGCTATTCACCCTTACATGTCTCCATACTCCCAAGCTATTCACCCTTACATGTCTCCATACTCCCAAGCTATTCACCGTTACATGTCTCCATACTCCCAAGCTATTCACCCTTACATGTCTCCATACTCCCAAGCTATTCACCCTTACATGTCTCCATACTCCCAAGCTATTCACCGTTGCATGTCTCCATACTCCCAAGCTATTCACCGTTACATGCCAATGGAATGAAATTACAGAGACCACAAACAGCCCTAATGTCCTCACTCTTCTGTCACACAATCACAGCTAAACTGAGGAGCTCACCAGAGGACAGAGGTCTTAAAATAAAAATCTTGCAGTAATCTGATATGTATATTTGGTTGTAGAGGAATCCTAGCTCTGGTCCAGGGGGTTAGTGCGTTCCTTTGGTCAACACATAGTCTAGGGGGTTCCTCTAATAACGCCCTGGACCAGAGCTAGAGGGATCCCTGCATTACTCAAAGTGAATTTTATACTTCTTTCAGTAACAATACATCTTTATCTTGCTCCGTATGTAACTTCCCCCTCCCCCACCCCTCTAGTAATGGTACACTTTAATCTGGTTGCTGTCATCCAGGCTCAGCTGGACCAGTCCACTCGTAGTTGGAGGGGTCCGATAACGCGTGAACAGAGGTCTGATGAAAACCTGTTAAGGAAATGTACAAGACTGCACTAAGCTCCATTATAAGTGCAATGTGGTGTGAGCATGTTTACAGAAAGATACACACTGGGGTCTTTCCTGCGCGTCTCCAGCCATCTCTTGTTGCCGTCAATCAGACCCTGTAGCCTCTGGCCGTCCACCTCCACTGACTCAGGCCGCATGGAGGACAGACTGCGAGCCTGCTCACTAACACACAGACACACCTTTCTTTAGTACCTTCATTCAACAAGATGGACTACTGTGAAAACATATTTACCTTGCAGGACAGTATCCTGAATAAAGCACATTGGTCCTGGAGGAACTGCTGGCTATGGGCTCAATAGGAGCCCCTATGGAAGAAATAACAAAGGTAAGTGTAGTCTTGTTAAACCAATGAACCAACAACTCACCCTACCTGAAACTACACTGAACAGAGAGTTCTTCAGACCACATCATTAAATTGAACGCATATTTAATATGATATTGTATCTCTTTGGTGCAGATGTACCAGGGAAGAGCTTGGCCCAGCGGCTGTTGAGCAGGTCCTCAGAACCCCGTAGCTGGGTGGAGCTGCTGTGCTGGGCCCACGCCCACGAGGGCCCAGACGGAGGCATCGAGAGCTGTGAAAGAGCCATTGAGGTGGGGGTTCGTGGCTGGGAGAGGGGCAGGGGTAGGGGGAGAGGCTGGTAAGGGGTCTGGCGTTGGGTCAGGGAGCCCAGGGCCCCCAGGACTGTGTTGAGCTGACCAGAGATGTGCTGGAGCGACTCGGCTAAGTGCTGCACCTTAGCTGGCACTGTGGGCTCCTCACCTGGAGAGGAGAGATAGAGAGGGAAAGAGAGAGAGCACAAGAGAGAAAGGGAGCGAATATCAGAAAACGAGAAGAAAGAGGGAGAAAAGCAAGGGACGAGGTGTGAAAGAAAGGAAGGAGTGGACGAAAGGGAAAGAAAGGAGGAACAATGAAGGGGGAGAGAGAGTATGGTTAGAAGAGGAAGAGGAAGAGTACAGGCCTTCCTGTTGTAACTGTAAGGAATTAATATTCCCGTATGTCTGTCTCTCTCACATGGGCCATCGCTGACGCTGCTCACATCTGATCCAGTCACATCAAAGGTCACCTTCCTATCAGACGCCAGTCTGTCCGGGTCTTCATAGTAGTGATGAGGGGAGACCTGGGCAAGGGAAAGCAAGAGAAAAAACTAACTCCATACTTTTCAACTTGTAACACTTGTCTTCTCTTACTATCACTGACTTTGCTGATAACTGTTTTATTGAGGAAAGTTTTACTCAGTTGTGTAAAGTAAGGTTTTTTTTGGGGGGGTATCTATACTTTACTATTTATATTTTTGACAACTTTTACTTCACTACATTCCTAAAGAAAATTATGTACTTTTTACTCCATACATTTTCCTTGATACCCAAAAGTACTCGTTACATTTTGAATTGTTAGCAGGACAGGAAATGGCCTAATTAACACACTTATCAAGAGAACATCCCTGGTCACTACTGCCTCTGATCTGGCGGACTCACTGAACACATGCTGCGTTTGTAAATGATGTCTGTGTTGGAGTGTGACCCTGGCTATCAGTTAATGAAAACAAGAAGAAGAAAATGGTGCCGTCTGGTTTGCTTTATTTAAGACATTTACAATTATTTATACTTTTACTTTATATTTTATAGTTTTTTTTAGCAATTACTTTTACGTTTGATACTGAAGTACATTTAAAACCAAATACTTTTAGACTTTTACTCAAGTAGTATTTTACTGGGTGACTTTGACTTTTACAGTCATTTTATACTAAGGAATCTTACTTTTACTCAAGTATGAAAATTGGGAACTTTTTCCACCACAGTTTTTTCTTACAATGATTATAATATGTTATTATTGTCTTAGCTAGCTACCTTAAGTTGAATGCACTGACTAAGTCGCTCTGGACATGGGTGTCTGCTAAATGACCAAAATGTCATGTAAAAATGCATACAAAATATGTCACCTCCCGAGCGACGCAGCGGTCAGTGTTGCGGCGTCACTACAGCATGGAGTTCGATACATTATGTACATGTTATGTAGTGTAGGTGCTGTACAGGGGACAGTATGTACAGTGGGGAGAACAAGTATTTGATACACTGCCGATTTTCCCACTGAATGGTATACACAAAGCATGTAGAAGTCTGTAATTTTTATCATAGGTACTCTTCAACTGTGAGTGACAGAATCTAAAACAAAAATCCAGAAAATCACATTGTATGATTTTTAAGTAATTAATTTGCATTTTATTGCATGACATAAGTATTTGATACATCAGAAAAGCAGAACTTAATATTTGGTACAGAAACCTTTGTTTGCAATTACAGAGATCATACGTTTCCTGTAGTTCTTGACCAGGTTTGCACACACTGCAGCAGGGATTTTAGCCCACTCCTCCATACAGATCCTTCAGGTTTCGGGGCTGTCGCTGGGCAATACGGACTTTCAGCTCCCTCCAAAGATTTTCTATTGGGTTCAGGTCTGGAGACTGGCTAGGCCACTCCAGGACCTTGAGATGCTTCTTACGAAGCCACTCCTTAGTTGCCTTGGCTGTGTGTTTCAGGTCGTTGTCATTGAAGTTCAATGCTCTTACTGAGGGAAGGAGGTTTTGGCCAAGATCTCGCGATACATGGCCCCATCCATCCTCCCCTCAATACGGTGCAGTCGTCCTGTCCCCTTTGCAGAAAAGCATCCCCAAAGATTGATGTTTCCACTTCCATGCTTCACGGTTGGGATGGTGTTCTTGGGGTTGTACTCATCCTTCTTCTTCCTCCAAACACGGCGAGTGGAGTTTAGACCAAAAAGCTCTATTTTTGTCTCATCAGACCACATGACCTTCTCCCATTCCTCCTCTGGATCATCCAGATGGTCATTGGCAAACTTCAGACGGGCCTGGACATGCGCTGGCTTGAGCAGGGGGACCTTGCGTGCGCTGCAGGATTTTAATCCATGACGGCGTAGTGTGTTACTAATGGTTTTCTTTGAGACTGTGGTCCCAGCTCTCTTCAGGTCATTGACCAGGTCCTGCCGTGTAGTTCTGGGCTGATCCCTCACCTTCCTCATGATCATTGATGCCCCACGAGGTGAGATCTTGCATGGTGCCCCAGACCGAGGGAGATTGACCGTCATCTTGAACTTCTTCCATTTTCTAATAATTGCGCCAACAGTTGTTGCCTTCTCACCAAGCTGCTTGCCTATTATCCTGTAGCCCATCCCAGCCTTGTGCAGGTCTACAATTGTATCCCTGATGACCTTACACAGCTCTCTGGTCTTGGCCATTGTGGAGAGATTGGAGTCTGTTTGATTGAGCGTGTGGACAGGTGTCTTTTATACAGGTAACAAGTTCAAACAGGTGCAGTTAATACAGGTAATGAGTGGAGAACAGGAGGGCTTCTTAAATAAAAACTAACAGGTCTGTGAGAGCCGGAATTCTTACTGTTTGGTAGGTGATCAAATACTTATGTCATGCAATAAAATGCAAATTAATTCTTAAAAAATCAAACAATGTGATTTTCTGGATTTTTGTTTTAGATTCCATCTCTCACAGTTGAAGTGTACCTATGATAAAAATTACAGACCTCTACATGCTCTGTAAGTAGGAAAACCTGCAAAATCGGCAGTGTATCAAATACTTGTTCTCCCCACTGTAAGTATTTGATACATCAGAAAAGCAGAACTTAATATTTGGTACAGAAACATTTGTTTGCAATTACAGAGATCATACGTTTCCTGTAGTTCTTGACCAGGTTTGCACACACTGTAGCAGGGATTTTGTCCCACTCATCCATACAGACCTTCTCCAGATCCTTCAGGTTTCGGGGCTGTCGCTGGGCAATACGGACTTTCAGCTCCCTCCAAAGATTTTCTATTGGGTTCAGGTCTGGAGACTGGCTAGGCCACTCCAGGACCTTGAGATGCTTCTTACGGAGCCACTCCTTAGTTGCCCTGGCTGTGTGTTTCGGGTCGTTGTCATGCTGGAAGACCCAGTCACGACCCATCTTCAATGCTCTTACTGAGGGAAGGAGGTTGTTGGCCAAGATCTCGCGATACATGGCCCCATCCATCCTCCCCTCAATACGGTGCAGTCATCCTGTCCCCTTTGCAGAAAAGCACCCCCAAAGAATGATGTTCCCACCTCCATGCTTCACGGTTGGGATGGTGTTCTTGGGGTTGTACTCATCCTTCTTCTTCCTCCAAACACGACGAGTGGAGTTTAGACCAAAAAGCTCTATTTTTGTCTCATCAGACCACATGACCTTCTCCCATTCCTCCTCTGGATCATCCAGATGGTCATTGGCAAATTTCAGACGGGCCTGGACATGCGCTGGCTTGAGCAGGGGGACCTTGCGTGCGCTGCAGGATTTTAATCCATGACGGCGTAGTGTGTTACTAATGGTTTTCTTTGAGACTGTGGTCCCAGCTCTCTTCAGGTCATTGACCAGGTCCTGCCGTGTAGTTCTGGGCTGATCCCTCACCTTCCTCATGATCATTGATGCCCCACGAGGTGAGATCTTGCATAGTGCCCCAGACCGAGGGAGATTGACCGTCATCTTGAACTTCTTCCATTTTCTAATAATTGCGCCAACAGTTGTTGCCTTCTCACCAAGCTGCTTGCCTATTGTCCTGTAGCCCATCCCAGCCTTGTGCAGGTCTACAATTTTATCCCTGATGTCCTTACACAGCTCTCTGGTCTTGGCCATTGTGGAGAGGTTGGAGTCTGTTTGATTGAGTGTGTGGACAGGTGTCTTTTATACAGGTAACGAGTTCAAACAGGTGCAGTTAATACAGGTAATGAGTGGAGAACAAGAGGGCTTCTTAAAGAAAAACTAACAGGTCTGTGAGAGCCGGAATTCTTACTGGTTGGTAGGTGATCAAATACTTATGTCATGCAATAAAATGCAAATTAATTATTTAAAAATCATACAATGTGATTTTCTGGATTTTTGTTTTAGATTCCGTCTCTCACAGTTGAAGTGTACCTATGATAAAAATTACAGACCTCTACATGCTTTGTAAGTAGGACAACCTTCAAAATCGGCTGTGTATCAAATACTTATGTGCATGGTATGTAGTGTAGCTGCTGTACAGGGGACAGTATGTATACCATTATGTGCATGGTATGTAGTGTAGGTGCTGTACAGGGGACAGTATGTATACCATTATGTACATGGTATGTAGTGTAGGTACTGTACAGGGGACAGTATGTATACCATTATGTACATGGTATGTAGTGTAGCTGCTGTACAGGGGACAGTATGTATACCATTATGTACATGGTATGTAGTGTAGGTGCTGTACAGGGGACAGTATGTATACCATTATGTACATGGTATGTAGTGTAGGTGCTGTACAGGGGACAGTATGTATACCATTATGTACATGGTATGTAGTGTAGGTGCTGTACAGGGGACAGTATGTATACCATTATGTACATGGTATGTAGTGTAGGTACTGTACAGGGGACAGTATGTATACCATTATGTACATGGTATGTAGTGTAGGTACTGTACAGGGGACAGTATGTATACCATTATGTAGTGTAGGTGCTGTACAGGGGACAGTATGTATACCATTATGTACATGGTATGTAGTGTAGGTGCTGTACAGGGGACAGTATGTATACCATTATGTACATGGTATGTAGTGTAGGTACTGTACAGGGGACAGTATGTATACCATTATGTACATGGTATGTAGTGTAGGTGCTGTACAGGGGACAGTATGTATACCATTATGTACATGGTATGTAGTGTAGGTACTGTACAGGGGACAGTATGTATACCATTATGTACATGGTATGTAGTGTAGGTGCTGTACAGGGGACAGTATGTATACCATTATGTACATGGTATGTAGTGTAGGTACTGTACAGGGGACAGTATGTATACCATTATGTACATGGTATGTAGTGTAGCTGCTGTACAGGGGACAGTATGTATACCATTATGTACATGGTATGTAGTGTAGGTACTGTACAGGGGACAGTATGTATACCATTATGTGCATGGTATGTAGTGTAGGTACTGTACAGGGGACAGTATGTATACCATTATGTACATGGTATGTAGTGTAGGTGCTGTACAGGGGACAGTATGTATACCATTATGTACATGGTATGTAGTGTAGGTACTGTACAGGGGACAGTATGTATACCATTATGTACATGGTATGTAGTGTAGGTGCTGTACAGGGGACAGTATGTATACCATTATGTACATGGTATGTAGTGTAGGTACTGTACAGGGGACAGTATGTATACCATTATGTACATGGTATGTAGTGTAGCTGCTGTACAGGGGACAGTATGTATACCATTATGTACATGGTATGTAGTGTAGCTGCTGTACAGGGGACAGTATGTATACCATTATGTGCATGGTATGTAGTGTAGCTGCTGTACAGGGGACAGTATGTATACCATTATGTACATGGTATGTAGTGTAGCTGCTGTACAGGGGACAGTATGTATACCATTATGTACATGGTATGTAGTGTAGGTGCTGTACAGGGGACAGTATGTATACCATTATGTACATGGTATGTAGTGTAGGTGCTGTACAGGGGACAGTATGTATACCATTATGTACATGGTATGTAGTGTAGGTGCTGTACAGGGGACAGTATGTATACCATTATGTACATGGTATGTAGTGTAGGTACTGTACAGGGGACAGTATGTATACCATTATGTACATGGTATGTAGTGTAGGTACTGTACAGGGGACAGTATGTATACCATTATGTACATGGTATGTAGTGTAGCTGCTGTACAGGGGACAGTATGTATACCATTATGTACATGGTATGTAGTGTAGGTGCTGTACAGGGGACAGTATGTATACCATTATGTACATGGTATGTAGTGTAGGTACTGTACAGGGGACAGTATGTATACCATTATGTACATGGTATGTAGTGTAGGTGCTGTACAGGGGACAGTATGTATACCATTATGTACATGGTATGTAGTGTAGGTACTGTACAGGGGACAGTATGTATACCATTATGTACATGGTATGTAGTGTAGGTACTGTACAGGGGACAGTATGTATACCATTATGTACATGGTATGTAGTGTAGCTGCTGTACAGGGGACAGTATGTATACCATTATGTACATGGTATGTAGTGTAGGTGCTGTACAGGGGACAGTATGTATACTATTATGTACATGGTATGTAGTGTAGGTGCTGTACAGGGGACAGTATGTATACCATTATGTACATGGTATGTAGTGTAGGTGCTGTACAGGGGACAGTATGTATACCATTATGTACATGGTATGTAGTGTAGGTGCTGTACAGGGGACAGTATGTATACCATTATGTACATGGTATGTAGTGTAGCTGCTGTACAGGGGACAGTATGTATACCATTATGTACATGGTATGTAGTGTAGCTGCTGTACAGGGGACAGTATGTATACCATTATGTACATGGTATGTAGTGTAGGTGCTGTACAGGGGACAGTATGTATACCATTATGTACATGGTATGTAGTGTAGCTGCTGTACAGGGGACAGTATGTATACCATTATGTACATGGTATGTAGTGTAGCTGCTGTACAGGGGACAGTATGTATACCATTATGTACATGGTATGTAGTGTAGGTGCTGTACAGGGGACAGTATGTATACCATTATGTACATGGTATGTAGTGTAGCTGCTGTACAGGGGACAGTATGTGTGGTATATAAAGGTTTTATGGTATAAGGGACCTCTTCAGCTACAGAGCTCTCTAGCTGTTGCAGTCGCTCCTCCTTCCTCCGTAGCAACGAGTTCCCCCTCTGTACAGTCACCCTCAACTCCTCCACGTCACTGACCTGCTGAGAAAAGGAAGAGGAAACAAGAGAGGGAGAGAGAGAGAGAGAGAGAGAGGGGGGGGGGAGAGAGAGAGAGAGAGAGAGAGAATATTCAGGGACAGTTACACAGGGAAGTCATGCATATTCTCTCACTTCATGAATGTTAAACACAAGGGCACTAGAGCAGAGTGTAGGAGTCTACTAGGGATGAGGAAGGGAGTCACACTTACATGTACCTGCTGCAGGTTCCTGTACATCTGTGTGGCCTGAGTGTGGCTGGTGGTGCTGGGGTACTGAGAGGAGCTGGACTGGGCTGCCTGCAGCGCTGCCTGTCTCTCACTCAGGCGACCACTCTCCCTCTCCAGGAAGCGCCGGGCTTTCTGCAGGGACAGCCCCTCAGAGGAGATATACTGACGCAAGCTGGGAGAGGGACAGGAAGAGAGAGAGAGAGAGAGAGAGAGACACCCAGGAGCACACACACACACACATAAAAGTCAGGATAGGAGGGTGTAGCATGCATGCTCTCTCTCACACACACACACACACACATACTCGTCCAAGCTGCTCTCGCTGTCTCTGGAGATGGGGGGGGGGGGAGGTTCTTTCAGGTCTTCCACATGCAGCACTTTCTCCCGTCTAGCAGTAGAGGACAGTGCCTCGCTATCCTTCTCCTTCTTCCTCTCCTCCTCCTCCTCTTCTGTTCTGTCCAGTCTAGTAGAAGGCCTCTTGATCTCACTCTGCTCCAGATCACTGCAATAGAATCATATGTTTGTTACTGAGAAAGCACTGGCATTGGGATAACATTGAACCATTAGTATAACTAGATCAAAAGCTTGACAAAGACCTCTGTAGTCTGGCAAACTAGACATGAAGTCTCACACTAAGTCTGAAAGACATGCTGGAATGGAGTGTAATGGCTGGAATGGAATGGTTTTCCCTTCGATCGATTCTGGCTATTTTTATGAACCGTCCTCCCCTCAGCAGCCTCCACTGGTGTTTATACTTGTGTACTATTGTTTGTACAGATGAACGTGGTACCTTTAGGCGTTTGGAAATTGCTCCCAAGGATGAACCAGACTTGTGGAGGTCTACAATGTTTTTTCTGAGGTCTTGGCTGTGTGTGTATACCTGACTCTGCAGCTCAGCCTATCACAGTGCTCCTGCAGCAGCTCCACCCTGCTCTCCAGCTGGTCCCGCTCCTCCTTCATCCTCCTGCTCTCCTCCTTCGCTTTGCTCCTCTCCTCCCTCATTCTCCCCAACTCCTCTCTCGCTTTGCCCCTCTCCTCCCTCGTTCTCCCCAACTCCTCTCTCGCTTTGCCCCTCTCCTCCCTCGTTCTCTCCGCCTCCTGCCTCGCCCTGTGTCTCTCTTCTTTCACACGCTCCAGATCCTCTCTCAGTCCATCTCTCTCCTGCATGACTCGAGGCAAAGCCTGAAAACATCACAGGTTTAATATCTACCAGCATAATGAAGACAGTGGTGATGAAGATGATGATAAATCCTCACCTCAATTCCTCTGTCTACCTCATCCTCTTCATCCCCAAGTTGCTGCCTCCTCGTCTTCAAATTCGCTGCCTGAAAAGTGCCAAATGTATATGTCCTTTAATCAACAGTGCCCAACCACCACTCCATTCCATAGCCTAGGCCATCGCTAAGTGTTCCAGGTAGTCATTAATACACATATCAGTACAACAGTGATTGGTTACCTGCTTCTTCAGTACTGCCTCCTGGATCTTCAGTTCTCTGGCCCTCAGCTCCAGCTTGTCCCCCAGCTCCTGAATCTCTGCCTCCTGAGGGATGACATACTGTAGGTGTTTAGAGATGATACATCGGGGTGTGTGTGTGTCTCTCTCTCTCTCTCTGTCCTCACCTTGCGTGTGTGTGTCTGGCGGGTCTTGGAGAGCTGGGAGTCTAGCTGTGTACGGAGTCTCTCCAGCTGGGTGTTGTGGGTGGCCAGCAGGCCATCTCTCTCCTCCTGCAGGGCACACAGCAACTGTTCCCTTTGGACAGCCTCCTGGAAGACACACACACACACACACACACACACACACACACACACACACACACACACACACACAGAGACAGATCATGAGTTACTTTCCACAATATTTTACGCGGCATTACATGTAGGGACTGTGCAGAGGACAACAGCCAAAACAACAATGACAGTAGCAGCAGGCTCGTTACCAGAAGCGAAGCTGTGACCTTTGAACTGTGTCTCACCTGGTCCAGATGATTCTCCCTGACAGAGTTGAGTTCTCTGCGGTGGTCGTCTTTGAGCTGCTCCAGCTTCCTGGCGTGGTCACGCTGTACTTCCTCCCTCACTTCCTGGAGCACGTCTCCCAACTGGACCAAGACACAGTGAGTGGGAGGGATACGTAATGTCACAACACTCTACATAGGGTTTAGACTGACATACTGTTACAGTAATATGTGTATATGCAGTCAGTGAGATGAGGGGCTGAGGTTTTGTGTACCAAAGGTAGGAAGTAGTGTGTGTGTGTGTGTGTGTGTGTGCTCTCTCACCTCTCTTTGGTACTCTGCTAGATGCTGCTCTGGCCTACGAGGGCTCTTCAACTCCCTCCGCCTCTCACTGGCACTGCTTCTCCCCTAAGGAACACAACAACTCACTATCCTAGACTCACTCCATGTATTTCCCTCACAAAAACCCAAACACATACGTGTGTATTGGAAGACCCCTCTCCTATACCTCCCTTCTCCCACCCCCACCTCCTCCTCTGACTCCTCCCTCAGTCGCTCCATGTCCCGCCTCCTCTGGGCCTCTATCCTCTCTCGCTCCGCCCCTCTCTCCGCCTCCAGGGAGGCACGCAGCTCCCTCAGCATCGCCTCGCCATCCTCCCTGATAAAAACAACACACACAGAAACGTAGCAAGCACGCGCGCACACACAATCATTTCTAGCTCAAATTTTTACAGTGACCAAGAGTTAATGCTATACCTACTGTATGTGTAGTAATAGTAGTATCGCCTAAGCATAGAAAAGGCAGTAACTGCTCATAGCGTGGAACTGAGAAATGGCTTTTATTTACCTTGGTTTCACAATAACTATATGAACTTACTGCTAACATGACACCCATTTTCTCCAAAACACAATACAATAGAGGCAGGATCCTTGTCCACATGATTAAACAGGTATTTAATGGCATTACCTCATTTTCGACCAAATTAGCAGTTAGTGCCTTTTTGCTTGGTAGGGCAGTGTGGTCGCTGGGCATGTGATCTAATAGTCAGTGGAGCACTCCAGGGAGATTGCTGTCATGCGAATGAATGGGTGTGTGTTTGTGTGTGTGTGTGTGTGTCTGTGTGTGTTTAAGCAGATGGATGAATTGTAGAGAGAGATGAGATGAGTCACCTGACAGTGCGTTGCTGGATCTCTCTCTCCCTCCGGGCCGTCTCCCTCAGCTCCAGTAGCCTTCTTTCAGACTCCACACTCAGCCTGCTCTCCTCCTCCCTCCCCTTACTCTGGAGCCTCTGCCTTAGGCTCCTGGAAGACCGGTCAGGACCAGGACACACACACACGCACACACAGCAGCTGGTGAGATAACCAGCACTGTCACACTGTCCAAAGCATCAACATTGAGTCACATCCTCAAACATCACAGGGAATATAGAGGGCAGGCAGCATCACAGCTCACAAATACTATAAGAGTGGAGAGTGAGGGTGGTTGACCCCTCTGTGGCCTGCTGCTTGGATGCATACCTGACCCTCTCCTCGCTCTCCTCCTTCAGCCTCCGTTCCTCCTCTTCCTCCTCCCGCCTCAGCTCCTCCTGAAGGAGGCGCACCTTCTCCTGCCTCTCCCGCAGCGCACGCTCCTCCTCCTCATTTATCTCCCTCTCAGTCTCCCTCCTCTTCCTCTCCTCCTCCTCCTCCTCCATCTCCCTCTCAGTCTCCCTCCTCTTTCTCCCCTCCTCCTCCTTTATCTCCCTCTCAGTCTCCCTCCTCTTCCTCTCCTCCTTTATCTCCCTCTCAGTCTCCCTCCTCATCCTCTCCTCCTCCTCCTTTATCTCCCTCTCAGTCTCCCTCCTCATCCTCTCCTCCTCCTCCTTTATCTCCCTCTCAGTCTCCCTCCTCATCCTCTCCTCCTCCTCCTTTATCTCCCTCTCAGTCTCCCTCCTCTTCCTCTCCTCCTCCTCCTTTATCTCCCTCTCAGTCTCCCTCCTCTTCCTCTCCTCCTCCTCCTTTATCTCCCTCTCAGTCTCCCTCCTCTCCTCCTCCTCCTCCTCCTCCTCCTGGCCCCTTCTACTGTCCTCCGCCTGTCTGGGGGCTTCCTCCTTGTAGTGGGTGGGCGGGCTCCTAACCAGGTGGCCTCTGGAGGTGTCAGGCCGCTTGACCTCCTGGACCCCATGCACTCCTAGGCTGGCGCTGGTGCTGACCCCCTCGGGCCGCGGCCGGGGCTCTGGCTCAGAATGGGAGGACCCTGTGTCCTGTTGGGATTCACTGGGCTGGCTGGGGGGCCTGTCCTCCATTGCTGGATCCTTCCTGCCTGCAGCATGGAGACGTCTGCAGAGGGGGGGCAGGGAGGGGAGGAGGGGAGAGAGAAATAAAGAGAGAGAGAGAGAGAGATAGAGAGAGAGAGAGAGAGAGAAAGAGAGAGAGAGAGAGAGAGAGGAGGGAAGTCAGAAATGATTTCGCTCAGCTCTAGACTTGTGCCAGAAGCAGACTACTGCACCAATGACAATTACATTATGCTTGTATCACAATGTGTGTTTCAAATTCAGAGGACATTTCACTGAAATATGGGCATTTATCAGAATCAGAAAGGCTTGTCTGCCAACCTCTCTGCAGCTTCTGCCCTTTTCCTCTGTTCTTTCTCCTCCTCCGCACTGACTTTCACATTCCCCTCTTTTTCCTGGGGAAAATATACTTTTTTTTTTTTTTAGATGAATAGCAAACGCTAACATCTAACTCTACATGGCATGATGTGAGCGTTACTCTCAAACTAAGGAATGGTACAAACTGTGCCTACAGACTCTACAGCCAGAGAACCACTGTGACTGAGAACATCCAAGTGAGGAAGGAGAGAGTGTAGCTGAGGAGGAAGGAGGTGAAGCGGAGGATCAGGGTGAAGAGGGGCGAGCGAGAGAAAAAGAAAGGAGAGAAAGAGAAGAGAAGGAGAACGTGTGGTACCTGCAGGCGTGGACTAACAGCAGGGGAGAGATCCTTCAGGTCCAGGACTTTCTCTGACAACTTGGAGCCAAGACCAGACTGAAGGGAAAATGGAACACAACAGTGTTAGTCTTTACTAAACATACCCTTTGATAATATGTGTTAAAATGTTACATTATAAAGTATCTGTTCTATAGGCTTGTCTATAGGGACAGGGGTCTCAATCCATAAAAAAGTACCTTGAGGTCCTCAGTGGAGGAGGATGCCACCTCGATGTGCTCGCTGGCCTCGGACTGCTGATGTAAACACACACTCAGTCACTGACATGAAGCATAGTGCCACCGTACCACCTCAAAACCGTACACACACACACACACACACACACACACACACACACACACACACACACACACACACACACACACACACACACACAGACACACACAGACGAATGCACTCACACACCGACAGATAGAAAACATGGACGCACGCTGACATTCTCAGCGACACACACCCAGTCACACAGGAGGACACACACAGCAACTATGAATGCTCCAGTTGTAGGAGGCAAAGCAAGTAAATCAGCAAAGGGACAATACACTAGTCAACAGCACAGAGCAGCCATGCCATGGCTTGATCCGCAAAGCTTGGGTAGACAAGAGGCAAAGAGTCTCTACCACACAAACACAGGGACTGAGAGGACCGGGCTGTTTGGGGGCTGTTTTAGACGATAGTGCTGCCTAGAGTGTTGTCTGAGAGAATGGGGATGCCTTGGGGGCTGGCTGAGAGGATGGGGCTGCCTTGGGGGCTGGCTGAGAGGATGGGGTTGCCTTGGGTGCTGGCTGAGAGGATGGGTCTGCCTTGGGGGCTGGCTGAGAGGATGGGGCTGCCTTGGGGGCTGGCTGAGAGGATGGGGCTGCCTGAGAGGATGGGGCTGCCTTGGGGGCTGGCTGAGAGGATGGGGCTGCCTTGGGGGCTGGCTGAGAGGATGGGGCTGCCTGAGAGGATGGGGCTGCCTTGGGGGCTGGCTGAGAGGATGGGGCTGCCTTGGGGGCTGGCTGAGAGGATGGGGCTGCAGTGTTCAGCTCTGGTGGAGGAGGGATGGAGGCAAAACTGGCGACAAGGAGACCAGAATATACCAATCCAGTCCTCAGAGGCTCTCATGTTAGTGTTAGAAGACCAATGGCTGGAGGTTTGGTGACCGGCAAAAACGTGTGTAAAGACCAAAGACACCAATGTGATATGAGAGGGAGACCATGGGGGGCTGGATTCACCAGGATTGGGACATGGGACACACACAGCCCCTCAGGGAGTGGATTGGTGTCTCATTTGGCTGAGAGAGGGGTGGAGGTGCATGCAGAGGGGGAGCACAAAGGGCAGGGGCCACGACATGGTCAAAGCACACCAAACCCCTACCTCTGCTGGGCACATTCTTCTTCTGCCCCACATACACCTTCATTTTGTCACTTCGTTTAAGGTCCGCTAACTTCTTCTTCTGCCCCAGTGACCTAGCTTGGACCGTTTGTGGTTTGAATCTCTCGATTACTTCCTCTGAGCTTGTGGATGTTTTGGGTTTCAGTGAGGCTTGAATAATCTGAATGCAGTTTTCCACCACCTCATCGCTGTCTTCTTCAAGTTTGTCTCCTTCCTTTTCTTTTAGTTCGCTTTTGACACACCTCTCCACCTCCTCCCGACTGCTCTCCTCTCCTTCACTAGCACGTCTACCCTCCTCTTCCTCACTTTTGACACACCTCTCCACCGCCTCACTGCTCTCCTCTCCTTCACTAGCACGTCTACCCTCCTCTTCCTCACTTTTGACACACCTCTCCACCTCCTCCCGACTGCTCTCCTCTCCTTCACTAGCACGTCTACCCTCCTCTTCCTCACTTTTGACACACCTCTCCACCGCCTCACTGCTCTCCTCTCCTTCACTAGCACGTCTACCCTCCTCTTCCTCACTTTTGACACACCTCTCCAACGCCTCACTGCTCTCCTCTCCTTCACTAGCACGTTTACCCTCCTCTTCCTCACTCTTGACACACCTCTCCACCTCCTCACTGCTCTCCTCTCCTTCACTAGCACGTTTTTCCCACAGCGAGCATCTCTCTAAGACTTTGACACTTTCCTCCCCTTCCTCACTTTTCACACACCTCTCCACCACCTCACTCTCTCCCTCATCAGCCTTCTCTTTACCCTCCTCTTCCTCACTTTTCACACACCTCTCCACCACCTCACTCTCTCCCTCATCAGCCTCCTCTTTACCTTCCTCTTCCAACCACCGCTCAACCACTTCATCACTATCCTCATCTCCCTTTGCCTCATCTTGCTCCTCTGTTTTCTCCTCTATACAATCTTTGACAGTTTCTTCCTTCCTTTCCATATGTTTGCTTTTTAAATATCTCTCCACCACTATCTCACTTTCCTCTTCATCTCCTCCCTCCATTTCTTTAATATATCACTCTCTTCTTGTTCTCCAAGATATCTCTCTATCATTTCATCACTTCCTTCTTCCCCCTCCTTCTTCTTGACATTTTCCACACTTTTCTCAACTACGTCACCAGTCCCCTCTTCCTCCCCTTCCTCACTTTTTACACACCTCTTTATGACCTCATCACTTTCCTCCAACTTTTCTTCACACTCTACCTCCTCACTGACCTCAGCCTCAACGTCCTTGCCCTCCTCTCCCACCTCCTCTTCCTCTCCATTCTTCTTCTCACTCCTCCCCTCCTCATAATCTTTCCCCTCCTCTCCACTGTCTCTACTTTTATCAGGCTGGGGGTCTGGGGTAGGGGGGCAGACCCCAGCACTACTGCAGTCTCTGCTGCCTCCGTGTGGTGGAGAGGAGAGGAGGTGACGTCCACGGAGGGAGTCCTTGGTTGGAAGGGGAGGATGGTGGCACCCAGAGAGAAAGAGAGGGAAGGCATGCACAGACACAAACACAAAACAGACAGACAAACAAACAAACAGAAAGAAACAGTGATAGTATGAGGACAAAAAGACAAACAGAAAGAAACAGTGATAGTATGAGGACAAAAAGACAATCAGAAAGAAACAGTGATCGTATGAGGACAAGAGGACAAACAGAAAGAAACAGTGATCGTATGAGGACAAGAGGACAAACAGAAAGAAACAGAGGCAGCTGTGACCATAGCACAGCTCCCATTGACACAACAGCTACACAACCAGGAAGAGATCGAGACACAAGAACCGAAGCACATGTTTAGAGTCACACACACACGTATGAGAGTTAATAAATGACAAAGATGTTATGTCTCAATGAATCAATAGGCCTACACAATGATAGCTAACACACCCTCAAGTGTTGGTTTTGGTTAAAGGCAATCAATCCAGTACACAAGAGCAGTTCTATCTAGGTCTGCATCTTGTGGTCTCTCTTCAGATAGATCGGATAACATAATCATGGGTTTGATACTGTTCAATATATCTAAGTACGTTGTTTAAACTACTAGAAGTCCTAAAACTGACATACACTACAGGATTGACAGTAGGATGAAAAGAGAGAAAGAGAGAAAGAGTGTTGTGTAGTAGACTGAGTCACATCAGTAGTGTTGTGTAATAGACTGAGTCACATCAGTAGTGTTGTGTAATAGACTGAGTCACATCAGTAGTGTTGTGTAATAGACTGAGTCACATCAGTAGTGTTGTGTAATAGACTGAGTCACATCAGTAGTGTTGTGTAATAGATTGAGTCACATCAGTAGAGTTGTGTAATAGATTGAGTCACATCAGTAGTGTTGTGTAATAGATTGAGTCACATCAGTAGTGTTGTGTAATAGATTGAGTCACATCAGTAGTGTTGTGTAATAGATTGAGTCACATCAGTAGTGTTGTGTAATAGACTGAGTCACATCAGTAGAGTTGTGTAATAGATTGAGTCACATCAGTAGAGTTGTGTAATAGATTGAGTCACATCAGTAGTGTTGTGTAATAGATTGAGTCACATCAGTAGTGTTGTGTAATAGACTGAGTCACATCAGTAGTGTTGTGTAATAGATTGAGTCACATCAGTAGTGTTGTGTAATAGACTGAGTCACATCAGTAGAGTTGTGTAATAGACTGAGTCACATCAGTAGTGTTGTGTAATAGACTGAGTCACATCAGTAGTGTTGTGTAATAGACTGAGTCACATCAGTAGTGTTGTTTAATAGAGTGAGTCACATCAGTAGTGTTGTGTAATAGACTGAGTCACATCAGTAGTGTTGTGTAATAGACTGAGTCACATCAGTAGTGTTGTTTAATAGAGTGAGTCACATCAGTAGTGTTGGTGTTACCTGTTGAGAGGAGGGCTCAGGCCTGTGCTCCCCGGACAGTGCCAGGTCCTGTAGCTCTGGTTCTGTCCTCTCCTCTGGTGGGGTCCCTCCACTGGCCTCACTATCCTGTTAGCCACACAACACACAGGGTGATACACACACGGCTGAACCTAAATCCATTATGCAGAGAGGTTTTCTAATGTAATAATGACAGAGGACTGTGCTTATCTGCACTGGTAGCATACACTGATGGAGTTGAAAGTAGGTGGGGGCTATACCATAGGGGGCCATACCATAGACATTTTCAGTGAAATGGTTCTGTTATGTAATGGTATGTCTTTGGTTATGAACTACCCCTATTCCTATTTCATGTTCTTGTGCTGTGTTGTTGTGCTGTGTTGTTGTGCTGTGTTGTTGTGCTTGGTAAAGAAGGTGATGTACCTCATACTGCAGCTCTTCTCCCAACGCGTCCAAGTCCAGGTGCAGGTTCTGTAACAGTCTGGCCGAGCCATGAGGACTCTGCAAACAGCATCACAGTCATTCATCTAACTTATACTCCAAAAATGCTGCTTCACAGCGCACCGAAAGAGCTGGTATGCACATTGCCAGTTAAAAGAGCTGGTATGCACATTGCCAGTTAAAAGAGCTGGTATGCACATTGCCAGTTAAAAGAGCTGGTATGCACATTGCCAGTTAAAAGAGCTGGTATGCACATTGCCAGTTAAAAGAGCTGGTATGCACATTGCCAGTTAAAAGAGCTGGTATGCACATTGCTAGTTAAAAGAGCTGGTATGCACATTGCCAGTTAAAAGAGCTGGTATGCACGCTGCCAGTTAAAAGACCTACCGGCTGCTCATCCTCTGAGATATTATCCTTGTCATCCTCGAACCCAGGCAGAGAGAAATCAACACGCTCCTCCTGTCGCCCTTCCAGTAGACTGGACCCCAGGCTTGAGAGAGGATCCTTGGGGGAGGGAGGGGGAGGAAGGAAGGGAGGGAGAGAGGTAAAAGGTTAAGGACTCTCAACAGCACACTATAAGCATAAGTGTAATACAGTACATAAGGTAATTAACTATCATTATTTTCGTCAAGGTGAAAGTTCTTACCCCAAGGGGACTCTTCAGGGGCTCCAGCCCTCCAGAGCTGCTCAGGGGCCCCCTCAAGGCCGGGCCATCAAGACCCCGTAGAGGAGCAAGGCTCCCCAGGCTCCCAAACGGGGCCTGCATGCACCCAAGAACCAAGCTCAATGGCTGAGAGAGATAGAGAGAGAGACACACATGAACAAATATGTTGTGTAGAGGGAACAGGTTAATAGTAATCATCATGATATTCAAGGATCTTATCGAAACGGAGTCAAATTTGGTCCTGCTCCTATCATTCACCTGCTTCTACCAATTAATCTACTATGACTACAACAGTTCCTTTACGCTCTGAGCCTATGTCTTACTATTGCCTGTCTGTGTTCTGTGGTCCTACCTGCCGACCCACTGCACTGCCCTGCCCTGCAGGATCAGCCATGCTCTCTCCCATCCCCTGTCTCTCGGCTGAGAGGTAGGGGGACATAGGGCCAGGGGAGAGACAGAGAGGTGCCAGGAAGGGGACGAGGCCCTGCTCACTGTCCCTGGCATCAAGTAAGTGAACTCCTGGGATGAACTTTCCCTTCTGCTTGGCTTGGCCTTCTCTTCCCTCATATGTTACTGTCATCACTGCCACAGGTGTAGAATGACCATATGAAGGCAATTGGGGTTCAATAGCCTTTCTTTCCTCTACCTCTGCTTCCAAACAGACCACCTTGTCACTGAAATCACTACTGCTCTCCCTGCTCTCTTCTGCTGACCCCCTCCATTCACCCACCTCCTCAGTGACAAAGCCCTCTGCTCCCCCCTCGAGACTACCATGACTAACTGCATCAGCTTGGCTCTCAGTGGGCCCTAGGCCAAACCCCACTGCCCTGTCCCATTCCTCATTGTGTAGCGCTGGCCCCCTTGTCAGTTTGAACCCCCTACCAGGGAACCTTTCACTTTTCCAAGGGGTGTTTGGAGGGTGTGAGGGGGCAGGTGGAGGCTGCGTCTCTGGGACATGGTCAGAGAAAGCTCTGGAGAAGACAGGAGAAAGGCCCAGGATCTCTTGTGCATCCGCTAGGGCCGTACTGCAGCGGACAGACCCACCCAGGGGGGAGAGAGGTGAGACCGCCCAGGTGAGAGGAGGAAGGGTGGACAGGTGGGATAGTGGAGCCAAGCTGGGGGGTGCTGTATTAGAAAGGGCAGCAGAGCTGAGGTTCAGGGGGGAGAGAGGGGGCTGGGTGGGTTCTGTCTGGCTCTCTTTCAATACAGGACTTTCCCCTTGGTTTACAGACTGTTAAGAAAGGATACACATAGGAAATGAAGAATGACTTGTTAATAACTCTATTATCACAACCATAATCACTATATTGGTATAACTGTATCACCTAGCAAATCAGGGGCATGAAGACAATATAATATAACAATGTATTGGTCCAGCCAAGCTACTCTTTCTACTTTGTTTCCTGTCTACAATTTACAGTATTTTCTGCTACGCCTCAGTGACTAACTGGAATAGCCGTGCTTCTTTGACATTATTTAGGGTTCAAGTTATTTCCAGACCAATACATCTACACACAACAGCACTGCAGTCTTTCGCCTTCTTCGTCTTCTTGTCTTTCTTCTTCTTCTTCTCCTTCTCCTTTTTAGCGGCGATGGTGAGGGGCCCGTGGGGCTGAGACCCGTGGGGCTGGGACCCGTGGGGCTGGGACCCGTGGGGCTGGGAGCCGGCTCGTTTGCGCTCCTGTTTCACAAGGCTGCGGTATTGCTCGTCACACGGATGGTCCCAGGTGGACTGGCCCGAGGAGAAGTTGAAGTAGTACACGTCCCCCGTCACGTCCTGACTGCGAGAGAGGGAGAGGAGGGGGTCACTTCAGCACCTCAAAGCCCAGAGAAGAGACCGGCCGGTGAACGTTAAAATAACAGTAACACTGATAGGTGGGATTTGAGAAAATATTGACTGAACTAGGCCAGCTAGGGAGGATCTATGAAGTAAGAAAGATGTGAAGAAAGCAGTTTTCCTTTGACAGTTAGATTGTAGGTGTATATGGTGTCTGGGAATACTGGTCAGTCTACCACTGTTGATACACTACTAGGGGCCAGAGATGGAGTCAATGTCAGGTGTCTTCAAACTCAGATCCCAGTAAAAAGACTGTGAATCGAGACCATTTGTGGTTAATGAATCATTATCAAAAAAGTACTGTTAAAAATAAAAGTACTGTTTTACTGCAATAAATTGGGGTAGCACAAAAAAGCATCTCCCCTCTACAAATGTGTTGACCATCCACACACAAATTCACCACACAGGTAAGAACATTTGTGTTCGGTTTCAAATTCACTTGAGTAGATGTTGCTGACCGACGCCACCAGGTTCAAACTCCATTTCTGTTCTAGTGGCAGAAGCCTGCCTGCTTACCAGGGTTTCCATTCGGGAGGCAGTGGGGCAACAATGCCCTCCCTGGCCAGCCATAGGAGCTCCGGCTCCCGATTGAGATCAATGCCAATCTCTTGTGCGTACACGTGGATCTCTGACAGGGGAGGGGAAGAAAGCAGTGAGGAAAATCTCCAGCTAACATTACATGACTTCTCACACAACCAAAATAGGTTAGTGAATGTGCCATGAAGCACAGCATGTGTCTTTTCTATGTAAAACAGGGAATTGCTTGGTTTTGAGAGTGCCTATGTTTTTGATGCCCACTACAATACTTTCAACATGCTTGTGTATTTCTGTTTCAGCAACGTAGTGTACTGATCTGTCAACTAGAAAGGGAGCCATACTGCCCCTTCTGTATCCTTCCTCTCTACCTTGTTCAGAGGGAATATAGTTCTCGTCGTAGTCCTCTTCCAGGATCAGCTGGTCTCCAATCTGTAGAGCAGCATCTGCTGTCATGGTTACTTAGGGGGGAAATATTCATGTTGTAGATGCCATTTGAACATTCATTTTTGCTAGGTTGAATTGCATTTTGCAAGTAGTGCATGCATTATTACAAACCAAATCCCACATGGGCCCTCTGTTTGTGTACAGACCTACGGGCAGTGGTGGAAAAAGTACCCAATTATCATACTTCAGTAACAGTAAAGATACCTTCATAGAACATGACTCAAGTAAAAGTGAGTCGCCCAGTGAAATACTACTTGAGTAAAAGTCCAAAAGTATTTTGTTTTAAATATACTTAAGTATCAAAAGTAAATGTAATTGCAAAAGTATATATTTTTTGTAAATGTACAGATAGCCAGGGGCACACTACAACACGCAGACATAATTTACAAATGAAGCATTTGTGTTTAATGAGTCCAACAGATCAGAGGCAGTAAGGATGACCAGGGATGTTATATTGGTATGTGTGTGAATTTTTCCCATTTTCCTGTCCTGCTAAGCATTCAAAATGTACTTTTGGGTGTCAGGAAAAGCTTTTTTTGTTTTTTTTAGGAATGTAGTGAAGTAAAAATAAAAGTTGTCAAAAGATACCCCCAAAAAACTACTTAATTAGTACTTTCAAGTATTTTACATAAGTACTTTACACCACTGCCTACGTGTCTATGCTATTGGGTTTTGCAAACTATATCCACTTAGCTAGTTGGTTAGCCATGTGTAGCTAGTCACAATGAAGAACCCTTTACCACAGTTAAAATGACAAAACATACAACTAAAGACGGGGTAGCGGGAATTAACGTTAGTTAACTGACATTAGCGAACTAAGTTAGTTGTCCGTTTAAATCAGAATGACTGTTGACATTGTTTCATAGCTAGCTAGCTTCCTAACGCGTTAGGTTTCCTGACAGACCGGTGTGACATCTCTGAGGAAACCTTAACTGTAGCTAGCTAACATAGTTAGCTAACGTTAGCATATTAGCTAGCTAGAAACGTCAAGTTGGACAAAAACATTTGACGATTTACCTACCTAACTACAAGATCAGTCAATTGCGATTATAATCGACATTTTCCCTTACAAATGAGTGGAATATTTGCACTGTCTGCTAGGAAAAACAACCACAACATATCGAAACCGAATCCGTTCATGGAGCTTCCAAGGACGCTTTAGTCCGTTTCCGGTTTTAACATCCCTAGCAACCACGTAGCACCCGCCTACCACTCAGAAATATCGCGGTACTAGTGGATTGGACAGCTGTAATGAAGAGGCCACCTCTCATTGGACCGAATCACCGCCCCTCAAATTATTTAAAGTACTAGCTAGTACAGTATAATCCAATTAGCAGGTAATCTCATGCCAGTGCTTTCATATGTCCACATTCTCATTGGAAACATGAATGCATTTTGCAGACAATTTAATAAAACATGACTAAATTTAGAAACATACATGTAACCACAATCTATTGGTCAGTCTATGCAACAACAACAAAAATTGGTCGGATTTCTGCAATTTAAGCAATGACACCAGAAGGTTTTTGTATTCCCACTGTGATTGGTCCCTGAGCCCATAGTAGACCATTATAAAATGTATTTTCTCTATCTGTATAACCCTACCTTTATCCACATCCACAGTCTCCAAGAGTTAGTTCTGCTTCACTTCAATTTACTCCTCAATTCATGCACCATGATTAGAGAGTGAGGTAGCGGCAGTGTTTCTCCCTTAAACACGTCAGATTAGTTACAATTGTTACAGACTCTAATCTGCATGCAATTAATAAATGATTGCACATCAAATCAAATGTTATTGGTCACATACAGGTGATTAGCATATGTTATAGTGGGTGTAGCGAAATGCTTGTGCTTCTAGCTCCGACAATGCAGTAATATCTAACAGTAATATCTAACAAATTAAACAACATATACCCAATACACACAAATCTAGTAGGAATGAATGAAGACTATATACATATATGGACGAGCGATGTCAGAGCGGAATGGACTAAGATACAGTAGAATAGTATAGAATACAGTATATACATATGAGATGAGTAATGCCAGATATGTATACATTATTAAAGTGACTAGTGTTCCATTCCTTAAAGTGTCCAGTGATTTCTAGTTTATGCCTATAGGCAGCAGTCTCTGATGTGCTAGTGATGGCTGTTTAACAGTCTGATGGCCTTGAGATAGAAGCTGTTTCTCAGTCTCGGGTCCCAGCTTTGATGCACCTGTACTGACCTCAGTGTGTCAAATCGGAGGGCCTATTGTCCGATCCTCTGGCAGTCTCTATGGGGGTGCCACAGGGTTCAATTCTTGGGCCAACCCTTTTCTCTATATACATCAACGATGTCGCTCTTGCTGCTGGTGACTCTCTGATCCATCTCTACGCAGATGACACCGTTCTGTATACATCTGGCCCCTCTTTGGACACTGTGTTTACTAACCTTCAAACAAGCTTCAACGCCATACAACACTCCTTCCGTGGCCTCCAACTGCTCTTAAACGCTAGTAAAACTAAGTGCATGCTTTTCTATCGAACGCTGCCAGCACCCGCCCACCGGACTATCATCACTACTCTCGACGGGTCCGAATTAGAATACGTGGACACCTACAAATACCTAGGCATCTGGTTAGACTGTAAACTCAACTTCCAGACTCACATCAACCATCTCCAATCCAAAATTAAATCCAGAATTGGCTTCCTATTTCGCAACAAAGCCTCCTTCACTCATGCTGCCAAACATGCCCTTGTAAAACTGACTATCCTACCGATCCTTGATTTCGGCGATGTCATTTACAAACTAGCCTCCAACACTCTACTTAGCAAATTGGATGTAGTCTATCACAGTGCCATCCGTTTTGTTACCAAAGCCCCATACACTACCCACCACTGCGACCTGTATGCTCTCGTTGGCTGGCCTTCATTATATATTCGTCGCCAAATCCACTGGCTCCAGGTCATCTATAAGTCATTACTAGGTAAATCCCCGCCCTATCTCAGCTCACTGGTCACTATAGCAACACCCACCCGTAGCATGCGCTCCAGCAGGTATATCTCACTGGTCACCCCCAAAGCCAACACCTCCTTTGGCCGCCATTCCTTCCAGTTCGCTGCTGCCAATGACTGGAACGAATTGCAAAAATCACTGAAGCTAGAGGTTCCTATCTCCCTCACTAACTTTAAGCGTCAGCTGTCAAAGCTGCTTATCGATCACTGCACCTGTATATAGCCCTTCTGTAAATAGCCCACACTACTACCTCATCCCCATATTTATTTTTGTTATTTTTCACAAATCTTGCACTACAGTATCTCTATTTGCACATCATAATTTGCACATCCTTCATTCCTGTGTTAATGATGATAATCTGTAATTTGTCTCACCACTATGGTCTATTTATTGTCCTACCTCTTAACCTTACTGCATTTTGCACTACATTTTGCACTCTGTATATAGACTTTCCATTGTGTTTTTGACCATGTTTGTTTACTGTGTAACTCTGTGTTGTTTTTGTCGCACTGCTTTGCTTTGTCTTGGCCAGGTCGCAGTTGCAAATGAGAACTTGTTCTCAACTGACCTACCTGGTTAAATAAAGGTGAAATAAAAAAAAATAAAAAAACCTCACCTTCTGGATGATAGCGGGGTGAACAGGCAGTGGCTCGGGTGGTTGATGTCCTTGATTATCTTTTTGGCCTTCCTGTGACATCGAGTGCTGTAGGTGTCCTGGAGGGCGGGTAGTTTGCCCCCGGTAATGCGCTGGGCCACCCTCTAGAGAGCCTTGCGGTTGAGGGCGGTGCAGTTGCCGTACCAGGCGGTGATACAATTGTGCATCTGTAAAAGTTTGTGAGGGTTTTAGGTGACAAGCCAAATTTCTTTAGCCTCCTGAGGTTGAAGAGACTCTGTAGCGCCTTCTTCACCACACTGTCTGTGTGGGTGGTCCATTTCAGTTTGTCAGTGATGTGCTTGAAGCTTTCCACCTTCTCCACTGTGGCCCCGTCGATGTAGATAGGGGGGTGCTCCCTCTGCTGTTTCCTGAAGTCCACGATCATCTCCTTTGTTTTGTTGACGTTGAGTGAGAGGTTGTTTTCCTGGCACCACACTCCCAGAGCCCTCACTTCCTCCCTGTAGGCTGTCTCGTCATTGTTGGTAATCAAGCCTACTACTGTTGTGTCGTCTGCAAACGTGATGATTGAGTTGGACGCGTGCTTGGCCACGCAGTCATGGGTGAACAGGGAGTGCAGGAGGGGGCTGAGCACACACCCTTGTGGAGCAACAGTGTTGAGGATCAGAGGAGTGGAGGTGATGTTTCCTACCTTCACCACCTGCGGGCGGCCCGTCGGGAAGTCCAGGACCCAGTTGCACAGGGCGGAGTTCAGACTTAGGGCGTCAAGCTTAATGATGAGCTTGGAGGGTACTATGGTGTTGAATGCTGAGCTATAGACAATAAACAGCATTCTTATGCCTCTTGTCCAGATGGGATAGGGCAGTGTGCAGAGTGATGGCGATTGCATCATCTGTGGATCTATTGGTGCGGTAAGCAAATTGAAGTGGGTCTAGGGTGGCAGGTAAGGTAGAGGTGATATGATCCTTGACTAGTCTCTCAAAGCACTTCATGGTGACAGAGGTGATGCTACGGGGCGATAGTCATTTAGTTCAGTTACCTTTGCCTTCTTGGGTACAGGAACAATGGTGGCCATCTTGAAGTGTGTGGGGACAGCAGACTGGGATAGGGAGAGATTGAATATGCCAGCTGGTCTGTGCATGCTCTGAGGACGGTCTAGGGATGCCGTCTGGGTCGGCAGCCTTTGCAGGGTTAACATGTTTAAATGTTTTTCTCACGTCCGCCATGGAGACGGAGAGCCCACAGTCCTTGGTAGCGGGCCGCGTCGGTGACATTATGTTATCCTCAAAGCGCACGAAAAATGTGTTTAGCCTGTCCGGAAGCAAGACGTCGGCCTCGGCGACGTAGCTGGTCGTTTATAATCTGTGATTGTTTGTAATCCCTGCAACATACTGTACGTCTCGTGTCTGAGCCGTTGAATTGCGACTCCACTTTATCTCTATACTGACGTTTAGCTCTCCTGTCTACTTCCGAATGACATGAACAACAGTGCAACAACAATAAGAGCATTCCAGTATGAGGAGGTGTCAAACAGTTGTCATAAAACGTCTTCTCAATTAAGTAGTTACTTGACGAATGCATCCTGCTTTGTTGTGGGCAAAGTGATGTTATTGACAGCAACCAAAAGGTATATGCACTCATTTGGGGTTTAGCCCCCATTCATTTGTCACCATAATTATGGCTTTTTTACTGTAGTTACAGTATATTCTGCATTGGAACACTATAGATTGGTTTGTCTTTTCGGAATCCATGAATTGGGGCTTCCTTTTCAATAATACAAATAGTATAGTTTTAAAGTATCTATCTGATTTCAAAAACATTGTCACAATACCTGCTGAAAAAAAACATCATAGACCAGCATTATGCTTGACCAGCTAGACCAGCTAGACCATGCTGGTCCAACCAACTTGACCAGCATCAGACCAGCATGGACAAGCTTGAAATGTATGATGGTCTATGCAGTTTTCTTTGAGCAGGGTATTGCTACATGCAGTTTGTTTGGCCCCTAATGCAACACATGCATCTACCATAGAGTGGCAGTAAATCAGTCAGAGAAATCCTCTGCTTTCACCACTGTGAACTGACTGTTCATTGGCTTTGCTGCTGATAAATATCTGAAAGATGCTCCTGTGTGTCATCGTCACTTTTCATCATCGTCTATTTTCTATGCAAAAAAACACCCACCGGCCATTTCTATAGCGAGACACTCCTAAACTTGCAGAAGACAAATCAATGAGATAATTGTTTATAGGCCTTGTTGTGCAAGACAGGAGAGAATTTAGGCATGAATGCCAATCACATTTTCTGAAATATTATGTTTTTGTAGCTGTCTTTGAACATGTCCATCCATGAACTTGAACGTGAGATGTTATCTACACAGTAGCCTAATCTACACAGTAATTCAATTATTGGCTTTGCAGTCCTCTGTTGCTATGAGAAATAGATAAAGTTCTTGAAATCTTGAAATGGCTTTAGAGCACTCTGATGGAATGAAAGCCTCTCACCCAGTTGGCATGACTGGTTCAGTGTGTGTGGGTAGATGAAAAAAATATACATATGTTTGTGGTCATGTTAACCCTCCACTGGTATTTTCAGCATATTCCCTGATCTAGTGTCTGACAAATCTGAAGGTCATTGACTGATGGTCAATGTTACGGTTGTGTAAGATCTGTGGCAAAGCTTTCCCCATAGAAGAACCCTTTTGGGTTCCATGGAAAACCCGCTGTAAAAAAAAAGAACCCAAAAGTGTTGTTCAAAGGGTTCTCCTTTGGGGACAGCCGAAGAACCCTTCAAGGTTCTACAGTTGATAGCACCTTTTTTTCTAAGGGTATATGAATTTGGCATTGCTGTATTTGGCCCCTGAATTGGGCACTGTTTAACTTCTTTTGTGTATAACGTATTGTGTAGGTGGTTTGGCCGGGGTCCTAGGTGAACGCCCCCTAATTCCCGGCAGTGATAGGCACTAGCACACAAACATAGGCCTTGGAACTCAGATAACAGCATCACAGCTAGTACTCAGACTTTATAACGAGGCTATATACACGGAGTACCAGTACCGAGTCAATATGCAGGGGTACGAGGTAGTTGAGGTCATTGAGGTAATACAGTATGTACATGTATGTGGGGGTAAAAGTGACTAGGCAATCAGGATAGATAATAAACAGAGTAGCAGCAGCGTATATGAAGAGTGTAATCCAGTGTAGTATGTGTGAGTGTATAGGTAGAGTCTAGGGAGTGTGCATAGAGACAGTGAGTGTATAGGTAGAGTCTGCCCTGGTCGCTTCCTTATCCACACTTCACAGATACGTGTTACCAAGGCTGCCCTGGTCGCTTCCTTATCCACACTTCACAGATACGCGTTACCAAGGCTGCCCTGGTCGCGTCCTTATCCACACTTCACAGATACGTGTTACCAAGGCTGCCCTGGTCGCTTCCTTATCCACACTTCCCAGATACGTGTTACCAAGGCTGCCCTGGTCGCTTCCTTATCCACACTTCACAGATACGTGTTACCAAGGCTGCCCTGGTTTACAGTCTTCTTATGTGACCTTATCTCAACCTAAAGTCTCCAAATCGCAACACTTGGCAACATCCAACTGGGCAAAAACTGTCATTTCAACCAAAAAATGTAATGTGATGACGTTGAATCAAAGTTGAAAACTGATTGGATTAGCAAAGGGTAATCAACGTAAGGGAATGTTGTCTTTTTAGCCTAAATTCAATGACGTTGATTTTACGTGCAGGGTAGATACAACTTCTGTTGCTTTGCTTCTGTTATCTCTACATGTAGATAAACTTATAGGGAAAAAGGGAATTCAAATCTCTTCTGAAGTCAAAGACGTCACCTGGTCTCCAACAGATGTGTGGTTGCAATGCTACTTGTCACAGTGATCAATCAGTAAAGAGTGAGGGAGGGAGTTACCATTCAGACATATGTTAATTTCTAGTGGAAAACCTTCCCTGCTGGTTCTGAGCAATGCTCAATCACAGGGACAGCTGGATGGAGCAGACCAAACAACTTGACTTTTGAACTAAGGCCAATGCCTGATGAAGTGGTGATTGGCTGACTAAATATTTACAGCATATGGCAATTTTACCCCATGTAGTATGACAGTGGAAATACCCCTGACAGTTACCCTGTCCTTCTAGTTGCTCTTACAGATGTCACTTCTAATAGAATTTAAAAATTATATTCTACTGTCTTGTTCTAGGTCATAAATTACCTAGCTGAATAATTGTGGCAGTAGATAAAGTCGTTCTGTAATATCGATGGCAACCTCTGTCAGGATACATTTGGTGCAATGATAGCAGTTTCAAAGGTTGTTAAGATAACACTCATTCAATGAACATCCATGGCTTGTTTATCTGGTCAGCACAGCTTATACAGAGTAGAATTGTTGCTGTGATAGTCTACCATCAATGACAAACAAGGTAGGTCCTCATGATCCAGTAAAGCCAGCTCAATGCCCTATGATATCGCACCGGTCTGTAGCCTACCTGCCCTAAGCTCTCTCCTGGCCCCTTACACTAAGTCTGAATTTGTCCTGCTAGGTGACCTAAACTGGGACATGCTTAAACCACCTGACCAAGTCCTAAAGCAATGGGACTCCCTAAATCTTTCTCAGATTTAGGGAGTCTCTCTCTCTCTCTCTCTCTCTCTCTCTCTCTCTCTCTCTCTCTCTCTCTCTCTCTCTCTCTCACTCTCTCTCTCTCTCTCTCTCTCTCTCTCTCTCTCTCTCTCTGTCTCTCTCTCTCGCTCTCTCTCAATGGGTCTCTCTCTCTCTCTCTCTCTCTCTCTCTCTCTCTCTCTCTCTCTCTCTCTCTCTCTCTCTCTCTCTCTCTCTCTCTCTCTCTCTCTCTCTCTCTCAATGGGTCTCTCTCTCTCTCTGTCTCTCTCTCTCTCTCTCTCTCTCAATGGGTCTCTCTCTCTCTCTCTCTCTCTCTCTGTCTCTCTCTCTCTCTCAATGGGTCTCTCTCTCTCTCTCTCTCAATGGGTCTCTCTCTCTCTCTCTCTCTCTCTCTCTCTCTCTCTCTCCCTCTCTCCCTCCCTCCACAAGCACCATTTTAATTTGGTTGCTTATGCTTTTTGACAAGGTTCACCCTTCAACACTTAAACACACATTGTACCTTCATCCATGAATCTCCATTACAGCCCTCACATGCCTACTTTCACACTTTAGTTTCACACAGATTAGTTTTCCTTTGTTAGTTATTTAATACATGTTTTTTGTTATTCCTTAAACTGTCAACGTGTGGACTCCCTTGACTGTCAACGTATGGACTCCCTTGACTGTCAACGTGTGGACTCCCTTGACTGTCAACGTGTGGACTCCCTTGACTGTCAACGTGTGGACTCCCTTGACTGTCAACGTGTGGACTCCCTTGACTGTCAACGTGTGGACTCCCTTGACTGTCAACGTGTGGACTCCCTTGACTGTCAACGTGTGGACTCCCTTGACTGTCAACGTGTGGACTCCCTTGACTGTCAACGTGTGGACTCCCTTGACTGTCAACGTGTGGACTCCCTTGACTGTCAACGTGTGGACTCCCTTGACTGTCAACGTGTGGACTCCCTTGACTGTCAATGTGTGGACTCCCTTGACTGTCAACGTGTGGACTCCCTTGACTGTCAACATGTGTACTCCCTTGACTGTCAACGTGTGTACTCCCTTGACTGTCAACGTGTGGACTCCCTTGACTGTCAACGTGTGGACTCCCTTGACTGTCAACGTGTGGACTCCCTTGCTTGTCACCATCTAAGAGCCAGGTTGTGACATATTCTTTCTAATCCCAGCCCCCGTCCCCGCAGGAGGCCTTTTGTCCTTTTGGTTGGCCGTCATTGTAAATAAGAATTTGTTCTTAACTGACTTGCCTAGATAAATAAAGGTTAAATAAATAAAAATAATAATAATTTTAATGTGGGCCTCTGCAGACCACTAGTACAAGTTCAAGTTTATTTGTTGCACTCACAGGATATACATAATATACACACAGTCCAACGAAATGCTGACTTGAAGGTTCCCTCTTGATAAAGCGACAACAAGAAATAGCAAAAGATGAGAATAAAAAACAAACTGAATGAGTTCAGTAGAAATAAAGGAGCAAACAAAGTGATAATAATACATGTATTTTATTAAAGATGTGTGATGGTTTAGTCTTATAATTATAGTTAATTATGAGGCGTGATGAGGAGAAGAAGGTCTCAGCTACTGCTAGTTATTGCAAGAGATTAGAAAAGGTTTGTATAGCCTACTAAGATCTCACTGGGCATAAGTCAGTTCAATGTCTTTTTTTGATATACATTTGATTACAGTTGATTAAGTTGTCAACTAACGTGAATTCAATGTGAAATCAACAAAAAAATGTCACCATGACTTTGTATTTAAGTTAAACATTGGGTGAACAAATGACTAAATGCCCTAACAATGATTACTTTTTGAAAATCCAATCAGTTTCCCACACTGTTTTAACTTCATCACATTGATTTTGTTTTTGAAATGATGTGGAAACCAGTTTTTTTCCCAGTGGGAAGGTTTTGATACTAATATTTCCTCTTTTATTCAATCTCATGTCCAAGTAACAAATGGTAAAACTGTTTCCTAGGTGGAGTCATGCAGGCTGGGTCAGGTGACAGGACAGGAGACAGGCCCCATCAGCCACTCTGTCTTCAGCCACTCATAAAGCTCAGTGGGGTTTCAGTGCATCAACAGGGGGGTGTGATCCAGGATGAATAGAGTGACTGAGGGAGTGGTTGGGGTAATATGTATAAAGAAGAAATGAGAGCAGGAAATAGGGGATCTGAATAGGCTGAGAAAGAATAGATGATCAGTAGAATAACAATACAGAGGTTTGGAAGGAAACACATTCAAATATACCACAGGAAGCTGTGTGATGCAGAGTGTGATATGAGTCATTACATGCAGAAAGTAATCTCACTGATCAATTCATCTCACTGATTTTTTTTTTAGGGCACAAAGGGTGCTGAGAGCAATTATTGTCAAAGGTGGTGTAATTCCATGCAACTCAACAATTGCAATGTGTTGAAATGAGGGCTGTCAGAGTTAATCAGATAACTCAAGTTCCCTTTTGGTAGTTTTAGTGCAAACATTTTTTTTATTGTGGTTAATCGCATTGTCTGAAAGAGTTCAAAGTACCCTGAAAATATCCTAAGTACATCCATACAGCTAAAACAATCACAGCAATGTAATGTTGACATTGATGTTGAAGAAAGTGTGCTTCATCAATTTACCTAATTTTGATACCTTTACTTTGGTTAAAATCAAGACGTCAATATTCTTTTAATGCTTTTTGTATTAAAAATCTTAAATTGCAGCTCAATTTGAGCAAATTCTGAATTTGAGATGAATGGTGATTAATCACAGCAAATCCTGCGATTAACTCAATTCATTTTTTTATTGTTTGACAGCCCTGGTTGAAATACGTTGCATGTTGCATGAGGAGCTATGCTGTAGTTGCCATCTCTCTATCTAGCCATGAGTTGTTTTGAGGGAAATAGTAGGACGTCTGTTCAACATTTAGTTTTGATTTACATTTGGTTCAGTTGTCAACTAACGTGAATTCAATGTGAAATCAACAACAAAAATTCACAATGTCATTGGGTTTAGGTTAAAATTTGGGCGAAAAAAGACCGAAATACCCTTACATTGATACATTTTGGCAAACCCAATCAGTTTTCCACATTGATTCAACGTAATCATATAGATTCAACCATTTTTTTCCCCCCAGTGGGAAGCGCTCTATCAAATTCAACAGTAGGAACGCTGAACCATTTTACAGTGCATTGCACACATGTGCAAGACTGCTCTAGTCCTTCCCAGACAGCAACCACCTATTGAAACTGTAATGTTAGCTACCCAATGTAACCCTCAGTTGTGTCATTATAATATACAGTTGTTGACCGCTCTAGTCTGGATTGTACACGACTGACAAAGCATTCCTTCAACTCGTATCGTATTCCAGCACATTTCTCCTGTTTTACTTAATTTACCATTCTGAGAAAAGAGCGATTTGGCACTGAACAAATTACTATCAGTCTTGGTGTATTCAGCTGAGAAGTATATATACAACAGTAGTCAAATTGATTTAGAATTCAAGTTCTACGTGAACTGTTTTCATACCACAGAAAGCTCAAATTTCAGCTAGAACTCAAGCCCAGGGGTCTGCATGGTTGTCCCACTAATACATTAACAAGTTATATGGAGCTCACTAATCCAGTGCGGAAAACTCGAAGTTAAAATCAAATCAAATCAAATGTATTGGTCACATGCACAGAATACAACAGGTGTAGACATTACAGTGAAATGCTGACTTACGAGCCCATTCCCAACAATGCAGAGTTAAAAGGTTAGACAAATGTTTTGCTAAATAAAAAGGAAATAAAAACAATAACGAGGCCACATGCAAGGCTATATACAAGTTTCCTTAAGATATATCAATGGATATCTGATGACACACAAACACTATGATGACAGACCCTCAATCCTCTATCCCAAGGAAATTCCAATTTCTACGATTGACATGGAGCCACAGTGACAAAGTCCATCGATGATGGAACAAGTTACAGCTCAACACGGACCCTTTAACCTATTAATCACCATGCAGACACACAAACACACACTCTCTCTCTCTCTCTCTCTCTCTCTCTCTCTCTCTCTCTCTCTCTCTCTCTCTCTCTCACTCACTCACTCACTCACTCACTCACTCACTCACTCACCCACCCACCCACCCACCCACACAACTGCCAATAGTTTTAATGCAGTGATATAGAAACACTGTGTTCCAATGGAAAGTACAACATACTGTATGAAACTGGGGTTTATGGCCCTGGACCTGATGCCCTGTCTGTGTGTCATATCGGTGACAACACACAAGAGAAGGAATCAGAACGGTTAGCAGAATGTCATCAGCTTGATTGCATTGAACTTACTCTCCTCTCTTTGACAGTGTTCCCAAAGTTCTACCAGAATTATATAACTGGTACATAAAAAGACTAAGAAAGAGATACATGTACACTCTGACATACTGTAGGTCTCCACAAATCAAACCATGGAGCCAACCAATAATGATAATCCATTATTTTAAATCTTGAAGTATTTAAAACTAGACAACAAGCGGTACCGGAGCGCCAAGTCTAGGTCCAAAAGGCTTCTTAACAGCTTCTACCCCCAAGCCATAAGACTCCTGAACAGGTAATAAAATGGCTACCCGGACTATTAGCATTGCCCCCCCACCCCTCACATTGACTCTGTACTGGTATTTCCTGTATATAGCCTCCTCACATTGACTCTGTACTGGTACTTCCTGTATATAGCCTCCTCACATTGACTCTGTACTGGTACTTCCTGTATATAACCTCCTAACATTGACTCTGTACTGGTACTTTCTGTATATAGCCTCCTCACATTGACTCTGTACTGGTACTTCCTGTATATAGCCTCCTCACATTGACTCTGTACTGGTACTTCCTGTATATAGCCTCCTCACATTGACTCTGTACTGGTACCCCTGTATATAGCCTCCTCACATTGACTCTGTACTGGTACCCCTGTATATAGCCTACTCACATTGACTCTGTACCGGTACCCCTGTATATAGCCTCCTCACATTGACTCTGTACTGGTACCCCTTTATATAGCCTCTCTAGTGTTATTTTACTGCTGCTCTTCAATTATTTTTAACTTATCTATTTTTTACTTAACACTTATTTTACTTAAAACGGCATTGTTGGTTAAGGGCTGGTAAGTAAGCGTTTTACTGTAAGGTCTACACCTGTTGTATTCGGTGCATGTGACAAATAAAAAGTGATTTGATTTGAATGGTGAATGTTCTTTGGTAGCATCAAGATGCTAATGCATCCTCAGGGTGCTCCTGTCACCTCTCTCTCCGCTGCCGTCTGGCCCACCTCCCTGGTTCCTGCTCAGTGTGACTGGCCCTTTCATGTCTCATGGTAATGCCACAGGAGAAAGCAGCTCAGGTAGTCCAGCAAGGCCAGGCAAGAATGGAGCACACGGTGACCATCACAAAAGGTGACTGAGTTGATTGTGTGGAAAAGTTTAACCATCACATAAGGTGACTGAGTTGATTGTGGCATTGGGAGCACAGCCAGAGTGGAGATTGTAATTATTCACCTGGAAATTAAATCATATCACAAATAAAATAGATATCCATTTAGAAAGACACCAGATCGAATCGAGAACATTTGATTATCCAAGATAATGCACACACAGACAAATGTGTGTGCATATGAGTGTGTGTGTGCTCATACACTAGTGTGGGAGTGTGTGTCCACAGCATTTCACTTTGCTGACTCCCCCTGAATGCACTCTGCAGGTGACCATTGTACCCGGCTCCTCCCTGTGAGACGGTGTGGGGGTGAGGTCCACCTCCACGGAGGCACACAACCTCTCACACCTCTCCCCCCTTCTGCTGCTCCAGCCCTATAAAAAAACAGAGCTGGCCCTCCTGTTCCCTAGTCTCATAACGACCAATCACCCACCAGGTAAGAGAACGACTGGGAGAGCTAAGGGCTGGGGCTAGAGGCCAAGGACTGGGAGGGCTGGGGCTAGTTATCACTTTAGCAATACTTCTTTCAGACAGTTTACTATAATTTACTAGAGAGATGGGAGAGAACCATGGAGAAATAATGTTCTACATTTTCTTCCTATGCTTTCAGTGCATCTGGAATTACTCTGAACTACTGTTTAAGTGTAACCTCTGTCCGGGCCACAGTGATCCAGCGATGTGTCTGTCTTAGTGCAGGGATTGGGGATTAGGTGGTAGGAGTTGAGGGTTAATCTCTTTGTAGGAATGGTATAACTCTATCCAGCTCTGTGTAATCTGACCAGATTAAAGGTCCTTTTAATAGGCTGACATATGGCATAGAGTAAACTGATTGAGGGCAGCCTGGAGTTGCGTGTCTTTGGGGTTTTGCTCCTTGTCATTCTCCAAATCACTGGAGAATGATTTAGAGTCAGACTTTGAATTATTGGCTTGTTTGGTGACATTTCACCAGTTTTATTTAGAGTGTTTTGCAATTAGTGATTTGTTGCACTGTTCAAATATTGTTATCTCTAAATCTATTTTTAACCATTCAATGTTGACTTCCAATGGTTTACAGTTTAAATTGCGAATATTTGAATTCTTGTCTTGCTCATTGCTCACCATCCATTCTCTTTTTTCCCCTCAGACCACCAGAATGAAATTCCTGGCTCTTGCACTCACCATCTTGCTGGCCGCAGGTTAGTATCCCAGCCTTGTCATAGCCAATTGATAATGTAGAAATTATATTTTAATGCATTGTGTGTGTACCATGCTCTGATATATTGAACAATTCAAAATTAAATCTTACTCAATTCTATTATTCAATTCTAAGTGCTAGGCCATTCACCACTGTTGGCCAACCAATGCCTGACCCTCTCCCCTCTCTCCTCTCCCAGGCACCCAGGCTGTTCCCATGCAGGCCGATGCTCCCTCTCAGCTGGAGCATGTGAAGGCAGCCATGATGGTGTACATGACTCAGGTGAAGGAGACAGCACAGAGGTCCATCGACCTTCTGGATGACACAGAGTACAAAGAGTACAAGTAAGGACATGTTACATTTCATCTTCCCTATCTTCTCGCTCCCGCTTCACTCACTCACTCACTCACTCACTCCATTCGTATTTTAAAGGTTAAATTCTATGGTGCCCAACCACAGATAACTAATCTCTCTCTCTCTCTCTCTCTCTCTCTCTCTCTCTCTCTCTCTCTCTCTCTCTCTCTCTCTCTCTCTCTCTCTCTCTCTCTCTCTCCCTCCTCTTCTTGGTGTTCCTCTCAGGATGCAGCTGTCCCAGAGCCTTGACCACCTCCAGCAATATGCCCAGACCACCTCCCAGTCCCTGGCCCCCTACAGCGAGGCCTTCAGCACCCAGTTGACTGATGCCACCGCCGCGGTGCGCGCTGAGGTCATGAAGGACGTAGAGGAGCTGCGTACCCAGCTGGAGCCCAAGCGTGCCGAGCTCAAGGCGGTCCTGGACAAGCACATGGAGGAGTACCGTGAGAAGCTGGAGCCCCTGATCAAGGAGCTCATCGACCAGCGCCGCACCGAGATGGAGGACTTCAGGGTCAAGATGGAGCCCATTGTGGAGGAGATGCGCGCCAAGGTGTCCGCCAACGTAGAGGAGACCAAGGCCAAGCTCATGCCCATTGTGGAGACCGTCCGTGCCAAGCTGACCGAGCGCCTGGAGGAGCTGAGGACCCTGGCCGCCCCCTACGCTGAGGAGTACAAGGAGCAGATGACCAAGGCTGTTGGAGAGGTGCGTGAGAAGGTGCAGCCCCTGACTGAGAACTTCAAGGACCGGATGGGCCCCGCCGTGGAAGATGCCAAGCAAAAGCTTATTGCTCTCTACGAGACCATCAGCCAGGCCATGAAGGCATAAACACGCCCTCAACCGGATGCTCTCTCCCTCCCTTTCCTTCTCACTCACACTGACTCACACGCCACACGTACCACGCCACACGTACCACGCCACACGTACCACGCCAATGCCAAACTAATGCTCTACCTCTGCAGCGACATGGCAGGACTCTCTCTAACACACCACCACACGTGCTCAAGCACACGCAAGCGCAGACACTAACGCACTATAGCATACATTCAGTTTTGAATTGTGTTCAGGGCCTGTATGCACAATCCTGGGCCTGCACAATATTGACTGTACTATGAACATCGAGTGTGAATATTATTGTGTTACTGCTTGTTCAAGATAGCTGTGTGCTTTTAAACAGCTCAATAAACACCATTCTGTTTCATTCTCTGAGTTTGACTTCTTTGGATTGTATTGTTTTAAACAAGCCTTTATATATGGCCCTCCCCTCACAACTAATATTCGCTCTGTGACAAAATATCCATGTTGGGTTTATTTATGAATGTCTCGTATCACACACTTCTGTGTTGTCAAACGATACAAACGATATGTGTTCTATGACAGGATTTTGATCCACAAAAATAATTTCATTCATTTTTAAAGTCTCCTATCTCAACATCAGCTATTATCATTTCATAAGCAATGCACTCATACGACAATGAAACACACAAATGTCTCTTTCACGGATATCATGTCACTAACAGCATTCGCATTGGTTTAAAAGAATGGTTCATCTAAAAATAATAACTTATCAAAATTAAAAACATTTTATAATAATTTTCTCTGAAAACCAGTGACCATTCATGGAGATCATGGGAGTTCATATGAGTCTTAGTGTTGCTGACCATGGAGGGTTGATCAATGGCTTAGTAAGGGGGAGGTGTCAGTGTATTGGCAGGCTGTGACCTGGTAGAGTTTCATTAGAGACGGTGTTAGATGGATGGGGCGCTACTCTGCATCTCTCAGGCTGAGCCCCATCAACACCGTCCCATCACAGAGTATGTGCGCGCACGCACACACACACACACACACACACACACACACACACACACACACTGGGGCATTGGGAGGTGGTAAAGCCGGGGGGGAAATAGTTTATACTTCTTGAGTTCTAAGGTTGTTTGTAACATAGTAACAATACTTGATAATAAGCAAGAGGGTAAGGATGGCTGAAGCCTTCAATGGCTCAGTTGGTAGAGCATGATGCTTGAAACATCAGGATTATGGCTACTGTTATATGCACTATTTTCAACAGAACAGCATTATGAAATAATATCTGCTGCTGATAAGTTGTAATAGTTTTGATTAAAAACCTACACTAACTATACTATAAACGTGTATCTGCTGCTATTTACTTGTTGAGTTGTACTAGTTTTGATAATAGACCTAGAATAACTATACTATAAACTTATATCCGCTGCTATTTGTTTATTTTTTTTATTTTTTTTTATTTCACCTTTATTTAACCAGGTAGGTCAGTTGAGAACAAGTTCTCATTTGCGACCTGGCCAAGACAAAGCAAAGCAGTGTGACAAAAAGCAACACAGAGTTACACAGTAAACAAACATAGTCAAAAACACAATAGAAAATCTATATAGAGAGTGCAAAATGTAGTGCAAAATGCAGTAAGGTTAGGAAGGTAGGACAATAAATAGACCATAGTGGTGAAATAAATTACAGATTATCATCATTAACACAGGAATGAAGGATGTGCAAATTATGATGTACGTGATCCTCTTACAGTTTTCTTGGTTTGTCTTAACTTATAGAATTTTTTAAATTCCTGGGGCCACCAATACGAAGAATATATACACGCAGGATAAAAGTGTCTTTTGAATGGCATATATTATTATTATATTATTACTATTGATACGACACGTCTAAGGATACTTCTCAGACTAGACACAAGGTGAAGCTCTTTTGGCGAACATCTCAAGGCAACTTTAGATTAGAGTTTAATATTAACATTGTGTTGAATGGTGAAAGAGATTTTTTTTTTTTTTTAATCAATAGCAGCAGTGGCTCTCTGTCGGGTGTCTGTCCTCACTCAATAACAGAGGGTAACTAGTGTAATTAATGGCCTACGTCTAAAAAGTGAAGTGCATCTCAATGAAAATAACAAATTGTGCATCGTATTATATGGTATAAAAACTGTAAAGAAATGTTTTAATTACTGCTCTGTCACATCTCATGTGCATGTACCTATGTATGTGTGTGGTGTGTGTGCTATCCCTCTCAGTGTGTGTGTGTGTGAGTGTGTGTGTGTGTGTGTGTGTGTGTGTGTGTGTGTGTGTGTGTGTCCTTGTGTGTGTGTGTGTGTGTGTTATTGCATGTCAGTGGCTTTATTACAGTGTAATGGATGAGGTAGGACCGAGGGTCCCTTGAGTGTCCCAGCCTGTATAAAGCCTGCTTGGTGTTCCAGTCCTCTGTCCCAGACCCAGTCAGTGGTGCGCTGAACCACACAGACACTCTGGTTCTCCAAGGACAGCTGACGGTCTCAGACAAAAGCAGTGGATTTGATGTGGCCAAAGTTCTACTCTAAACTGGACAGCAGACTGGTCAGTGGACAGCGGAACAGCAGAGCGGAAACAACCAATTGATGGAAGTTGAAAGTGGACAAATCTGAAGCATTGACCACCACTGGAGATTCTGACTGAAACATGAACAGTATGGATGGTACTGGAGCCTCCCTGCATTAGTTTGAATTCATGGTTCCTACCTGATTTTTCATGTGTTTTTCTCCTCCTCTCCTCTCCAGTTCCTCAGCTGCCTCACAGGTGTGCCCTCACGCTGCCCTGCTGTGCAGAAGCTGCTGGGGCCACCTGTGCCAAAGCCCCCCAGGTCACTGGGGTCACAGTTCAGCTGGAGATGTATGCGTTGTGGCAACAGTTTGACCAGCTGGGCACAGAGATGATCGTCACCAAGGCTGGGAGGTAGGAACATGTTAACACATACGGACACAGACACACACACAAACACAAACACAAACACGCTCACTGTGGTTGAACTAATCACATATCACTGTGTTGCTGCTGTGTCCTGTACGGTCCTTACAGGAGGATGTTCCCTACCTTCCAGGTGAGTATCTCAGGGATGGACCCTGCAGTGGAGTATGTGCTGCTCATGGATTTCATCCCTGTGGATGACAAGAGATACAGGTGAGTTTTATCCATAGAGTTAGATAGAGTGGTATTTATAGGAACTGTGGTTTTGCCAACACTCTGCCAGCATAAGAGACACAGAATAGATCGACGCATAATCGTGTTTGTGGGGAATCATCATACAGTATATTGTGGTTATGATGTACAGTACATACCCTGGCAGCCTCTTCTTGATTGTACCACATCATATGTACCAGATAATACACAAACTCTTAATCAGAGCCAATTGAGAATGCATTGAGTAGAACTTTCAGCGTAACAGAACTTTTAATAGTGGAGTGACACAACGTGCAACCAGTGAATATAGTATCTTTGCTCTCCTTTATCTAGATATGCGTTCCACAGCTCCTCGTGGCTGGTGGCGGGCCGGGCCGACGTGGCGGCCCCGGGGAGGATGCACTTCCACCCAGACTCCCCCGCCAGAGGGTCCCAGTGGATGAAACAGATGGTCTCCTTCGACGCACTCAAACTGACCAACAACCTGCTGGATGACAATGGACATGTGAGACAAGCACACACACTTACACGCTTACCCAGACCAGTCCAGTCCAGACACAGACACACAAAGAGGCACACACACACGTCTTTACAATCAGTACTTGCTAGCGTTCTTTATACATTCTTTGTATTTCTGAGTCTTTGTACTTGTGTGTGTGTATGTAATGTGCATCGTGTTTGTTTGTCACACACCCAGATGATCTTGAACTCCATGCATCGTTACCAGCCTCGATTCCATGTGGTGTATGTGGACCCACAGCGGGACAGCCAGCTTCATGCCCACCGCAACTTCTGCACCTTCTCCTTTCCTGAAACACGCTTCATAGCCGTCACTGCCTACCAGAACCACAGGGTATTGTAATGACTATGTTATAACTTTCACTTCATATGATGTTGAAGAGACAAAAATAGTCCAGTCTTGTAGGAATTATATCCATTGGAGATTTACCCTACATACTGCCTTGAAATTGATGACAGATAATGTTCTCTCTCTCTCGCTCTCTCTCTCTCTCTCTCTCTCTCTCTCCCCAGGAAAAGGCATATTAATATATGTAGCCTTAGAAATAAAGTTAAAATGTGTAATGCTTGATAGAGTGTATGATGTAAACAGAGAGGTCTACTTTCTTGGGGACCTGAATATTGACTGATTTTCATCAACCTGTCCGCTCAAGAGGAAGCTTCTCACTGTAACCAGTGCCTGTAATCTGGTTCAGGTTATTAATCAACCTACCAGGGTGTTTACAAACACTACAGGAACTATATCATCCACATGTATTCATCACATTTTGTAGAATACTGTAGAACTTTGTTCTAAAGCTGTATCCGTACCCATTGGATGCAGTGATCTCAATATAGTGGCTATATGCAGGAAAGCCAAAGTTCCAAAAGCTGGGCCTAAAATAGTGTATTATAGATCATACAAAATATATAGCTGTGACTCTTATGTGTATGATGTTACACATATTTGTTGGTCTGATGTGATTAATAAGGAGCATCCAGACGCTGATAGCTTCTTCTAATTATTGATAAATGTGCACCTGTTAAGAAACTCACTGTTAGAACTGTTACAGCTCCATGGATTGATGAGGAATTGAAAAACTGTTTGGTTGAAAGAGATGGGGCAAAATGAGTGGCAGATAAGTCTGGCTGACTTTACTACAAATTGAGAAATGATGTGACTAAACTCTTTTCACACTTACCCCACCAGACATGCCACCAGGGGTCTTTTCACACTTACCCCACCAGACATACCACCAGGGGTCTTTTCACACTTACCCCACCAGACATGCCACCAGGGGTCTTTTCACACTTACCCCACTAGACATGCCATCAGGGGTCTTTTCACACTTACCCCACTAGACATGCCATCAGGGGTCTTTTCACACTTACCCCACTAGACATGCCACCAGGGGTCTTTTCACAGTTCCCAGGTCCAGAACAAATTAAAGGAAACTCTCATATAGTGCAAGTGAACAGCAAACCTGGTTTAAAAAAATAAATAATGCAAAACCTCACGGCACAAAGCCTCCCCCCCATGTGACCTACTTGTTGTGTGTATGTACTGAAATGTATGTGTAAATGATAGATACATACACATGCATACTACATGTTAACGTTTTTAAATGTATGTCAGTTGTAAAGTCTTTTGTCTGTAATGTCTTTTTCGTTATGTGTCAGACCCCAGTAAGACTAGCTGTCGCCTTTGGCGTCAGCTAATAGGGATCCTGTTCAAATCAAAAATCTTTCTCTCTCTCTCAGATCACCCAGTTGAAGATAGCCAGTAACCCGTTTGCCAAGGGTTTCCGAACTACTGATCCTGACACCTGGTAAAACAAATAAACATGTTCTTTGTTCATTAGTGTCTAGAATTTCAGAATCATTTTGGTGTTACATTGAACATAAAAGTCAAAGGACAACAACCAAATTCAGACATTGAGGACTGATTGTCGGATTCAGGTGGCTTCCCTCCTACAATGAATATCAAATCTAGATTGTTCCATGGAAACACTCAATTAAATAATAACTGCACCATTGTACATCCTTATTGCTCTCTCTCTCTTATCACCTGATATTCAGGTTAAGGAGCAATCGCAATATGATACCTGAACTTTGACCCAGGCCTCTACATATGACAACACAACAGACACTCAATTAGGCTTGATAAAGCAAGACATCGTTTATTTAGGCCAAGCATAACATGACAGGGTAAAAGTTGACTGATGTTAGTAACCTGTTTTTTATCTGTTGTAATTCTGCCTAACTGTTCTTTGATTGTAATGTGACGGTGTGTCGTTGTGTGCTCAGGGTGGGTAGTGCCAGGCCCCTGCCTCACTCTCTGCCCACCTGGCAGCCACAGGAGGGCAGCCATGAGCCTGGCAGTACGTCAGGAGAGCATCGAGCACAGAACCCAAAGAGTCTATCAAGTGAGCGACTGAGACCCAGGAATCTCCCTGTCCTTCTCCCTCAACACATCAGTGTCACAATGAAATACTGAGCATGTTTTAGGCAATACACAGCCCTAAATACATCACTGTCACTCCATAATGTGCACTAATCTTGGTCAGAGAAATGATCTTTTACAAAGGTACTCCCCTTTCTCGACTTCTTTGTTCCTCTATAGGACAAGAGGATTCAAACATTGTCTCTCTATCAACGGTGCATCGTGAACTAGGCCACCATTGCAGGGAAGACATCAGCTGTACCAGTGAAAGAAAGGATGTGGAGGATAATATTTTCCCACCCATGACTTTCATCCCCCTTCCCACCCTCTGGGAATGTCCAGGCATTTCAGATAGACTGAACCTAGGATGAGAGGAGAGATTTTCTTACATAGTTCCATTACTACAGATCTTCCTACAGTAGCCCACCTTCTCCTTCAATATGTGAATATCTATCGTCGTTATTTCTCTAAGGAACCAAGTGAAAATGTTCTATCATGAGCTCAATCATTTATCCGATTTTCTTTGATTGTTTCATCTTGGGCTGGTGATTTTAGATATTACTTTTTACACAAAGCACACAAGGCGATGTAGGGAAATCAATTGTTTAAAGTGGAAAATATTGTTATTCAAATTATGTCAATAAAGACCAATTTAAAATAATTTGCTATTTTGCTTTATCATTTATTATATGCTATTTTTATAAAAGGATCTTCTTTACGTTAGACCCATGATTAAATAGAAAAACTACTATACCCACAATGCCCTGTGCGCTTCAATTTCCCAGCTGAGTTTGTGCTTGCAGGGAGATGCTCCGCTCAGTTACGAGATGATGCAGGGTTGATGGAGGAGGCGGGTGAATGCGGGAAGGTAGCGGAGAGAATGCACAGAGGAGAGATGCGGATTATGGTGGTCTATATGACTGGGATTTTTGGTCGTGTGACAGAACGATGATCGGACGGGTAACGGGCCTCTAGATTGTTGATATTGGGACGTCAATCCTTTTGGACAACCTCTAATTCGTGCGTTCAATGTTTTCTTTTATTATCGGCCTTTTTGCGCAGTTGATGATTTCATTATACATAATTTGAGTGTTTTGTCGACAACTAAAGGCTATTGGCACATGGATATTTCTATCTTTTATTTAAGATTTTGTAAGCTATTGATATTGTTCTTATAAGGTGATGACAAGGTATGGTCGCGGCAGCAAAGCGCTCGATACGATACAATCTGTACACGGACAGCTCTTCAAATCAAGGAACTCCGCTGTATTTTAATAAAGATGTCAACATTATTGCATTATTGCTGCAACTGTCCATTTTTTTGGCAGCATCAGCGTTTGATCTTGGTGCTATAAACAACGATTCTGAATGTATGTCAATTGTAAAGTATTTTGGTCGAGCACTCAAATTAAGTGTCCAAAAATATATAGCATAAAATAACATTTAAAAATGGAGGCACTCTGTCCTCGATGGATGGTATTTTTATGGACGATTGTCGGACTGTTTGTGGGTGTCAGCTTCGGCACCAACGAGGCTGAAGTTGAACCAAACACCTCTGGCCCACTGGCTATCCACTTCCCACTGCGGCAGGGCCCTCTCTCCGAAATCCAACACCCGCCTGTGGCCTGGCAGCGCTCCTCGGGGGCAGCGAGGAGGCGCAGAGGGGTCGGGGGCATCAATTTCGTGGACATGATCGACAACCTCCGTGGGAAATCTGGACAGGGCTACTACGTGCAGATGGCTGTGGGTTCACCGCCACAGAAGGTGACTGACGGCGACTCTCTCTCTCTCTCTCTCTCTCTGTCTCTCTCTCTCTCTCACTCTCATTGAGACGCCCATTCCGTTTACCCTGTATTAAGTTTAGCGCACCTGCGCTCTATATCCTCTGCATTGTGGCACGTCAAACCTACCCTATCACACTTTTGATTAGTGGAATCAGGTGTTGAGTGGTAAGGCAAAAACATGTACACACCTTTGGGTCCCTAGGACCAGAATTAAGAAACATTGACCTTGGTAACCCTTGGTAACCTGACCTCTAAAATGGCAGATGGTGAAGAAGAAGAAGAAGAAGAAGAAGAAGAAGAAGAAGAAGAAGAAGAAGGAGAATAAATGTCTGTGTGTGAGAGAAAGAGAGAGAAAGAGAGAGAAAGAAGGAGAGAGAAGGAGAGAGAAGGAGAGAGAAGGAGAGAAAGAAGGAGAAAGAAAGAGAGAGAAGGCGAGAGAGGAGAGAAAGAGAGAGAAAGAAGGAGAGAATGAAGCCTTTAATTCTGCAGGGAGAAAGAGAGAGAGAGAGAGGGGGGGGGGGGGGGGTAATTCCCAGTGTGGTGCAGCTAAGCAGCTGCAGGGTACAGACTGGCACACCACAAGGATTACTGTGTGACAGAGCCAACGTTACGCCCTGCCTAGGACACTCCCATTGTGCCACTAGGAGGATAAACCACTGGCTTCCATCCACTCACTAACATTTAGAAACATTGATACAAATACAACCATAGAGATTGATCCAGTATTAATAACTATGTATACGACACACTAAAAGACACATAACAAAATATTTCTCTCATGTAGTAGGAAGGAATTCTATTACCACACTGCTTTGTTACAGTAATACAAATCAAACAAATTGTGACATAGGCCTACTGTACAGACTACTATAAGACTGTTACATTATCTTCAAGATGTTTGGCAGCAAATGTAAACAAGGGGCTGTATGTATCATTCATCACAGAGTTGAAGTTCTGATCTAGGATCAGATCTCCCCTGTCCATGTAATCTTATTAATTGTGATCTAAAAGGCTCAACTGATCCTAAATCAGCACTCCTCTGAGACGCTACATACATACCTCATCTCAAATAATAGATGAGGTTTGTGACAGGGATTCTAGGCATCTGCCAGCTAGAGGAAGTGTAGAAGGGTCATAGCAAGTCCGAAGTGTGTGTGTGTGTGTGTGTGTGTGTGTGTGTGTGTGTGTGTGTGTGTGTGTGTGTGTGTGTGTGTGTGTGTGTGTGTGTGTGTGTGTGTGTGTGTGTGTGTGTGTGTGTGTGTGTGTGTGTGTCAGGATGCAGCCGCGGGCCAGGAGTCTCGGGTGGTGTGTGTGAAGGGAAGCAGGATGCGGGCAGGACAGATCAATTGTGAGGTGTCAGCGTATTCCTCACCAAAATACAACCGCTACACTACAGTCAGAGAGGGAAAGGAAGAGAGCCGGCCAAGAGGCTTACTGAGGGACAGTTTATGCAGGCTAAAGTTAAATAGATAGATAGATAGATAGATAGATAGATAGATAGATAGATAGATAGATAGATAGATAGATAGATAGATAGATAGATAGATAGATAGATAGATAGATAGATAGATAGATAGATAGATAGATAGATAGATAGATAGATAGATAGATAGATATAGATAGATAGATAGATAGATAGATAGATAGATAGATAGATAGATAGATAGATAGATAGATAGATAGATAGATAGATAGATAGATAGATAGATAGATAGATAGATAGATAGATAGATAGATAGATAGATAGATAGATAGATAGATAGATAGATAGATAGATAGATAGATACTTTATTGATCCCAGAGGGGGAAATCACTCTTTACAGTACTACCTCATAATGCCAAGGTGATTATTTATTTATTTAAATATCACATAACATGTAAATGGGTCCGCACAGACAGTTATACACAATCTCCCTAGTAACCCTCTTTGATTTAAATTTGATTTGGGTTTCCCCCACAATTCATTGCAATGTATCTGTGTTTGCATGACTTGGTGTTTTGATGTGTGTGGAGGGGGTGAATGTGGTGTGGAGGTAGGGCAGCTACAGGGACATTCTCCTCCAAGGAATGTTTATAATGTTGAAACTCATTTACTGCATTTCTACACAGTTTAAAAACGCTAAAATACAATCTGGAGCACAGCACAAACAATAGGGGATAACAATAGGGGATAACAATAGGGGATAACAATAGGGGATAACAATAGGGGATACCAATAGGGGATAACAATAGGGGATAACAATAGGGGATAACAATAGGGGATAACAATAGGGGATACCAATAGGGGATACCAATAGGGGATAACAATAGGGGATACCAATAGGGGATACCAATAGGGGATAACAATAGGGGATAACAATAGGGGATAACAATAGGGGATAACAATAGGGGATAACAATAGGGGTAGGGGATAACAATAGGGGATAACAATAGGGGATACCAATAGGGGATAACAATAGGGGATAACAATAGGGGATAACAATAGGGGATAACAATAGGGGATACCAATAGGGGATACCAATAGGGGATAACAATAGGGGATAACAATAGGGGATACCAATAGGGGATAACAATAGGGGATAACAATAGGGGATAACAATAGGGGATAACAATAGGGGATAACAATAGGGGTAGGGGATAACAATAGGGGATAACAATAGAGGATAACAATAGGGGATAACAATAGGGGATAACAATAGGGGATAACAATAAGGGTAGGGGATAAAAATAGGGGATAACAATAGGGGATAACAATAGGGGATAACGGACCTAACATTCTAGAAACCAGTGGAGGCTGCTGAGGGGAGGATGGCTCATTTTAATGGCTGGAACGGAGCAAATGGAATGGCATCAAACACATGGAAACCATCTAGTTCCGCTTAACGGCATTTGCCTGAATAATTTTAGTAGCCTATTTGAAATAGTTTGTGTTGTAAGGTTTGGCGACTGCCATGCCCAATTGATACTTCTGTGATGGGGTTAGAAGGTGACATGGATATGTTATGGAACGGCGTGATGACTGTGTCTCAAGTGACATGTTTGTATTGGTGGGAGTGGGTGTGTGTGTGCGTGTGGCATTTGTGTGGGGAGTGTGTGTGGGACCGGGTGAGAGACTAAGGCAACAGGCTTCTTCCAGGCACACAGTCCTTGAGGCTCTTGGCTCTGACACTGAGAAGAATCACTTTCCTGGACTGTGTCCCAAATGGTACCCTATTCCCTACACAGTGCATTACTTTTCACCAGAAGCCTATGGGCTCTGGTCAAACGTTGTGCACTATGTAGGGAATGGGTTGTCAGTTGGGGAGCAGATCTATTATTGATCAGGGTCCTGCTGGTCACCAGAGAGACAACATAGCTGCCAGTCTGATTGACTCACTGACTGCGCAAAATCTGATACTCACACTGAAAGGAGGGAGACAGAGAGAGAGAGAGAGAGTGAGAGAAAAACAGTGTGAGAGAGAGAGAGGGAGAGGGAGAGGGAGAGAGACATAGAGTGAGTGAGAGAGAGAGAGTGCGAGAGAGAGAGAGAGCGAGAGAGAGAGCAAGAGAGAGAGAGAGAGAGAGAGAGAGAGCGAGTGAGGGAGGGAGGGAGAGAGAAAGAGAGGGCAAACTGAGAGAACAGCCTAGGGGTTGGATGCAGAGGGAAAGGAAAAAAGAAGGAGCAAAATAAACCAATACATACTGACCAGTAACATAATGCCAGGAAGTGAGAGAGAGAGAGAGAAAGTGACTCAAAATGGCTGAAATGAAGAAGTGTTTTTAGCAGAATCATTTTATGAATAGACATGGTTGTCTCGAGGGTAACAGAGATAATGTCCTTATCAGTGTATTTCAATATTTTCTGTCCTTTAACCCTGGAAGACGCAATACCGCACACACACACACACCTACTACACACACACCTACTACACACACACCTACTACACACACACCTACTACACACACACCTACTACATACACCACATATACCTACTCAAAACCTGTCACAATATATAGGCCTAGTTTTGTAAAAATACCCAGTGAGTATGTAATATGGTTTCATAACAATAACAAGTATGTTGTGTTTGTGTGTTTGTAAATCAGTTGAATATTCTGGTGGACACAGGCAGCAGTAACTTTGCAGTGGGGGCAGCTGCTCACCCCTTCCTCCGCAGATACTACCATCGCTCACTGTGAGTAGCACAGGTTCTTATTACAATACACTGAAAGTGCTCCATCTTGAAAACTTTAGGGACTTTATCAACAGTGGACTAATGGACAAAAATATGTTTTTTGAGAAAACTATCCCTTTAAATATGAATCCCATTGAACAGTGAATCTCAGTGGGCTACCTCCCTTTTAGATGACCCTGCACATTCTTCCCTTGGCGGTTGTATACAGTAAGCACCTTTTCTCCTCTGTTCATAGGTCTAACTCCTACCGCGACCTTGGGCGCAGTGTTTATGTACCCTACACCCAGGGCCGCTGGGAGGGCGAGCTGGGCACTGACCTGGTGTCTGTGCCGCACGGCCCCAACGCCTCGCTCCGTGCCAACATCGCTGCCATTACCCAGTCGGACCGCTTCTTCATCAACGGATCCAACTGGGAGGGCATCCTGGGCCTGGCCTACGCTGAGATCGCCCGGGTGAGGGGGGGGGGGGGGGGGGGGAGCGATCAGCTTGAGGGTTACTGGTGAGGGTAGAGAGCCAGTGGTATACAGTAATGTGGAAAATGTACAGTGATGGATTTGTGGAGATACAATGTCAGTTTAGTCTTGTTGTCAACTAGATGGCTAAAATGACCACAGGATTGTTTTAGATTTTTTCCTATTAGTTCTTCCCATCTTTAAATCCTTTCTAAATCCTCTAAATCCTTTACCCCCCCCCCCCCCCCTCTGTTTAGCCTGATAAGAAGCTGGAGCCTTTCTTTGACTCGCTGGTGCGGCAGACCCCCGTGTCCAATCTGTTCTCCCTGCAGATGTGTGGCGCAGGGTACACCCAGAACTACAGCCTGGGCAGTGCCACCGTGGGTGGCAGCATGGTGAGAGATAGACCAAGAGGAGTAAACGTACCATAGATAGGAAAAGGTACAGACACGTTTTCTGTTCGAGGGAAATACACAGAAACGGCGTGTTGTGTTAGTGGAACCAAGAGGGTTATATATAGAGATTGTATGTGCCAGGCAGGTAGGTCAGTATTGTTTAGTTCTAATCTGTATTGCAAAGGCAATATAAAATGGAAAGTGTGTTGAGAGTTTGGACCCAGCCTATGATACTGTCTGATTGCTGTTTTCTTAGATCATTGGTGGAGTGGATTCTTCTCTCTACGTTGGGGAGCTGTGGTACACCCCGATCCGACGGGAGTGGTATTATGAGGTCATCATTGTGCGTATTGAGGTCAATGGTCAGGATCTCAACATGGACTGCAAGGAGGTGAGATACTGTAGCTGATGGGTTTGCTGATAAAAAAATAAATAAAAAAATTGTTCCTCCGTATTTCATTCCATTTTCTCTTTAATATAATATATAATATAATAATATAATATATGCCATTTAGCAGATGCTTTAATCCAAAGCGATTTATAGGCATGTGTGCGTACATTTTAAGTATGGGTGGCCCCTTCCCTCTGTATCTTCTGTTGGCTCCTGTATTCTCTTTAGTTAATCCTGAATATCTGTCTGTTTACCTTTTATCACTAATAATGGTACGGTAAGTGACAGTGAATAAACAATTTGTTTTTCCTCTCTCTTTGCTTGTGTTTCTATCAGTACAACTATGATAAGAGCATTGTGGACAGCGGCACCACCAACCTCCGGCTCCCTCGCAAAGTGTTCCAGGCAGCCGTGAAGGCCATCGAAGCAGCCTCGTCTGTGAGTCCCTCCTCATACCTTTTCTCATCTCTATCACTCCCCCTCTCTCTCTGTTGTTTTGTTCTCTCCCTTCTTTGTAGCTGACAGTTTCAGCTAGTGTCATGTGAAAGTGAAGTGACTGTGATGGTTTCATGGCTATCATTTCTCTCTAGTTTCTGTAATTGCTAAATATTCTTTCTATCCCTCTCCCACACACACACACACACACATACACACACAAAACCCCTATTATATGTATCCCTATTAGACAGAGCAGTTTCCCTCTGGGTTCTGGTTGGGGGAGCAGCTGGTGTGCTGGCAGGCTGGCACCACTCCGTGGCACATCTTCCCTGTCATCTCGCTCTACCTAATGAGTGAGAACCGCAACCAGTCCTTCCGCATCTCTATTCTCCCACAGGTAACAGTGTCTGTCTGTGTACTTACCTGTCATTGAATAACAATAGATCTTCATTATTCAATTCATCAATTCAATGAGATTGGGATGATCCTCTCTTAAACTCCTTTCCTTTTTTTTGTTGAGAACTACAGAGAGTATTTGATGTTATTCCGATTAGAGACCGGACCTTAGAGATAGCAGTGATTAATAGAATCACTGTTTCAATGGCAATGCGATAGAAGTGGAGAGCAGCTTGTATTGGGGACAGTAGTGGCAGCCAGCCCTGGCCTTGAAGCTTCGTCTAGCAACAGTTAACATTGATAATATGCTTGTATAAAAAATGTGAACGTAGTGAGTATATTCCTCACTCCTGCAAGCACATAGGCAAGCACAAAAAAAGGGCTGTGAGCATTTATTAACTTATTGCTGTGTTTCTCCTGGTTTATATATCCATTGTAGGTGTTCTCTGCTGACTGATGTCCGCTGTTTCTTTGTGCCCCCTTCAGCAGTACCTGCGACCCGTGGAGGACGTGGCCTCGGCACAGGAGGACTGCTATAAGTTTGCTGTGTCCCAGTCCAGCACGGGCACCGTCATGGGCGCCGTCATCATGGAGGGCTTCTATGTGGTGTTCGACCGCCAGAGGAAACGCGTCGGATTCGCCGTCAGCACCTGCCATGGTGAGGGGGAGTATAAGGAGGGAGAGGGGGAGATGGTATATAAATGTATATACACTATATACACACTGAACAAAAATATAAATGCAACATGGAACAATTTCAATGATTCTACTGAGTTACAGCTCATATAAGGAAATCAGTCAATTGAAATAAATGTGTTAAGCCCTAGTCTATGAATTCCACATGACTGAGCAGGTGTGCAGCATTGGGGAGCCAGGCCCAGCCAATCAGAATGAGTTTTTCCCCACAAAAGGGCTTGCAGTCAGCATGCAACTGTGGCATTGTGTTGTGTGACAAAACTGCACATTTTAGAGTGGCCTTTTATTGTCTCCAGCACAAGGTGCACCTGTGTAATGATCATCAGCTTCTTGATATTAATCAGCTTCTTGATATGCCACACCTGTTAGGTGGATGGACTATCTTGGAAAAGGAGAAATGCTCACTAACAGGGATGTGAACAAAGTTCTGCACAAAATTGGAGAGTAATAAGCTTTTTGTGCGTATGGAAAATTTTGGAGATCTTTTATTTCAGCGCATGAAACATGGGACAATTATTTGACACGTTGCATTTATATTTTTGTTCAGTATATATATACACTGAGTGAACAAATGCGCTTTCTCTGAGATAGACTGAAGGATTCATATGTGTGTGTTTGTGTGTGTGTGTGTGCTGATCTATGTGTATTTCTATGCCACAGTGCACGATGAGTTCCGCACGGCCTCCGTCGAGGGGCCGTTCCACGGCGTGGACCTGGAGGACTGCGGCTACAACATCCCGCAGACGGACGAGTCCACCCTCATGACCATTGCCTACATCATGGCGGGCATCTGTGCCCTCTTCATGCTGCCACTGTGCCTCATGGTGTGCCAGTGGCGCTTCTCCCGCTGCCTCTGCCCACCTGGAGCCGGGGACTTCGCTGATGATATCTCACTCCTCAAATGATAAAGAAATATGAACTTACAGTACACATGTATGTATGTATGTATGTATGTATGTATGTATGTATGTATGTATGTATGTATGTATGTATGTATGTATGTATGTATGTATGTATGTATGTATGTATGTACGTATGTATGTATGTATGTACAGTGGGGAGAACAAGTATTTGATACACTGTCGATTTTGCAGGTTTTCCTACTTACAAAGCATGTAGAGGTCTGTAATTTTTATCATAGGTACACTTCAACTGTGAGAGACGGAATCTAAAACAAAAATCCAGAAAATCACATTGTATGATTTTTAAATAATTAATTTGCATTTCATTGCATGACATAAGTATTTGATCACCTACCAACCAGTAAGAATTCCGGCTCTCACAGACCTGTTCTTTAAGAAGCCCTCCTGTTCTCAACTCATTACCTGTATTAACTGCACCTGTTTGAACTCATTACCTGTATAAAAGACACCTGTCCACACACTCAATCAAACAGACTCCAACCTCTCCACAATGGCCAAGACCAGAGAACTGTGTAAGGACATCAGGGATAAAATTGTAGACCTGCACAAGGCTGGGATGGGCTACAGGACAATAGGCAAGCAGCTTGGTGAGAAGGCAACAACTGTTGCCGCAATTATTAGAAAATGGAAGAAGTTCAAGATGACGGTCAATCTCCCTCGGTCTGGGGCACCATGCAAGATCTCACCTCGTGGGGCATCAATGATGATGACGAAGGTGAGGGATCAGCCCAGAACTACACGGCAGGACCTGGTCAATGACCTGAAGAGAGCTGGGACCACAGTCTCAAAGAAAACCATTAGTAACACACTACGCCGTCATGGATTAAAATCCTGCTGCGCACGCAAGGTCCCCCTTCTCAAGCCAGTGCATGTCAAGGCCCGTCTGAAGTTTGCCAATGACCATCTGGATGATCCAGAGGAGGAATGGGAGAAGGTCATGTGGTCTGATGAGACAAAAATAGAGCTTTTTGGTCTAAACTCCACTCGCCGTGTTTGGAGGAAGAAGAAGGATGAGTACAACCCCAAGAACACCATCCCAACCGTGAAGCATGGAGGTGGAAACATCATTCTTTGGGGATGCTTTTCAGCAAAGGGGACAGGACGACTGCACCGTATTGAGGGGAGGATGGATGGGGCCATGTATCGCGAGATCTTGGCCAACAACCTCCTTCCGTCAGTAAGAGCATTGAAGATGGGTCGTGGCTGGGTCTTCCAGCATGACAACGACCCGAAACACACAGCCAGGGCAACTAAGGAGTGGCTCCGTAAGAAGCATCTCAAGGTCCTGGAGTGGCCTAGCCAGTCTCCAGACCTGAACCCAATAGAAAATCTTTGGAGGGAGCTGAAAGTCCGTATTGCCCAGCGACAGCCCCGAAACCTGAAGGATCTGGAGAAGGTCTGTATGGAGGAGTGGGCCAAAATCCCTGCTGCAGTGTGTGCAAACCTGGTCAAGAACTACAGGAAACGTATGATCTCTGTAATTGCAAACAAAGGCTTCTGTACCAAATATTAAGTTCTGCTTTTCTGATGTATCAAATACTTATGTCATGCAATAAAATGCAAATTAATTACTTAAAAATCATACAATGTGATTTTCTGGATTTTTGTTTTAGATTCCGTCACTCACAGTTGAAGAGTACCTATGATAAGAATTACAGACTTCTACATGCTTTGTAAGTAGGAAAACCTGCAAAATCGGCAGTGTATCAAATACTTGTTCTCCCCACTGTATGTTCATGGTTTATGGATCACATACACAAACTAGGTGATCTTGAATTTAAGGATGGACCTGATTATTGAATATATTTGATTTGTTTGATTTCACATCAACTGTACCAGCTAAGGAACGCTAATCATAAGTGCTAATTGGGTGAACCTTTCAAGAGAGTAAAATTAGCACTCAAATATCAGATGCAATTAACTTTTTTGGTGAAGCCATGTTACTTGGTGTACATTGAAAAGCTTAGATTATGTATTTAATACAGTTAATATCAGATATGACACTTTTATATGGCTCTTGTTGATTAAGTTGGCACATCACCTCACTGCTAGTGAATGTACTAATTCACACAAGAAGACAAGGACACACACACACACACACACAATGATTCTCCCAAACATACATAGGTCTTCAAAACCTCTGAACATCTTGAACATATCAGCCAACCCCTTAACGGCTCACGTACAAAATCTCACCAGTAACACACATTAATGTACCCCAGTCAACTGCACTATATACCCATGGCTTGAATATAAATTGTTTTGTGAGGATTTTATGTAAATGAACACACTAGTAAAATGTCTCAATGAGGGACAGATTCTACTTTCATCGACCTGCTGTAAATAAATCTGAAATGTATATCTGTCAGATGCACCTGACACTGCACTGACCACCAATAATAAAGTAACACATATACCTGAACCTTCCCTGATGAGTGGGATGCAGACATCTGGGCCTATAATGCCTCTATTGTGTAAATCAATCCTGCGTCTTGTATTGCCACATTTCATGTAGGTTGGAAATACTCATAGATCCTTAAGTAAAAAGAACAAATACTGTAGTATCATGAATAGAATAGCAAATAACTTAAGTTACTGTATATTAAGTTATATTTTTCAAGAATAAAAGGGAATGTATAATTAATTTAAAAGTAAAAAATTTTATGTAGCAACTTAATCATTCCTAGAGGTTATGATTATCTAGCTGTGAGAGATCTGTACAGTTTAATTATATTTCACTGTTAACCTACCTGGGTCTCAGCCTGGGTACCTACCTGGGTCTCAGCCTGGGTACCTACCTGGGTCTCAGCCTGGGTACCTACCTGGGTCTCAGCCTGGGTACCTACCTGGGTCTCAGCCTGGGTACCTACCTGGGCCTCAGCCTGGGTACCTACCTGGGTCTCAGCCTGGGTACCTACCTGGGTCTCAGCCTGGGTACCTACCTGGGTCTCAGCCTGGGTACCTACCTGGGTCTCAGCCTGGGTACCTACCTGGGTCTCAGCCTGGGTACCTACCTGGGTCTCAGCCTGGGTACCTACCTGGGTCTCAGCCTGGGTACCTACCTGGGTCTCAGCCTGGGTACCTACCTGGGGCTCAGCCTGGGTACCTACCTGGGTCTCAGCCTGGGTACCTACCTGGGTCTCAGCCTGGGTACCTACCTGGGTCTCAGCCTGGGTACCTACCTGGGTCTCAGCCTGGGTACCTACCTGGGTCTCAGCCTGGGTACCTACCTGGGTCTCAGCCTGGGTACCTACCTGGGTCTCAGCCTGGGTACCTACCTGGGTCTGAGCCTGGGTACCAGTCTGTTTAGCTAACATTCCACTCCTTGTACTCCGTGTCATGTGCCAAAGATGTTTAGCATGACAAGGAGTGGCAAGGAGGGCAATGATGGCTAAACATACTGGTACACATAATTACAGACTATCTCCCCCAAGTGGAGACACAATTGGGTTGTTGGTGTGGCTGGATTTGCTTTCGGTGAGGGCGCGTTATGTGGAGGTGGTGACAGCCGGGTAAACGGCGTCCCTTGAGAAAGCAAGAACAAGATCTATGTCAGGAGTAGTGCAGTATTATCACGAGGAGAGTAGTACTGGAATACGGAGGAGGGATGGAGGGGAAAAGAGAGGCAGAGGAGGTCTAAGAGAGAGAGGGAGGAAGATAGGGAGGGAAAAAGGGCGATGGTTTGTTAAAGAAGAAAGGTAGAAAGTGTAAACAGAGTGGGTTGAAGACAGGAGGAGAAATGGAAGTGAATGAGGGCGAAGTATTGGAGGTGGAAGGTTCTTTGTTTCCATGAAACACAGAATGTTACAGGCCCTGACGTCTCTCTGGAAATGAATCCTTGCCCTGAGTTCATCAACTTTGTTATCCAAAGACTGAACATTGGCGAGTAATACAGTACACTCAGAAGCGGTGGGTGGTGTGCGCGCCTACTAAGTCGAACCAGCAGGCCGTCTCGAGTGCCTCTCCTCCGCCGGCGATGTTTTGGGTCGGCCTCTGGAATAAGTTAAATTGCTCAGGGGGTTAGGGTTAACAAATGATCTGCTCCAAGGAAGTCGTACTCCTGGTCTTAATGCTGGTAGTTCTGGTGAGTTACCGCCACTCTAATATCCAATAGTTCTTCCCAGCTGTATATAATGACACAAAACATTTCCTGAGCTAATAACGTAAAAAAAGTTTTAGACCTTCAGCTGTTGTTTTGCCTAAAAATACAAAACATGTTTGACGCCAGTACTCCTCAATAATAAGTCAGCTTTGCGTAGCTAGTCTTAAAGCATAGCCATGTCATGTTTCAGTGGCTGTAAAATTGAACAATTTACATGTTTTTCGAGCAGGACTGTAAAAATGTCACAAGACGGCGCCGTTCCCTGCGGCTATGGTCGGGTTAGCTAACTAGTAACTAATTTAGCAATCCAGCAATTTAAATACTAGCATTCATTAAAACAATATATATATATACTACATATACTAGCTACATATATACAATTATCCCTTGGCCTAATCAGACTTACAATATTAGCCACACATAGGCCTAAGTTACTTGCACTGCTGTCTCAGTGTCTGAGCCTCCAACATAGCTGCATAGTCATAAACAGATCCGTCCTCTGTGTTAGATAGCTGATCAACTGTATGATTAATTATTAGTGTTAATAGTATTTAAAGATAATCAACTTTATTAACGTGGACTGAAGGGCATCACGTCCAGGATTATTGGAGAGCAGAAGCAGAGGGCAGTCATTTAGGGTCTGTTTGCAGCGGATAAGGAAGTTCCTTCTCGCCATCTTCAATTGTGGTGTTGTTGCTTGAAACTGACTGTACAGTACACCGATTAATGAAATCTGGTTGAATGGAGGAGCTAGGGAAATTGACTGGTAAAATCAGCACATTAAAGAAGGCATTAAGTTAGCGTGTGTAGGTGTAGATTTAGCAGCTGTAGGCGTTAATTTGATGTGTGCAGGACCGCTTGCAGCCGTTTAATTAATTAGCCCATGTTGGACCGCCTGCAAGCACATTTGCAAGCGCTTATTTTACGCATGTAGGCTTTAACTTAGCGCATGAACATGTTAACTTAATGTGTTAACGTGTTACTTTACATGTGTAGCATAAAATAGATTGCGTTTTGACCCCATGCTTTATGAGCTTATCGGCGTTCCATAGCAGAAGGGCATGAGCCAAAGGAATGTGTAGCATTGGGGAAAGTAGTAGAATGAGTTAATTGTAGGGATGCCCATGAGGCTGGGGATCAGAAATGTCCCGTACCAGAGAGGCAGGTGGAGGTTTCCAGGTTAGAGAAGAGTAGAAGTTGTCATGCTGAGGCAGTGAAGAAAGTAGAGGATGATGGGTAAAGGGGAGGAGTGGTGAGAGTAGTAGATCTGTACCAGAACAGAGGGATAGGACAACAAGTGATATATGTTTCAGTAAGATTGGATTTTTAGCATTTAAAGCAATGGTTATCAACTGTACTGCAGGGATAGAACGAACATTGAGGTTGTGGTGGAGCTGCAGAGAGGTATTTGGGTGTGAGAGACTTGACATCAGAAGAGTTACAGGGTGTGTTATGTGGTGATGTCCCATCATTTCAGGTTGAGGGCATGAGGTAGGAATGGTGTTAATTTAATTTTGAAAGTAGTGAGTGTAGGGTTAGATAGTAGTGTATTTCTTTAGTACATGTTTTATTTATAAGGGAGTTGTACTCCAGTCTAGTAGGTGGCGGTAACGCAACATATTGGATGCCGACCGCCGTTAAACCTCAGAAGAAGAAGAACGCAGTAGACGGAAGAGACGATATTAAATCAAATCAAATCGTATTGGTCACATACACGTGGTTAGCAGATGTTATTGCGGGTGTAGAGAAATGCTTGTGGTTTCATTACGGAAACGACTGTCTCTCAAGTGACAGCTAAATAGCTATCGTAAATGAAATGCTCGTCCACAACAGTAGAATAAAGACGTCGACGAAAAGGTAAAATGCATAGCTAGGGCTAGCTGGCTAGCTCTGACAACAACATCCGCTTGTCACGTGAGCCATACTGTTAGTTTATAGCTCGTAAATTACCCGATTAACTAAGGAGTTATCTGGCTATTTACATGGCGAACTTACTGTTGAATAAAACATATTACTTATGTGTTTAGGTAGCTGTCCTATTTTGAAACGAGCTTCCAAACTGCTGTACTGTCGCTTGGACTTCGGCTAACTACAGTCGTTAGCTAGCTAGCTAGCCTACGTACTGTACAGATGGCTACACCTTGGAAACAAGCAACACTGGGGTTTTACATTTTACCTAGTCATCTAACTAGCTATGTCAAGTTGATCACATTTATTTTTGGAATTGGGAGATAGGAGGCTGGGTTAGTTAGCTAGTTTGGGTAGAAGTAGGCCTAACGCTTCGAACACACTGACTGTGTTATTGAGTTTTGGCACACCAGAAGTATATCCATTTCCAATGAAACGTTGCGTTTGCCTTGCAGTGCTTTGTGTGGTGCACACCTTGGTGAATGTTGACAAGTGCTGTAACATTGACATTTGGCTGCGTGGGAACCCTAACCCTATTTAGCGCCTATGAATGGGCTATTCCTGCCCAAGTGTGGATGTCCTCCGAATAACTTTTTGAACTGGTCAAATGACCCAGAAATGACAACTCCAGCATTTCCCTTTTGTTTATGTAGCCTAGCTTATGCTACATGGAGTTGTCATTGTATTCTGTGGTTAGACTAGCCTATCATTAGCAGGATTGTAGTGTCACATGGATATGGTACAACATGTACCGGCTGCCTCTCCAGTGTCAATGTCATTAACAGCACAGCACAGTGTTGTGATTGGCTGGAGTGCTGATATGAACACTGTGCCAATGAAGGGTGTGTACCAGTGCGTTACTTTGAGGGCTGTTGAATATGAGCACTGGTCTGTCGTGTAATATCGTTACACGCCATCCAGCAGCGCTGGTCAAGATGGCTGCCGTTCTACAGGCGCTTAACCAGTTGTGTGTTTTTTCACGTTATTTGTAACTTATTTTGTACATAATGTTTCTGCCACTGTCTCTTACGACCAAAAAGGATTAACATTTTATCGTACTACACCGGCTCCGACGCTCGTCGTATGTGGCAGGGCTCGCAAACTATTACAGACTATAAAGGGAAGCACAGCCGCGAGCTGCCCATTAACACAAGCCTACCAGACAAGCTAAATGACTTCTATGCTCGCTTCGAGGCCAGCTTCTGATCACGCTCTCCGTAGCCGTTGTGAGTAAAACCTTTAAACAGGTCAACATCCACAGGGCCAGACAGATTACCTGGACGTGTACTCCGAGGATGCGCTGACCATCTAGCAAGTGTCTTCACTGACATTTACAACCTGTCCCTGACTTGAGTCTGTAATACCAACATTTTCAAGCAGACCACCATAGTCCCTGTACCCAAGAACACTAAGGTAACCTGCCTAAATGATTACCGACCCATAGCACTCACGTCTGTAGGCATGAAGTGCTTTGAAAGACTGGTCATGGCTCACATCAACACAATTATCCCAGAAACCCTAAACCCACTCCCAATTTGCATACTGCCCCAACAGATCAACAGAGGATGCTGTCTCTATTGCACTCAACACTACCCTTTCCCACCTTGACAAAAGGAACCTATGTTAGAATGCTATTCATTGACTACAGCTCAGCCTTCAACACCATAGTGCCCTCAAAGCTCACCACTGAGCTAAGGACCCTGGGACTAAACACCTACCTCTGCAACTGGATCCTAGACTTCCTGACGGGCTGCCCCCATGTGGTAAGAGTAGGTAACAACACATCCGCCACGCTGATTCTCATCACTGGGGCCCCTCAGGGGTGTGTGCTCAGTCCCCTCCTGTACTTCCTGTTCACTCATGACTGCATGGCAAGGCACAACTCCAATACCATCATCAAGTATGCCGATGACACAACAGTGGTAGGCCTGATCACCGACAACGATGAGACTGCCTATAGGGTGGAGGTCAGAGAACTGGCCGTGTGGTGCCAGGCCAACAACCTCTCCCTCAACGTGATGAAGACAAAGGAGAGGATTGTGGACTACAGGAAAAGGAGGGCCGAACACGCCCCCATTCTCATCGACAGGGCTGTAGCGGAGCCGTTTGAGAACTTCATGTTCCTTAGTGTCCATCACCAACAAACTATCATGGTCCAAACACACGGACAGTTGTGAAGAGGGCACGACAAAGCCTATTCCCCCTCAGGAGACTGAAAAATGTTTTGACATGGGCCCTCAGATCCTCAAAAGGTTCTACAGCTGCACCATTGAGAGCATCCTGACTGGTTGCATCACTGCCTTGTATGACGACTGCTCGGCCTCCGAACGCAAGGCATTACAGAGGGTAGTGCGTACATCACTGGGGTCAAGCGATGTCAGAGGAATGCCCTAAAAATTTTCAGACTCCAGTCACCCTAGTCATAGACTGTTCTCTCTGCTACTGCAGAGAACATACAAGCGGTACTGGAGCGTCAATTCTAGGTCCAAAAGGCAGCTTCTACCCCCAAGCCATAAGACTCCTGAACAGCTAATCAAAGGGCCATCAGACCCCTGCTGCTACTGTCTGTTCATTATCCATGCATAGTCACTTTAACTCTGTATTATGTCAACTAACCTGTGACCTCCTCACATTGACTCTGTACCGGTACCCCTGTATATAGCCTCCTCACATTGACTCTGTACTGGTACCCCTGTATATAGCCTTCTCACATTGACTCTGTACCGGTACCCCTGTATATAGCCTCCTCACATTGACTCTACTGGTACTTCCTGTGTATATAGCCTCCTCACATTGACTCTGTACTGGTACTTCCTGTGTATATAGCCTCCTCACATTGACTCTGTACTGGTACTTCCTGTGTATATAGCCTCCTCACATTGACTCTGTACTGGTACTTCCTGTGTATATAGCCTCCTCACATTGACTCTGTACTGGTACTTCCTGTGTATATAGCCTCCTCACATTGACTCTGTACTGGTACTTCCTGTGTATATAGCCTCGCTATTGTTATTTTACTGCTGCTGTTTATTTTCTTTAACTTCTTAAAGCATTGTTGGTTAAGGGCTTGTAGGTCAGCATTTCACTGTAAGGTCTACACCTGTTGGATTTGGCGCCTGACAAATAAAATGTGATTAAATTTTTTTGATCTCTTCCTCTTCTGTGTGTTCAGCTACCTTCTCTACTCCTCACCACGCTGTGGCTTTTCAAGCTGCAGGTCCTAATGTGGAGGCAGAGCAGAACTTGCGTTGAGCACCTGCCTGTGTTGCAATGGCTTCGCCCACCTTGTGCCTGCTCCTCCTGGGCCTGAACCACCTGACTGTTCATACCCTCCACACATTCGCCCCTCCCCCGGCTCCTCCCCCCGCCTGTGGGCCGGGCCAATCCTGGGCCGTCCGGCTGCACACAGACTCAGAGCTGCTGGAGGCTGAAGGCTCCACCCTGCACGAGCTGGCCAGCAGGGTGGCTGAGCAGGCTGGCCTGGAGAACAGGGGCCAGATAGGGCAGCTGGAGGGCCACTACCTGCTCTGTGCTGGGCCCGAGGAGGAGGGCAGTCCAGGGGACGTGCTGGCAGCCCACCCTCATGTGCTCTGGCACTCCCAGGAGCAAGTCCTCAGCCGCTCCAAGAGGGCAATGGCCTTCAACGACCCCAGATACCCCTTACAGTGGCACCTGGTGAGAATTGGGCCTAATTCGCCTCCTTTATTTGTCCTCAGAACTGTTTCATAGCTAAGCAGCATTCAGACCGACTTACTGCACACTTAAGCCTACAGAATATTCAGATCTGTAAGAATGCACATTACTTTAGCTGCGTCGGCTTTATGCCACGTTTATTTTCATTCCTCATTTGCGAACAATGTCTGACTCTGTAACCTTTGGTCACTTCCCGCTCTCCTCCTCCTCCACCTCCTCCTCCTCCACCCACCCGCAGCACAACAATGTCAGGGAGGGCATGGACATCAATGTGACTGGTGTATGGGAGCGCAACATCACAGGGACAGGGGTGACAGTGGTGGTCGTGGACGATGGTGTTCAGCACACCCTCCAGGACATTCAGCCAAACTATGTGAGTTTTATGCTGACCACATCTAGGCTTATTTCCTTTTTAAATTTGTTTTGCTTTTAATAGACATAAGCTGACGCACACTCCAAAATCTTTTGTAGAGGTTCTGACTAACGTAGAGTAAACTATAAAAAGAAAGAAAGTTGCGTACTATAATTATGTTCCCAAACAGATATTTCATGGGCATCGCAACCAACGTTTAGACACTTTCTTCAGGGTTAGTGGCATAAAATATTTATGTGCGTAATTAGTGACTTTCTGTCCCTTATAGAGTCCAGAGGGCAGTTATGACTTGAACTCCAACGACCCGGACCCCATGCCCTACCCGGACCCCCATGGTGACAACCACCACGGCACACGCTGCGCCGGGGAGATCGCCGCCGTCTCCAACAACAGCTTCTGTGCTGTGGGCGTGGCCTATGGCAGTAAAGTTGCAGGTACGTTGTGTGTTTGGAAAGCTTGGTTATGGCAACGGTCAGAAGTTTTTCCAGGGTTGTATTCATTAGTTCACACCGTAGCAAATAGTTTAGCACGGAAAATGAACATTTTGTATTGCTTATTGGACAAGATCAGGTTGTCCCTCCCTATTTGTCAATTTTCTTCCATTTGGTGCCAGGGGGGGCGGGGACTCGTACCCAAGTTACGCGTGCATAAATGTAACTTTGTTCCCTTTTATGCACTTTTCTCTGAACTAGTATTCTGATCTTGAACTTGAACATTAGGAAACTCATGTGACAGCCAGCTAAACGTTTGGGGTGGGTATCATTAGAAATTGAGGTGGCAGAGGTGTTCACAATTCCACCACCTTTATGCACAAGGAAACCGTGAATAAGCTCGAGCACCTGTCGGTTCCAAGTGGGATAACATCTACTATTTCCGATAGAAATAACAGCGTTCTCCATGCGTTCTCCATGCGTTCTCCTAGTTATGTAGATGGTGCTATGAGAAGTCCTTTCTTCATGTTTTGTTCAGGCATCAGAGTCCTGGATGGGCCGCTCACAGACAGTATGGAGGCGGTGGCTTTCAACAAGCACTACCAGATCAACGATATCTACAGCTGCAGGTACGACAGTGTACAGCTCAGCCTCACATGACTCTGAACATGCTTGGTTTTCTTATAATCTCAGCATAAAGCAAACTACTGACCGGAATATACAGCCAACCACAGCTTTAAGTGTGGTTATAAAAATAGGCCCTTCTGTGGTTATAAAAATGTGTCTTGACTAAACTGTAATCTCCTCCTCCTCAGTTGGGGTCCTGATGATGATGGCCGCACTGTCGATGGACCACAACCCTTGGGCAAGGTCAGTGTGGATAAAACTAACGTTACTCAACACAACCTATTTCTAACACGTATTGCCAGTCCTAGTCTCCTATATAGAAATTAATTATGAGAATGCATTTCTGCACCACTCTTATGTACCAGCAGAGGGCAGTATACTGTTGCACGCTACAGGGCACTGTTTGTGTGAGTGTCTTTATAAGACCAAAAAAAAGAGAGAGCACATCCCTTACACACGTACATACACACACACTCTGACTTGAGACGGAGTGTCTGGCTTTTTCTGGTCATGTTTGTTTCCTAGGTGTGCTTCAATTCCTGAATGGCTTTGGCAGGCACTGTGGAACTGAATCAGAACTACCAAATCCACTCAGCCAGTCCTCATGATCTAATAGAAATTCATGCTAGCTTTGGCTTCCAGCTTTTCACAAACTTAAGAATGGAGGTATACACACACATAGTGATCATATAATTATAGTGACATACACTGAATATTTAAAACATTAGAAACACCTTCCTATTATCGAGTTGCTCTCAGAACAACCTCAATTCGATGGGGCATGCTGTTGAAAGCATTCCACAGGGATGCTGGCCCATGTTGACTCCAATGCTTCCCACAGTTGTGTCAAGTTGGCTGGATGTCCTTTGGGTGGTGGACCTTTCTTAATACACACAGGAAACTGTTGAGTGTGAAAAACTCAGTAGTGTTGCAGTTCTTTACACAAACCAGTGCGCCTGGCGCCTACTTTCATACCCCGTTCAAAGGCGCTTAAATATTTTGTCTTGCCCATTCACCCCTTGATTGGCACACATGCACAATCCGTGTCTCAAGGCTTAAAAATCCTTCTTCAGCCCTTCATCTACACTGATTTTAAGTGGATTTAACAAGTGACATCAATAAGGGATCATAGCTTTCACCTGGTCAGTCTATATCATGGAAATCTTAATGTTTTGTCCACTCAATATTGAATATTCAGGCATGACTAGGCCTGTGAAGGCTGCTCATTTGAAACCATTTTGAAATGGTTGCTATATATTCTGGTTGGCTGTATTAGTCTACAAGAAGGTACTAGGCGTGACTAATTGAAGCCATTGTTTCCCATCTTTTGCCGGAAGGCAGCGCTGCAGCACGGAGTGATTGCTGGCAGAAGGGGCTTCGGCAGTATCTTTGTCGTCGCCAGTGGCAACGGGGGCCAATACGAGGACAACTGCAACTTCGATGGCTACGCTAACTCAATCTACACTGTTACCATTGGTAAGTGAATAGGAGCAGTGTTATCTGTCTCTGTGTCTGTGTGTTTCTAATTGTGTGTGTGTGTCTTGTAGGAGCAGTAAACGAGGAAGGGAAGATGCCCTTCTATGCTGAGGAGTGTGCCTCCATGCTGGCTGTCACCTTCAGCAGCGGTGGCAAAACGCTTCGCAGTATTGTGAGTCTGTGCTGCTATTAACACACACCATTTATGGTGTTCCTCACACACGGTTCTGAGCTATAGTTCGATTCTTTTTGACATTTTTTATTTTTTTTCGTTTGGCCAAATGTCGAACAAACTATAATGCCTGAACAACCACGTGTTTCATGCAAGTTATTTTTTGTCTTCCAACAACATGTGGGACTAAACGGCGCAATGGCCGCTGGAACTCCGATAAGTGAATAAGTTATATCCCCGGTACAGCCCCCCGTCTCCTTTAATCTGCATCGGGTGTGCTCATAAATGCTCCGCTACTCACAGAATGTTTCAGAGATACCAAGTTCTAGTATTGCGTGCATTTCAAACAGCTAATGATACTGTGCACCTCTGGAACTGCACCATGGTACGAATGGCCCTTAAGACATAGATTGATGAGAAAGTTAGATAGTCGGAAAATGACAGATGATACTGTATTGTGCCAATCAGACATATTTGAATGAAGCAGAGAGAAGGACACATTGATGGCTAGTGAGTTTACGGAAAACTCCACCCAAAAACTATCTTTTGGTATCTGTTTCATTAGTCTGTTGTTGATATAGTCCCAGAATGTTTTCAAGATGCATAACATTCAAAATACTGAAATACAGCTGGTGTACTGCATTTTGGAATCATATGATGCTGCGTTTTGTGCGAGGGCAAAGGAGAGGGTTTTGGGAAGCTAGAGAGGAGAGCTGTAAGGCAAAGCTCTCCGTTTGCTGCTGTTTTTTGCCGTCTCCTGGGTAACATGGTTTGGCCGGGTGGTGTAAGCCCTGGGTCAAAACCCTCAACTGGCATCCGTAACTTCCTGAAATGCCAAATCCACCACTAAACACTCGGCCAAGTGGTTTTAGGGCCAGGCTCTAACTCTTCTACCCTGTCGCACGAGTGCTCTGCTGATACTGTGTGTGTATGTCCCAAATGGCTCCCTATAGAGTGCACTGCTTTTGACCAGTAGTGCACTGTACACGGAACAGGGTGCCTTTTGGGACGCAGCCACTGTATCCAACCACCAGCTAACCGCCTCTTGCTGCCATGTGCTATGCTACGGCGCCACCACTGCTATGTACTATTCCCTCTTCACATTCACAACACATGGGTCCCGTTTGGTGTTGAGCAGTGCTGATGTCTGTGAGCTCTCTCCTCCGCTCTGTGCTTTCATGGCTTTGACAGCTGCTTTTAACTGAGAGAAGGCGTTCTAGTTAACACACGTCTGTGGGTTGTTCCTCCATATCGTCTTGTTCCTGTCAGACTGTGTCTCCTCTGTGTCCAACCAGGCCCGTCATCACCTATGATCAAACACTCCTAGCAGTGTGTCTGTGTCACCAACGCTCCAGAGAGGACCCTTACTCCTCTGGGAGACAAGCTGTTTAGACAGCACTGTCTGCATGGTCTGGATCTGTACTGCATGGCCGTGTCCCAAATGGTACCCTATTTCATTATATATTCATAATATTATATATTCATTATATATTTAATATTATTTAACCATGATTTTGACAGGGATGAGCCCTGTATAGCACCTCAATACACATCAAAATACAATAAACACGTTGATATAAACATTTTAAATACAGATACCAACAAACAAAAAAAAATACTTAAGTAGTACTTGAAAGTATTTAAGTATTTTACACCACTGCCATTTGGGACCGTATCTGAATGCTGCACAACCCAGTGCATTACATTGTCTTGCGTATTACACTCATAAGCTAGTACATATGCAACAATACACACTATATTCTGTACGTTATTCTCTCTTTGTTTACGTCAAATATTGAACCCATGACTATCCAGGGTATTTTCCACTGTAAGTCCTAATAGGGTGTCATTTGGGAATGCAACCATAGTCTTTTTCTGCGTTGGGAAGGGCTGTGTGGACTATGCTATTATGCAGGTCTGAAATGCTTGAGCATGTCAGTGATAATTCAGTAAGGCTGAAACCGTGCCTATAGAGCCGGTAGAAATACATGTGAAGCGCGAAAATAGCATCTTGATCTGTTTTGTAATAGTGTGAGCGTGTGCTGTCTGCATACATGTGCTGTCTGACTTCTGTGTGTGTTTACTATGTAGGTGACGTCAGACTGGTCACTGCAGAAGGGCACAGGCTGTACTGATGGGCACACAGGCACCTCGGCGGCAGCACCCCTGGCGGCTGGCATGGTAGCTCTGATGCTGCAGGTCCGGCCCTGTCTCACCTGGAGAGACGTGCAGCACATCATCACCTACACAGCCACACAGGTACAATATACATTACAACCGAGTGACATCACCTACACAGCCACACAGGTACAATATACATTACAACCGAGTGACATCACCTACACAGCCACACAGGTACAATATACATTACAACCGAGTGACATCAGCCACACAGGTACAATATACATTACAACCGAGTGACATCACCTACACAGCCACACAGGTACAATATACATTACAACCGAGTGACATCACCTACACAGCCACACAGGTACAATATACATTACAACCGAGTGACATCACCTACACAGCCACACAGGTACAATATACATTACAACCGAGTGACATCACCTACACAGCCACACAGGTACAATATACATTACAACCGAGTGACATCACCTACACAGCCACACAGGTACAATATACATTACAACCGAGTGACATCACCTACACAGCCACACAGGTACAATATACATTACAACCGAGTGACATCACCTACACAGCCACACAGGTACAATATACATTACAACCGAGTGACATCACCTACACAGCCACACAGGTACAATATACGTGACTACAAAGTGACATTGTCACCTACAGTCGAAGTTGGAAGTTTACATACACCTTAACCAAATAACTTAATTTAAACTCTGTTTTTCACAATTCCTGACATTTAATCCTAGTTAAAATTCCCTGTCTTAGGTCAGTTAGGATCACCACTTTATTTTACGAATGTGAATAATAGTAGAGTGATTTATTTCAGCTTTTATTTCTGTTTATTTCTGTGTATGTAAACTTCTGACCCCAGTGGGTCAGAAGTTTACATACACTCAAATAGTATTTGGTAGCATTGCCTTTTAAATTGTTTAACTTGGGTCAAACGTTTCGGGTAGCCTTCCACAAGCTTCCCACAATAAGTTGGGTGAATTTTGGTCCATTCCTCCTGGCAGAACTGGTGTAACTGAGTCAGGTTTGTAGGCCTCCTTGCTCGCACACGCTTTTTCAGTTCTGCCCACAAATGTTCTATAGGATTGAGGTCAGGGCTTTGTGACTCAATACCTTGACTTTGTTGTCCTTAAGCCATTTTGCCACAACGTTGGAAGTATGCTTGGGGTCATGGTCGCAAATGGGTCTTCCAAATGGACAAAGCTTTAACTTCCTGACTGATGTCTTGAGATGTTGCTTCAATATATCCACATAATTTTCCTTCCTCATGATGCCATCTATTTTGTGAAGTGCACCAGTCCCTCCTGCAGTAAAGCACCCCCACAACATGATGCTGCCACCCCCGTGCTTCACGGTTGGGATGGTGTTCTTCGGCTTGCAAGCCTCCCCCTTTTTCCTCCAAACATAACGATGGTCATTATGGCCAAACAGTTCTATTTTTGTTTCATCAGACCCGAGGGCATTTCTCCAAAAAGTATGATCTTTGTCCCCATGTGCAGTTGCAAACCGTAGTCTGGCTTTTTTTATGGCGGTTTTGGAGCAGTGGCTTCTTCCTTGCTGAGCGGCCTTTCAGGTTATGTCGATATAGGACTCGTTTTACTGTGGTTATAGATACTTTTGTACCCGTTTCCTCCAGCATCTTCACAAGGTCCTATGCAGTTGTTCTGGGATTGATTTGCACTTTTCGCACCAAAGTACGTTCATCTCTAGGAGACAGAACGCGTCTCCTTCCTGAGCGGTATGACGGCTGCGTGGTCCCATGGTGTTTATACTTGCGTACTATTGTTTGTACAGATGAACATAGTACCTTGAGGCGTTTGGAAATTGCTCCCAAGGATAAACCAGACATGTGGAGGTCTACAATTTGTTTCCCAGAGGTCTTGGCTGATTTCTTTTGATTTTCCCATGTCGAGCAAAGAGGCACTGAGTTTGAAGGTAGGCCTTGAAATACCTCCAATTGACTCAAATTATGTCAATTAGCCTATCAGAAGCTTCTACATCCATGACATCATTTTCTGGAATTTTCCAAACTGTTTAAAGGCAGTCAATTTAGTGTATGTAAACTTCTCACTGGAATTGTGATATAGTGAATTATAAGTGAAATAATCTGTCTGTAAACAATTGTTGGAATAATGACTTGTGTCATGCACAAAGTAGATGTCTTAACCGACTTGCCAAAACTATAGTTTGTTAACATGAAATCTGTGGAGTGGTTGAAAAATGTGTTTTAATGATTTCAACCTAAGTGTATGTAAACTTCCGACTTCAACTGTACATGCCCTCACAAGCACACTTCATAGTTGTACAGACATACAGTAAGCTCCAAATGTATTGGGACAGTGACACATTTGTTGGTGTTTTGGCTCTGTACTCCAGCACTTTGGATTTGAAATGATACAATGACTATAAGGTTAAAGTCCTTTAATTTGAGGGTATTGTCCAGCACTTTTCATACATAGTCCCCCCCCATTTTAGGGGACAAAAAGTTACTTACACAGGACAAATTAACTTGCGCAGTGTTTAAAACATTAAGAACACCTGCTCTTTCCATGACATATACTGACCACGTGAATCCAGGTGAAAGTTATGAACCCTTATTGATGTCACTTGTTAAATCCACCTCAATCAGTGTAGATGAATGGGAGGAGACAGGCTGAAGAAGGATTTTTAAGCCTTGAGACATGGATTGTATGCGTGCCATTCAGAGTGTGAATGGGAAAGACAAAATATTTAAGTACCTTTAAACAGGGTATGGAAGTAGGTTCCAGGTGCACTGGTTTGTCAAGAACTGAAACGCTGCTGGGTTTTTCACGCTCAACAGTTTCCCATGTGTGTCAAGAATGGTCCACCACTCAAAGGACATCCAGCCAACTCCACACAACTGTGGGAAGCATTGGAGTCAACTTGGGCCAGCATCCATGTGAAACGCTTTGACAGCTTGTAGAGTCCAAGCCCTGACGAATTGAGCCTGTTCTGAGGGCAAAAGTTGGTCCTAATGTTTAGTATACTCTGTGGTTATGTTAATTAAAGTAGCAAAAAGCATTTGGTCTCATTCATAGCACGCAATGACTACATCATTGTGACATTGGCTGATGTAAAAAGGGCTTTATAAATAAATATGATTGAACATTTGATTGATTAAGCTTTGTGACTCTACAAATTTGTTGGATGCATTTGGTGTTTGTTTTGGTTTCAGATTATTTTGTGTCAAATAGAAATTAATGTATTGTGTAATTTTGGTCACTTTTTATTTTCTAAACACTTACGGATAATGATGAGTGAGAAATGCTACGCAGGCACATACAGTTCCTAATTGTGTGTGTGTGTCTGTAGTATGATGTGCAAGGGGACTGGAAAATCAATGGAGCGGGCTTCCACCACAGTCACCAGCACGGTTTCGGCCTGCTCAACGCCTGGAGGCTGGTCAACGCTGCCAAGGTACCACTCCACCTCACCTGACCCACTCCTTAATGTCTCAGCAGCACACTAATGTCAAACTTAACCAACTACACTGCTGATACAGTTAGGAGTGGTGGGGATTTTCTTTCAGCTAAGTCAGTATTCTTTTCATTTAAAAAAGACTGAAGGTATACATGTGAAAAGTTATTTTCTTTTCTTTTTTTGCCATGTGTGTATTTATCAGGTGTGGGAGATGGTTCCGTTCCTAGTGTCCTATCAAAGCCCAGTGCTGAAGGAGGAGGAGCTTATCCCGGCCTATCCGGAGCAACTCAACCTAACCTGGAACGGTTGGTAGAGTGTGTGTGTGTGTGTGTGTGTGTGTGTGTGTGTGTGAGAGAGAGAGAGAGCAGGCGAGTCTCGTAGTATGCAAGTCGGCCTATCCAGAGCAACTCAACCTAACCTGGAGTGTGTGTGTGTGTGTGTGTGTGTGTGTGTGAGAGCAAGCGAGTCTCGTAAAATGCAAGTCTTGAGTATTTGCTGTTTCTCTTGTCTCTGCCAGTGCTCTCCAGCGAGGCCCTCCCAACATGCAATCAGTAGTCTGCCCTTATTAGGCAATGTTCTTCAGAGTCTCTCTGTCACTGGGCACACTGACTAAACTATGGAGGAAAGAAAACATCCCTACCTTCCCTCTCTCCTTCTCTTTATTTCTCCCTCTCTGAGACACACACACACACAGTGACCTCATCACAGCAGAGATCTCAGCGTATGCAGCCTGTGTGTTGCATGTTATGTGGTCAGGAGCAGTGTGTTTCCCTGCTCCAGTGTCACATGACTAGGGTTTCTAAGGACAAAGCAGAGGGAGAGTTGCTGACAACAGTAAAATATTTTAGTTCCAAGTGAAAGTTTTGAATTAATGAAATTCGAGATGTAAATCGACTTTGTATTTATACCTGGGAATTATATTTCCATTCATTGAAAAGTATGCTAATTTTGGTTATTCCCATCGATACATGAATCAGGTTGTTATGTTAAGCTACTCAATCGCTAGGCTATTTGTTGTCCTGGTTGCTATGTGTTTTGGCCGGTCCAGTGGTTAGTATGAGCACTATTTCCTTCCCATGTGAAAATGGAAGACTAGAATATTCCGTCCCAAATGTTGAATTCCCAAAATATAGGGTCGTGTTGTTATTGAAAAGTTTTTAAAAGTGCCAAAAAAAGTTAAAAATGTCTTAAGATTTTTTAGCTAAATGTCAGGAGACTAATGCCAGGCCAGCGTTGATTTAAAACCTCTGCCATTCAAACTGTGCATCCTAAATGCTACACTTCTTATAGTGCACTCATTTTAACCTGGGCTCATAGGGCTCTCATCAAAAGTAATGCAGATATGTAGGGAAAGGGGTGGCGTTTAGGACACAGAAAAAAAATCGCTGGCTTGTTTATCTTCCCTGTGTGTGTGTTGATTTTGCCTTATTGACTCTATTATGCAGAACTAGATATTGGTGGGAAAAGATGATAATTTCAGAGCTGGATCATTTGGTTTACAAAAAGTTTGCTTGATTTTAATATTAAACTCGTATGAGAAGGCAGTAACGCACTCTTAAGACCCGTCAGTCATGATTATGTGGATGAAGAGTGAGATTCGCATCAAAGGTCACTGTCTTTGTGGGAGGGTCTCTGAGGAACTCTTACGAGAAGATGGCTGGACTCCAATAAGTCATTTCTGCCCTCCATCTACCCAATACACTACCCCTCCCTCTCCCTCCACACCTTTTGCGTATCTCTTCCTCTTCTTCCTCGGCCTGGTGAAGTGTTTTTCCCTACATGGTAACGGCGCGTTAAGACCCATTTAGCAAACAGTGGACGACGAAATGCCAGTGAATTGCTGTACGCTGCTGCTGCAGGTCAGGAATCCAGAGAGAAAGGGAGGAGTGTGACTCCACTGTGAGTCTCTCTGCTCTTTGGGCATTTTCTAGGACTGAGACATATTGTATTCCCCTGGGGTGGGGAAGTCCTCACAAGAATTGTCTGTAGGATATCAGCAAAGGAGTGGGGGGGGGGGGGGAGAGTGTGCCCCTGTCTGTCCAGCAGTCGTCAAGTTCACAAAATGTATTCCAGACTGAATATCATGATAGTTCAGTTAAACATGAGTACAGTGATGCAACATGACCTTGAACAGAGGTCTGGGAATGTCTGGAACAGATTAATATACAGATGTCCTATCTCAGTGGGGAAAATACAGTTTCACACTAAATGGAATGTCCTTATATGGTCTTTTAATTAAGATTGGACCTATGGGCTACCAGAGTAAAGGTCAATCAAGTGTGTCCACAGCCAACCCTTCACTGTTTATGTAATTTTCACTGACTCATCTGCTCTCCACCTCACTCTGTCATTCCTATAGGACATAAAGTAATGTATTAGGATCTCTGTGCTCCTCTCACCCCAGTCACTGCAGCTGACCTCAGGCAGTCCGGGATGCAGACCTTGGAGCACGTGTCTGTCACCTTGACGCTGGCTCATACTCGCCGTGGCAACGTGGAGATTATGCTGCTCTGCCCCAGTGGCATGACCTCACTCATCGGGGCGCGCCGTACTCTGGACACGTGAGTTTGCACGCACACGCACACAAATCGAATTAAAGCCTATTGGTCGCGTACACAGATTTGCATATGTTATCGCAGGTGCAGCAAAATGCTTGTTTCGAGCTCCGTTGCAGTAACAACAGTGCTCACAGACACAGACACACACAGACACACTACATATACAAAAGTATGTGGACACACCTTCAAATTAGAGGATTCGACTATTCCAGCCACACCCGTTGCTGACAGGTGTATAACATCGAGCACACTGCCATGCAATCTCCATAGACAAACATTGGCAGCAGTATGGCATTACTTTCAACGTGGCACTGGCATAGAATGCCACCTTTCCAAAAAATAACTGCCCTGCTAGAGCTGCCCCGGTCAACTGTAAGTGCTCTTATTGTGAAGTGGAAACGTCTAGGAGCAACAATGGCTCAGCCGGGAAGTGGTAGGCCACACGAGCTCACAGAACGGGACCGCCGAGTGCTGAAGCGTGCAGCACGTAAAAATCATCTGTCCTCAGTTGCAAAACTCACTACAGAGTTCCAAACTGCCTCTGGAAGCAACGTCAGCACAAGAACTGTTCGTTGGGAGCTTCGTGAAATGGGTTTCCATGGCCGAGCAGCCGCACACAAGCCTAAGATCACCATGAACAATGCCTAGTGTCGGCTGTAGTAGTGTGAAGCTCACCGCCATTGGACTCTGGAGAAGTGGAAACGCATTCTCTGGAGTGATGAATCATGGCAGTCCGAAGGATGAATCAGGGTTTGGTGGATACCAGGAGAATGCTACCTGCCCGAATGCATAGTGCCAACTATAAAAGTGGAGGAATAATGGTCTGGGGTTGTTTTTCATGGTTCGGGCTTGGCCCCTTTTTAGTTCCAGTGAAGGGAAATCTTAACGCTACAGCATACAATGACATTCTAGACGATTCTGTGCTTCCAACTTTGTGGCAACCGTTTGGGGAAGGCCTGTTCCTGTTTCAGTATGACAATGCCGATGTCCATACAGAAATGCTTTGTCGAGATCGGTGTGGAAGAACTTGACTGGCCTGCACAGAATCCTGACCTCAACCCCATCGAACACCTTTGGGATGAATTGGAACGCCGACTGCGAGCCAGGCCTAATCGCCCAACATCAGTGCCCGACCTCACTAATGCTCTTGTGGCTGAATGGAAGCAAGTCCCCGCAGCAATGTTCCAACATCTAGTGGAAAGCCTTCCCAGAAGAGTGGAGGCTGTTATAGCAGCAAAGGGGGGACCAACTCTATATTAATGCCTATGATTTTGGAATGAGATGTTAGACGTGAAGGTGTTCACATACTTTTGGTCGTGTAGTGCATTTATTCACTTAATCAAAAAAAATTGCACAACATAGAACACATTTTTTGTCATCTTTTCCTCTGTCCTGTTGTTTTTCTCCAGGGATGCTTCTGGTTACTCAGACTGGACGTTCTCCACTGTGCGCTGCTGGGGTGAGAGAGCCGAGGGCCAGTACAGGCTGCAAGTGTCTGACCACAGTAAGGGTCAGTCTGTCTGTCTGCCATTCACCTGCCTGCCAATGACCACAGCTACACTATGAGCTCTCTCCTGCTCATTCATTCATCATCTCTCCTTTCTTTCTTTTAGAAGAGCCTGCGTTGCCCCTGGGCTCTCTGAAGCACTGGAAGCTCACTCTGTACGGCTCCTCTCTGTCTTTTGAAGAAGTCAAGGAGAGACAGAGGTCAGACACACGTCACTGTTAAAACAGCAGCCTGCGTTAAATAAATAAATAGTGTGTGTGTGTGTGTGTGTGTGTGTGTATATACACAGTGGGGAGAACAAGTATTTGATACACTGCCGATTTTGCAGGTTTTCCTACTTACAAAGCATGTAGAGGTCTGTAATTTTTATCATAGGTACACTTCAACTGTGAGAGACGGAATCTAAAAAAAAAATCCAGAAAATCACATTGTATGATTTTTTTAATAATTAATTTGCATTTTACTGCATGACATAAGTATTTGATCACCTACCAACCAGTAAGAATTCCGGCACTCACAGACCTGTTAGTTTTTCTTTAAGAAGCCCTCCTGTTCTCCACTCATTACCTGTATTAACTGCACCTGTTTGAACTCGTTACCTGTATAAAAGACACCTGTCCACACACTCAAAGACTCCAACCTCTCCACAATGGCCAAGACCAGAGAGCTGTGTAAGGACATCAGGGATAAAATTGTAGTCCTGCACAAGGCTGGGATGGGCTACAGGACAATAGGCAAGCAGCTTGGTGAGAAGGCAACAACTGTTGGCGCAATTATTAGAAAATGGAAGAAGTTCAAGATGACGGTCACTCTCCCTCGGTCTAGGGCACCATGCAAGATATCACCTCGTGGGGCATCAATGATCATGAGGAAGGTGAGGGATCAGGCCAGAACTACACGGCAGGACCTGGTCAATGACCTGAAGAGAGCTGGGACCACAGTCTCAAAGAAAACCATTAGTTACACACTATGCCGTCATGGATTAAAATCCTGCAGCGCACGCAAGGTCCCCCTGCTCAAGCCAGCGCATGTCCAGGCCCGTCTGAAGTTTGCCAATGACCATCTGGATGATCCAGAGGAGGAATGGGAGAAGGTCATGTGGTCTGATGAGACAAAAATAGAGCTTTTTGGTCTAAACTCCACTCGCCGTGTTTGGAGGAAGAAGAAGGATGAGTACAACCCCAAGAACACCATCCCAACCGTGAAGCATGGAGGTGGAAACATCATTCTTTGGGGAGGCTTTTCTGCAAAGGGGACAGGACGACTGCACCGTATTGAGGGGAGGATGGATGGGGCCATGTATTGCGAGATCTTGGCCAACAACCTCCTTCCCTTAGTAAGAGCATTGAAGATGGGTCGTGGCTGGGTCTTCCAGCATGACAACGACCCGAAACACACAGCCAGGGCAACTAAGGAGTGGCTCCGTAAGAAGCATCTCAAGGTCCTGGAGTGGCCTAGCCAGTCTCCAGACCTGAACCCAATAGAAAATCTTTGGAGGGAGCTGAAAATCCGTATTGCCCAGCGACAGCCCCGAAACCTGAAGGATCTGTATGGAGGAGTGGGCCAAAATCCCTGCTGCAGTGTGTGCAAACCTGGTATAGAACTACAGGAAACGTATGATCTCTGTAATTGCACCAAATATTAAGTTCTGCTTTTCTGATGTATCAAATACTTATGTCATGCAATAAAATGCAAATTAATTACTTAAAAATCATACAATGTGATTTTCTGTATTTGTGTTTTAGATTCCGTCTCTCACAGTTGAAGTGTACCTATGATAAAAATTACAGACTTCTACATGCTTTGTAAGTAGGAAAACCTGCAAAATCGTCAGTGTATCAAATACTTGTTCTCCCCACTGTATATAAGGAAAGGAAAGTGGAAAGTGATGTTTTGTAATTTTCACGCCCTTAGTGGATGTGAGCATTGATTTGGTTGTGTGTTTTGATTGACAGTGCGGTGGAGGAGGCTATGGGAGGTCAATATCTGGACAGCAGTTTCTCCCTGCCCTGTCCTGCAGGCATGGACATCCCCCCTGAGATGTTCAGCCCGTTCACCTCCAACAGCCTCAAGGTATGTTACGCGCACACACACACACACACACACACACACACACACACACACACACACACACACAATATAATGTTGTAATTTCTCCCCCATCACCATGTCTCTCTGTAGTCTCTGCTACTGCTGGGCTGCTTCGCTCTCTTCTGGTCCCTGTACTACACCCTGGAGGTGACCCTGGCCCACCTGGACTTTAGGGGGCTGTGTCGGCGAGGTAGGGGGGCGCGGGGCTCCCGCAGTGGCCGGGGGAGGGACACTGGAACTCTGGGGGACAGCTCTGAGCTGGAGCTGCATAGTGTGTTGGACTCCGAGGACAAGGTACCCTTCCTCACTGGAGACGCTGCCACATAACACTGGAGGAAAACCTCTGACCTTTCCACTTATAACCTCCCACCCGTCTCTCATCAGTCTGGGCGCCAGTTGGGGCCAACTGGACTGGAGACTGAACTATGTGGGCTGGAACTGTGTGCTCACTGGCCCACCCATCGCTCCCCAAGCCTGTGGCCTTTTGTCAGCGTTGCAGCGCCCCGTGGGAGTAAGTGTACTGCGGTGGAGCAACCTAGACCCTCTGGTTCTCTCAGGACCCTCTGGTCTCATCTAGCAGTGCTATAGAGGTGGTAGTTTGGCCTGGGTTGGAGTATGTATCACTAGTTTGGTTTGGTCCCTTACCTTGGTCATTTAGTGTGAAATTAGGTGTGATGGACAACCAGACAGAGCAGCACTCCTGGGGTGGTTTCCTGGACAACGATTAAGCTTAATCCTGGACTAAAAAGCAAGATCAATTACGAGTATCCTTTGGAAATGCTTTTTAGTCCAGGATTAGGCTTAATCTGGGTCTGAAACCAGCCCTTGAAGTTTAAATCAAACTTCCTAAGGTTATTAGGTGTGTACCGTGTGAATGTTTCAAAATGTAAATGGTGCTTGGTTTTGAGGATGTGTGAGTGATGGAGTGCTCTTGAGATAAGGGTTATTTTTAAGTTATTTATTTTATTAAATGTTACACATGGTATTTGTAAAACAAAAATGTTGCATTGTAATTTCAGAAAATGTCCATAATACACTGTGTACAAAACATTAAACACCTTCCCCTTTTTGCACTCAGAACAGCCCCAATTAGTCAGGCATGGACTCTACAAGGTGTCACAAGCGTTCCAGAGGGATAATGGCAGGTGTTGACTCCAACGATTCCCCCAGTTGACTGGATGGCGTTTGAGTTGTAGACCAAGTTACATTCAGTTTTGGTCCACCAGCTTCAAACAGCTGTAAACATGTCATTTTTTGTTATTGAAAGACATTTTGCAACGATTTAGATGGTACAATGATACACGTCACTGTTAAAACTGAAATTGAGTGAACAGTGTAGAATTTTAGCAACTAGGAAATTCGCAATTTCCACTAGATAACACAGCCACAAAGTCAGAACAGCTTTCCCATTTTGACAACAGATGCCGTTCTGGTGGGGAAAATCGATAGGTGAATACCACAGCCAATCCCAACACTAGTGGTTAAACAATACTGTGAAACACTATCATTCCACTCTTAGCGGCAGATATTTTATGGACATTTTCCAAAAATTACAATGCAAAAATTCAAAAAAAGATGTAACCTTTCGGGCGACCCGACCAAATTCACATAGAAATGTAAGATAGATCTTTCATTCCTGTTGAAGGCAAGTTTAAGAAGGGGTAGATCTGTTCTATGTGTGCTATTTCAATGTTTCCCATTCTGAAGTTTTGTTTTTGCTTTTTCTACTTTTGGTTTTAGTACACAATCTTAAAACACCTGAAAGTACAATATTTTTGGTTGTGGAACATATATTTCACAGTGGTTTAGACGGTACAATGATTCTCTACACAATGACTGCTTGTTTTGTCACATAAACTGAAATTAGGCCAACTTTTCGAAATTCAGCAACCAGGTTGAATATATATATATTTTTTTTATCAACTGTGTGTGTGTGTGTATATATGTGTGTATGTGTGTATGTATGTATGTATGTATATATATATATATATATATATATATATATATACATATACACACACACACAGTTGAAGTCGGAAGTTTACATACACTTAGGTTGAAGTCATTAACTCATTTTTCAGCCACTCCACAGATTTCATGTTAACAAACTATAGTTTCGGCAAGTCTGTTAGGACATCTACTTTGTGTATGACACAAGTAATTCTTCTAACAATTGTTTACAGACAGATTATTTCACTTATAATTCACTATATCACAATTCCAGTGGGTCAAAAGTTTACATCCACTATGTTGACTGTGCCTTTACACAGCTTTGAAGATTCCAGAAAATGTCATGGCTTTAGAAGCTTCTGATAGGCTAATTGACATCATTTGAGTCAATTGGAAGTGTACCTGTGGATGTATTTCAAGGTATCTTCAAACTGTGCCTTTTTGCTCAACATCATGGGAAATCAAAGAAATCAGCCAAGACCTCAGAAAAAAGTCTGGTTCATCCTTGGGAGCAATTTCCAAACTCCTGAAGGTACTATGTTCATCTGCACAAACGATAGTACGCAAGTATAAACACTATGGGACCACGCAACCGTCATACCGCTCAGGATGGAGACGCGTTCTGTCTCCTAGAGATGAACGTACTTTGGTGTGCAAATCAATCCCAGAACAACAGCAAAGGACCTTGTGAAGATGCTGGAGGAAACGGGTACAAAAGTATCTCTATCCACAGTAAAACGAGTCCTATATCGACATAACCTGAAAGGCCGCTCAGCAAGGAAGAAGCCACTGCTCCAAAACCGCCATAAAAAAGCCAGACTACGGTTTGCAACTGCACATGGGGACAAAGATCGTACTTTTTGGAGAAATGTCCTCTGGTCTGATGAAACAAAAATAGAACTGTGTGGCCATAATGACCATCGTTATGTTTGGAGGAAAAAGGGGGAGGCTTGCAAGCCTAAGAACACCATCCCACCGTGAAGCACGGAGGTGGTAGCATCATGTTGTGGGGGTGCTTTGCTACAGGAGGGACTGGTGCACTTCACAAAATAGATGGCATCATGAGGAAGGAAAATTATGTGGATATATTGAAGCAACATCAAGACATCAGTCAGGAAGTTAAAGCTTGGTCGCAAATGGGTCTTCCAAATGGACAATGACCCCAAGCATACTTCCAACTTTTGGCAACAAAGTCAAGGTATTGGAGTGGCCATTACAAAGCCCTGACCTCAATCCTTCAGAAAATGTGTAGGCAGAACTGAAAAAGCGTGTGCGAGCAAGGAGGCCTACAAACCTGACTCAGTTACACCAGTTCTGTCAGGAGGAATGGGCCAAAATTCACCCAACTTATTGTGGGAAGCTTGTGGGAGGCTACCTGAAATGTTTGACCCAAGTTAAACAATTTAAAGTCAAGGCTACCAAATACTAATTGAGTGTATGTAAACTTCTGACCCACTGGGAATGTGATGAAAGAAAGAAATAAAAGCTGAAATAAATCACTACTATGACATTTCACATTCTTAAAATAAAGTACTGACCTAAAACAGGGAATTTGTACCAGTATTAAATGTCAGGAATTGTGAAAAACTGAGTTTTTAAAAGAATTTGGCTAAGGTGTATGTAATCTTCCGACTTCAACTGTGTGTATATCAGTGATTTTTATGAACTGAAACATATTAAAGATTTTATTTTTATTCACTGGACTAAACTGGAAGCCTGTGTTTTTCTGTCACAGCTTGACTGAGTAAAATTAATAAAGATTGTTGATGGAGTTTAGTTCTGGGTCGTTCCCATAATTTCCCTTGAAATCAAACCACAGGAATTTAGCACGAAAAAAGTATTTCAAAATCATTCTTGAGTCCCACTATCACTGGCCCATTTTGGACTTCTAACCCCTTTTTGAACATTGTCTGAGCTGCAGCAGCTGGGTTGTTGCATTAGTCTGTGTGATTTAACGGGGGCTGAGTTAGAGCAGTGTTTGTGACGGATCACAAAAACGTGTGTAAAGTCCAAACGGTTTGAGCTACAAACTATTATGACCATCTTTAAAAAGCTGACACGAGTCTTTAGAAGGTAAGAGGTTCTTCTACATAGATCATAGGAAATCCCAGGACATAGTGTCTATAATACTGTAATAAGCTCACATAGTAGCTGTCACAAACTCTAAACTCAACACAGTTGTCGCTGACTAAGTTGATATTAATTTCCCACAGAGCAAACAATTTCTGTACTTACAGCATTCTTCTAAAGCGCTTTTGTTTATCAGGCTACTTGTAGCTCTGATTGTCGTGAAAAGACACTGGTAAAACACTTATGTGAGGCTGAATATGAGGGCAGAGCATGCAGTGAATTTCAGCTTTTTCACCGTGGGAGGCCTAGAACAAATGGGGTTAATAAGACTATGCACAAAAATAGGAGGCTGTTACAGAGGTCATAGCAGTTGGCAGGGATCGGTACATACAATATAGCACTTAACTTATTCATCCATAACACTGAAGACACAATGAACTTCAACCTCATTTCCTTTTTATTTGGTATTTTTTCAAAAGATCTCTCAAGCAATCTCTCAATGTTTCTACATTTTGATAGAATGTCCTTGTACTAAGAAGCCATAGCTTAGTTGCTCCAGTGCCATCTCCACGATTCAAATATCGGTCTCATGGAAACGTGAGAATTGCATTTGAGGATGAGTGATTGACAGCTGTATATGCATGTTCTCCCTTTCACCTTTTAAGACTTGCATTTCACATCCGCTATTTGCAGCGTAGATTTGGGTTGTTATAGATTGGGCTGGTCAAGTTTGGTCGTAGTGTTGTGTGATACTAGTGAGACTGTTTCTACTACTGGGATAAGTGAGGTGAGGCGTTTAGTCTTCATCTGTGGGGCCTGTCGTAGCTGCAGTGAGAAGGTGAAGGTGGGAGGAGGACAGTGCAGGGTGTGGTGAAGGAGGGAGTGGAAAGGACATAGGTCAGTGGTTTGGTTGTTATTATTGGATCTGTCGGGTGGCCCCGTATGACATGCCAGTCTGGCTGGCCCCTTTGTTGGAGCCCATCTGCAGGCCAATCACACCCTTCCCCGCCTTCAGCTGGTCGTCTGTGAACTCCCTCCGGTTCTCCTGGGCTTTCCTGCAAGGGCCCATGGACAATGAACTCAAAATCACACGCTGACACAGCACAATACCCTCCCCCCTAGCTCTAAACAGCCCCAGCACTGACTGAATACACCAGCAATGTAACGCCAGCGTTCTTCACATTCTTCTAACTCACTTAAAGAACCAGTTGGGGTCGCCGCGGTAGTTGCCGTCATCCTTGGTGACAGCCACGCTGCCGAGAGACGTCAGTGTCCTCTGGACTGCAGCCAAATCCTTCCCTGTCACCACAAAATCACAGCAGGGTCTGTAAGTCCCCACACCACAGCTACAGCAAACCACACCGTTGTATGTGCCCACCACTACATCAGCTGTTATCTGTAGCATATTTAATGCCCTGTGTTGTCATTGTGATTTTTTTGGGATAATATGCGAGATGGACATGCTTTGCGAACCTTCCCAGAGGTCCACGGTCTGGAACATGTCAGTCTTGATGACACCGTAGCTCTCTGCAGCAGTTAGGAACTGCGAGATCTGCTCCATCTGTTTGAAAGCCATGCTTGAGCTGGCTATCTTCTTGATTGGCTTGTTGTCCTTATGCAGACTGTTAATGAGCTCACTCAGGACCTGGGGAATGGGAATAAAATCCAAGAGTAAAAGTATGTTGGCAGAAAATAACCATCTCTACCGTCATATATTCTTGTGGGGTCCCCCAAGTTTAGATACTTGGCACATTGTTGTTTTTAAATGTATATGATCATCTGATTTCCAAAGTGTATGCTTCTCCAATTTCTTTGCTGATGACACAAATCTTTAGATCAAATAAATAAATGGCTAATATGAATTCTGAATGCTGTTAAGTTAAATGTATGTTTCAGTCTGAGGGTTCTTAGGCATTGGGTTGGTACTCACACATCCGTCCTTGAGCCAGTCCTGAAAGCCCAGTTTGCCAGCCTCAGGCTTCCCAACTCCAGATCCACACTGGGCCACAATCCACTGCACCAAAAGCTCCTCCACCTCAGTGTCGTACTTCTTGTCAATCTTGTCTTGCACCACTCGGCTCATGCCGTAAGATGGACCTTTGTTGGCCATGCCTACCTGAGGTCCCTTTCCCACCAAGAGGGAGAGAAGGATAGAGGGTGAGAAGGATAGAGGGCGAGAAGGATAGAGGGAGAGAAGGATAGAGGGAGAGAAGGATAGAGGGAGAGACGGAGTGCAGTAGAACACATTTTAAATAGAGGAAATAGGGATATTTATGTGAGGAAAGGAAGTTGTTCTATGATAGGGTTCCCCAACTGGTGTTTTCTGACAATTTTTTGTTATTAGTTTATTGTTTGCCATAAAATACTAATTTTGGAAATCTGTTCCAAAGTATTCCAACGCATAATATATATATGTGATTGTATACAAATGTAAGCAAGGTTTGAAATTATTGTTGGCTTCTTGCGGTCAATTTGCAATTTACAAATGATTTTCCATGGTCTTCTGACCCCCTGACCATCCACTCAAGAAGAAGAAATCGTCCTGCAGCTGAATCTAGTTGATGATCCCTGTTCTATGATGTCAGAGAACATCTTGATCTGGTATTAGACCTGAAAGTATTCCGTGGTTCAGATGACATTGACATTGACTATGTATAATGTATGTTGTATGACAGTTTCAATATCAGTAGTTCCTGAGGTGAGCATGTACACTTCCATTTGCGTGTCATAACTAATTCAAAGGGACTCATTTTTCCAATGGCCTTTGGCTGAAACAGATATCACCTTAGTTGCAAGCCATTTCCAACAGCTCTGTGGATTATAGAGGCAGATTCACATGCACACATGAAGACATTGGACAAATGGAACATTCACTCACAAACAAATAGGCCTGCGAACACTTACACACACACACGTATAGATGTCATGCATTTATAAAGGCGTGTATTGGAGCCACTCCCTCCCAAAGATGATTGCATGTCTCCGAATGCACACCAGTTCAGCCCATCTGCATTAATTACAGAACTAAATGTCAGGAGCCAAAGTGCTGTACAATGGGAGCCCTAGAGTCAGCAGAATCACTCTCTCTTTTTGTACTTCTCTGCCTCTCTTAAACACACTAGGCGCCACCAACACCATTGCTTGCAAAACTGTTGCTTTTGGGCCAAGCTGCCAAGTGCAAAGCCCATGTCAATGCACTCTTAGCACCTTATTTGCCATCTTGATGTCAGGATTCCTCGACTTGCTGTGCCTGGGGGTCGAAAGTCAAATGTTAAATGTTACCACCTGGAGTTTACCTTCATCCTGAATGGACGTCATGCTGGGTCCTTCCCCAGACTGCTGTTGGATGGGGTAACCAATGGCAATAGTAAAGATCTGGTCACTTCATATATGTCTCAAGGAGACAGTTGCCTTATCTACACAAAATAGTTCAAAAAGGGTTATTCGGTGGAGTGTGAGTAGTTGAGTCCAACTAAAACTGTGCTAATACTCACTTAGAAAAAAAGGTGCTATCTAGAATCTAAAGGGTTTGGTTCCAGGTAGAACCCTTTTGGGTTCCATGTAGAATTCTCTGTGCAAAGCGTTCTACCTGGAACCAAAAGGTTTTTACCTGCAACCAAAAAGGGTTCTTCAAAGGGTTCCCCTATACTACACCACAAGGTCAACGTGGACCCTTTCATGCCTAGTATTTTAACGATAACCTGTAGCAAGCTTAAAAAAAAACATACTAGAAGCAACAAAAGACAATGTTTATTCTTCAATCTTTATGGTTATTCATTTGAAACTCAGTTCCCATTTTATTCTCCAAGAGTTCATGAATCCACGTTATGTGCCTCCACTTCCTCATTCCCATATTGGCTCATCAGTTTTAAGTCAGTTTTCTGAGCCAGTAGTCATGTGTTGAACATTGGCATTAAGTCTGTGTCACCACATTGTGTCGGATTGGCAGCCATCAACACAGCCCTGGACTGTCTGGGACTCAGCCCAGTCACACATTACTGCTGCTCCATCATGCAAAGAAGTAGACAGAGGCACAGGCCTTCTAGACACTATTTGCCAACAATCCAGTCACACGAATATGAAGCCTTCAATATACAGAAACTTGAGTTTTAGTGTCTCAAGTTGCTCAGTTGTTTCATGGTACCTTATTTACAGACTGCTGTAGTCCACAAGAGATTAAATTAACTCTTAACAATAAAGACCAAAACGTGTGTAATATGCCTCACATTCTCAGTCAGACCACAATAAGCTACCAACCTCACCCTAACACACACTCAGTCAAACCCTCGCACAGTGCATCATTATGGTAACATTACAGATGAATGTGAGGAATGTCGGGCTGTTTGTCATTACTTTTTTTCCCCCAGTTGGTCTAGACCTATGCTTCATAAACAAGCATTTTGACCATCAGAACTTAGACTGATGTTCCTCCAATGTGGAAAGCCCCTTTCTTCTGTGTGCCACTGCCAGTACAGGTCACTGCCCTCCACAGAGGGAATGTGTATGGCCTGAGAGGTCAGTTCATATGGGACGGGACACTGGTTAAATTATGGTATTTATGTGTACTAAGGGACCTACTGTACTGTTGGGTTTGGCATCAGGTCCTGTTTCTGATATCTCCAGAACAGTATGTCAGGCTGGCATGTGGGTTGGCATCAGTCTGGGTTGTCTCTGTGTGTGTGTGTGTGTGTCTCTGTGTGTGTGTCTCTGTGTGTTAATTACATGGCCGTTTCTATTTTGACCGGATCATAGTGAGTTCTACATTTGGTAGGATATGTGGACTATGTGTTTGGAGTATTGTTATTCAGTCTCTGAACTACATGTTGCTTCTCAACTACTGGTACTACAGTATGAAACAGTGTTCACTTATCCTAATGAAAATATGACATCACCATCCATCTCTCCTTTCATGTCTGTTTTACTTCTGTGTTTCTGTCTTGCCATGGTAACACAGCTGGATGTCTCGCCATAAAGCAATTTGAAGGATGTGGTCTGTGAACTGTGGCTAAAGCCATGACGTCATGCCAGCGGCTCTGCAGTGGCACTGAAATTGAGCTCAAGATAGTCTTATCTCCTGCTGCTGTTGGTCCGCTATCCTCTGGGACTTTACTCCTGCTACCGCCAGGCCTACAGTACTGTAGATAACTCCACAGCTACTGAAGCTGCTGCTGTAGTTTTCCATTGTTATCGTTCTGTCTCTAACACACACTTCTGCCAACTCACAGCAAACATTAGGCTGAGAACCTGTATTGATTAATCCCATATAATCAACGAAAGAACGCTGTGTGTCTGTGTTAATTGTTTGCATCTTTGTCTGTGTGTGTGCCTGTATTTTTCTTCTTTGGAAAGTGTGTCTGCCGTGAACTTTTGTTGACTATTGAATTCCTAGCCAAGGCTCATGTATGGCACTCAGTCATTTGCAAGTGAAAACTGCTGCTATGCTGCCTATCCCAGATCTCTCTCTAGGACCAAACTGGTCAAACTGTTTTCTCTGTTTGTGACTGATTCGGATGGTTATTCTACAATAGAAACACGCTAGCTCATATCAGAACTACATATACCATCCTAGCTCATATCAGAACTACATATACCATCCTAGCTCATATCAGAACTACATATACCATCCTAGCTCATATCAGAACTACATATACCATCCTAGCTCATATCAGAACTACATATACCACCCTAGCTCATATCAGAACTATATATACCATCCTATCTCATATCAGAACTACATACAGTGGGGAGAACAAGTATTTGATACACTGCCGATTTTGCAGGTTTTCCCACTTACAAAGCATGTAGAAGTCTGTAATTTTCAAAAATCCAGAAAATCCCATTGTATGATTTTTAAGTAATTAATTTGCATTTTATTGCATGACATAAGTATTTGATACATCAGAAAAGCAGAACTTAATATTTGGTACAGAAACCTTTGTTTGCAATTACAGAGATCATACGTTTCCTGTAGTTCTTGACCAGGTTTGCACACACTGCAGCAGGGATTTTGGCCCACACCTCCATCCAGATCCTTCAGGTTTCGGGGCTGTCGCTGGGCAATACGAACTTTCAGCTCCCTCCAAAGATGTTCTATTGGGTTCAGGTCTGGAGACTGGCTAGGCCACTCCAGGACCTTGAGATGCTTCTTACGGAGCCACTCCTTAGTTGCCCTGGCTGTGTGTTTCGGGTCGTTGTCATGCTTGAAGACCCAGCCACGACCCATCTTCAATGCTCTTACTGAGGGAAGGAGGTTGTTGACCAAGATCTCGCGATACATGGCCCCATTCATCCTCCCCTCAATACGGTGCAGTCGTCCTGTCCCCTTTGCAGAAAATCATCCCCAAAGAATGATGTTTCCACCTCCATGCTTCACGGTTGGGATGGTGTTCTTGGGGTTGTACTCATCCTTCTTCTTCCTCCAAACACGGCGAGTGGAGTTTAGACCAAAAAGCTCTATTTTTGTCTCATCAGACCACATGACCTTCTCCCATTCCTCCTCTGGATCATCCAGATGGTCATTGGCAAACTTCAGACGGGCCTGGACATGCGCTGGCTTGAGCAGGGGGACCTTGCGTGCGCTGCAGGATTTTAATCCATGACGGCGTAGTGTGTTACCAATGGTTTTCTTTGAGACTGTGGTCCCAGCTCTCTTCAGGTCATTGACCAGGTTCTGCCGTGTAGTTCTGGGCTGATCCCTCACCTTCCTCGTGATCATTGATGCCCCACGAGGTGAGATCTTGCATGGTGCCCCAGACCGAGGGAGATTGACTGTCATCTTGAACTTCTTCCATTTTCTAATAATTGCGCCAACAGTTGTTGCCTTCTCACCAAGCTGCTTGCCTATTGTCCTGTAGCCCATCCCAGCCTTGTGCAGGTCTACAATTCTATCCCTGATGTCCTTACACAGCTCTCTGGCCTTGGCCATTGTGGAGAGGTTGGAGTCTGTTTGATTGAGTGTGTGGACAGGTGTCTTTTATACAGGTAACGAGTTCAAACAGGTGCAGTTAATACAGGTAATGAGTGGAGAAACAGGAGGGCTTCTTAAAGAAAAACTAACAGGTCTGTGAGAGCCGGAATTCTTACTGGTTAGTAGGTGATCAAATACTTATGTCATGCAATAAAATGCAAATTCATTATTTAAAAATCATACAATGTGATTTTCTGGATTTTTGTTTTAGATTCCGTCTCTCACAGTTGAAGTGTACCTATGATAAAAATTACAGACCTCTACATGCTTTGTAAGTAGGAAAACCTGCAAAATCGGCAGTGTATCAAATACTTGTTCTCCCCACTGTGTACCATCCTAGCTCATATCAGAACTACATATACCATTCTAGCTCATATCAGAACTACATATACCATCCTAGCTCATATCAGAACTACATATACCATCCTAGTTTATATCAGAACTACATATACCATCCTAGCTCATATCAGAACTACATATACCATCCTAGTTTATATCAGAACTACATATACCATCCTAGCTCATATCAGAACTACATATACCATCCTAGCTCATATCAGAACTACATATACCATCCTAGCTCATATCAGAACTACATATACCATCCTAGCTCATATCAGAACTACATATACCATCCTAGTTTATATCAGAACTACATATACCATCCTAGCTCATATCAGAACTACATATACCATCCTAGTTTATATCAGAACTACATATACCATCCTAGCTCATGTCAGAACTACATACACCATCCCTCTAGCACCTGGTACCCCATTGACCAATACACCATCTCACATAGATTATTAGTGTTAGTGTTAATAGGTCTTTTCACACACACAGTCACGCACAGGATGGAGTATGAGACACACAGACATACAGTATGGATGATTAGAGAAACACAATGTTACTTTCTCAGAGTCTTAACCGATGACATAGCCGACCGACAGCCATATGCGTCTTCTGGCTGTGTACACTCAGGATAAGGCTTCCATCATAGTACTGACAGACAACTCTCTCAGCAAGATATTCTGACTGGAACCCAAAAGCAGCAACAGTAAAGAGATGTACTCACTGTGTTAAAATATGTAGCGAAGAGGTTTCTGTACAAGCGCTGGGTCAGGAGGTGTGTGTGACCGTGTGTGTGTGACTGAGTGTTTGAATACTTCAAGCTCTAGTAAAGTCCTCCCTCTGAAAAGTTCTGGCTTAAAAGGACCAGACAAGCTGAAATGACTTCACTTCTCGTACGCCTTGTTTACACCTTGTGCTAACATGTGAGTTTTGTGATCTCATCAATATGATCCAACCACTATCTGATCAAGGTTTGTATTCAAATGTGTGTCTTATCCGTCCACTGTGTCCGCATTGTGACTAGATTAGTTGTTTTGGAAATTATTTGACAGAAATTCTTTCAAAATAATATGATTTGATTCATTTAAAGACAATTGCGGAAGCCATAAGTCAATGGTGCTACATGTCAATGATTTAAAAGGAGGGTATAATGATGAGTTAAATGTTTGACCACCAAGATCTGTTTACACTTGATTGATATCCAGACACGATGCAGATCACATCACATCACAATGTATCTTTTAATCTACACCTATCAAAAACTTTGGGCACAAATGGAATGTGGACAAGATCAGGACACAAGGCGCATGTTAGCACCATGTATAAACAGGGCTTTAGCTAAGAAGGAGAGAGGGAGAGAGAGAGTAAAAAGGAAACCACAGCCTTAAAAGGGCATGGGCTTTCTGTCTACTCTCCTTCCATCACACCCTCCTTTCATCTAGTTCTTTCTCTTTCTCCTCCCTTCTTTCTAGGTTTTTCTCTTTTTTCTTGTCCGTTAAAAAAGTGCATCCTTATTTGGGAAGGCCTGTTCAGTGCGAGGGGAGCTCTGCCAGGAGGCTTTGGTTTTGTCAGCAGGAATACTCGAAATACTTCACCACACCACTCCATCAGCAGAGGAGAAAGAGAGGAGAGAGAGAGAGAGAGAGAGAGAGAGAGAGAGAGATATGCTGCCTGGGAAGAGAGAAAAAGAGAAGGATGGAGGGATTGAGAAAAAGAGGGGATGGAAAGCGAGGCGGGAGCTAGAGTAGGAGGAAGGGATGAATAGAGGTGGTGTCGTTAAGGGCCCATCAGGATATCAGGCCCATGGATAGTGGCACAGAGCGTTACATACAGTGGGGAGAACAAGTATTTGATACACTGCCGATTTTGCAGGTTTTCCTACTTACAAAGCATGTAGAGGTCTGTAATTTTTATCATAGGTACACTTCAACTGTGAGAGACGGAATCTAAAACAAAAATCCAGAAAATCACATTGTATGATTTTTAAATAATGAATTTGCATTTTATTGCATGACATAAGTATTTGATCACCTACCAACCAGTAAGAATTCCGGCTCTCACAGACCTGTTAGTTTTTCTTTAAGAAGCCCTCCTGTTTCTCCACTCATTACCTGTATTAACTGCACCTGTTTGAACTCGTTACCTGTATAAAAGACACCTGTCCACACACTCAATCAAACAGACTCCAACCTCTCCACAATGGCCAAGACCAGAGAGCTGTGTAAGGACATCAGGGATAAAATTGTAGACCTGCACAAGGCTGGGATGGGCTACAGGACAATAGGCAAGCAGCTTGGTGAGAAGGCAACAACTGTTGGCGCAATTATTAGAAAATGGAAGAAGTTCAAGATGACGGTCAATCTCCCTCGGTCTGGGGCACCATGCAAGATCTCACCTCGTGGGGCATCAATGATCACGAGGAAGGTGAGGGATCAGCCCAGAACTACACGGCAGGACCTGGTCAATGACCTGAAGAGAGCTGGGACCACAGTATCAAAGAAAACCATTAGTAACACACTACGCCGTCATGGATTAAAATCCTGCAGCGCACGCAAGGTCCCCCTGCTCAAGCCAGCGCATGTCCAGGCCCGTCTGAAGTTTGCCAATGACCATCTGGATGATCCAGAGGAGGAATGGGAGAAGATCATGTGGTCTGATGAGACAAAAATAGAGCTTTTTGGTCTAAACTCCACTCGCCGTGTTTGGAGGAAGAAGAAGGATGAGTACAACCCCAAGAACACCATCCCAACCGTGAAGCATGGAGGTGGAAACATCATTCTTTGGCGATGCTTTTCTGCAAAGGGGACAGGTCGACTGCACCGTATTGAGGGGAGGATGGATGGGGCCATGTATCGCGAGATCTTGGCCAACAACCTCCTTCCCTCAGTAAGAGCATTGAAGATGGGTCGTGGCTGGGTCTTCCAGCATGACAACAATCCGAAACACACAGCCAGGGCAACTAAGGAGTGGCTCCGTAAGAAGCATCTCAAGGTCCTGGAGTGGCCTAGCCAGTCTCCAGACCTGAACCCAATAGAAAATCTTTGGAGGGAGCTGAAAGTCCGTATTGCCCAGCGACAGCCCCGAAACCTGAAGGATCTGGATGGAGGCGTGGGCCAAAATCCCTGCTGCAGTGTGTGCAAACCTGGTCAAGAACTACAGGAAATGTATGATCTCTGTAATTGCAAACAAAGGTTTCTGTACCAAATATTAAGTTCTGCTTTTCTGATGAATCAAATACTTATGTCATGCAATAAAATGCAAATTAATTACTTAAAAATCATACAATGGGATTTTCTGGATTTTTGTTTTAGATTCCGTCACTCACAGTTGAAGAGTACCTATGGTAAAAATTACAGACTTCTACATGCTTTGTAAGTGGGAAAACCTGCAAAATCGGCAGTGTATCAAATACTTGTTCTCCCCACTGTATTAGCACCACATCTGTTCTAATACATCATGTTAGCACCACATCTGTTCTAATACATCATGTTAGCACCACATCTGTTCTAATACATCATGTTAGCACCACATCTGTTCTAATACATCATGTTAGCACAACATCTGTTCTAATACATCATGTTAGCACCACATCTGTTCTAATACATCATCTTAGCACCACATCTGTTCTAATACATCATGTTAGCACCACATCTGTTCTAATACATCATGTTAGCACCACATCTGTTCTAATACATCATGTTAGCACCACATCTGTTCTAATACATCATGTTAGCACAACATCTGTTCTAATACATCATGTTAGCACCACATCTGTTCTAATACATCATATTAGCACCACATCTGTTCTAATACATCATGTTAGCACCACATCTGTTCTAATACATCAGCTTAGCACCACGTCTGTTCTAATACATTATGTTAGCACCATATCTGTTCTAATACATCATGTTAGCACCACATCTGTTCTAATACATAATATTAGCACCACATCTGTTCTAATACATAATATTAGCACCACATCTGTTCTAATACATCATATTAGCACCACATCTGTTCTAATACATCATGTTAGCACCACATCTGTTCTAATACATCAGCTTAGCACCACGTCTGTTCTAATACATCATGTTAGCACCACATCTGTTCTAATACATCATGTTAGCACCACATCTGTTCTAATACATCATGTTAGCACCACATCTGTTCTAATACATAATATTAGCACCACATCTGTTCGTTCCCCACTTCATATTTCCAAAAGTCTGTTATTGATTTCAGAAATGTGATGATGGAGTGAGAGAGAGGAGAGGAGAGAGGGGGGATGTGTGTGATGATGGAGTGAGAGAGAGGAGAGGAGAGGAGAGAGGGGGGGGAGTGAGAGAGAGGAGAGAGGGGGGATGTGTGACCACAGAGATGAGGAGTAGTAATAGGAAGAGGAGGAGAGGGAATCTGATACATTTGTGAAGACAGGAGTCATTTCACCATCAGAGCACAGAAGACCTTTTATGTCCAGGATGCTCCTCAACTGGCCTGCTGAGTTGTGTTTGGGCGAACATGTGTGTGTGTGTGTGTGTGTGTGTGTGTGTGTGTGTGTGTGTGTGTGTGCGGTGAGAGAGAAATGGGGGTGGGGAAGAGAGGATGTGTGGATGTTGTAGTTAGTAACACATTCCCTTCTTATTACCAACACCCCTTCTCTTGCCAAACCCCCAGTAGTGTAAACTCAGTTTCACACCCAATGCCAACCATTGTTTCCTACATGAAGTCAGTTGTTGGGACTTCTGTCTCACTGTGTCTCCTCCCATCTCACCAAGGTATCACTAGCCCCGTTTAAACCTGGTGCTAACACATTGTGATCTGGATGGTCAAACCATTTAAATAACCATTATACATAATTATATAAAATCATTGACAGGTAGCACAATTGACTTTTGGCATCAGTAATTCTCTTAAAATAAGTCCATATTATTTTTAAAGAATATCTAGCAAATAATTTGCAAACAGGGAGGCACCAAGCTACATACACTAAACAGTGAGGAAAAAACAAAATACGCCACACACGTTGACGTACTAGGACAATACTCCACAAGAACCCACACATAACACAGACCCTACATAGACAGAGTAATCACTAGCAGGTGTGCGTAATGATGGAAGTCCGGGGTGATGATTGGGAACAGTTGCTGGGAATCAACGGTGGTAGCTAGTAGGTCAGCGAATGGGAGCGAAGTAATTGGGATTCACGGAGAGAGGCGTAACAGCGGGAGGCTCCGTGACACACCAGCTAATCTGGTTACACTGCAGACCCGGTAGACGGACCAGAGACACGTTTTAAAATACGTGTAGAAGCAACAAACCTTGATCAGATGGTGATTGAATCATATTTATCCCATCGAGAAACGCGTTAGAGCAAGGCCCTGAACCTCTTAGGTATGCTGATGTTGCAGACAGGGGATGCCATGTTGTTCCATGTGTGGACATGTGGAAGTAGGACTTAATTGGTCGTAGCACTTCCTTATACAGTTAGTACCATAGAATAACCAGGTCATTTTTTTGCAACTCTTCAAACTGAAATTATCACTTCATACTTAGTCATCATTAAACATTTAGGAATAGGCTTTAGACTTTTTCCGCATGGCTTTTTCCAGCTCCAAGTGGATTTTCATATGAAAATACTGTGCACCTGAATTTCTAGGGAATACATACCTGATATTCTTTATATGTGTAGACTATATATTTTGAAATCAGTGGAATATTTAAAGAAAGACCACCAGTGTCACGGATCCCTCCGGTACTGTCGCTCATTCGGGGCACCAGTTCAGGAGGTCAAAGGTCTACGGTTTTCTATCTGTCACTGAACTGTCTCGTTACACACACCTGGTTACCATTGTGCCCTTTGTTTCACCATTGGGTTGTTCGATTATTGTTCCCATGTCCGTTGTGCCTGTGAGTACCTGTGCTGTGTTGTTTCGGCCTTCGTGCTGCATGTATTGTGCACAGGTTGTAATACAGAGTCTCGTCCCGTGTACTGGTGTGCACCTGTCATTTCGGGTCTCGTCCCGTGTATTTATTCAAGGTACTTCTTGCTCTTTTGTTTGGGTTCAACCCTGCGTGTTTTTGTATACACGTTTGTTTTGTACTGTAATTTGAGTGGAGAAATAAAAACCCTTACTACGCATTCCTGTGCCTGTCTCCCGGTCCTTTCATACAACATGACAGAATACTCAAGCAACAAGGGAATGGCCCATCTGACGACGCTGCTCATTCCGTGCACCAGTTTCAGAGGTCTACGTCATCGGCCTCTAGGCACTGAACTGTGTCATAACACACACCTGGTTCCCATTCCTCACATTTAGTATTTGTATAATTGTGCCCTTTGTTTCACCATTGGGTTGTCGATTATTGTTCCCATGTCCGTTGGTCGTATGAGTACCTGTGCTTCGTTGTTTGGATTTCGTGCCGCTTGTATTGTGCATGTATGATTATGGGTCTCGTCACGTGTTGTATCATTGTGCACTTGTGTTTTCGGGTCTCATCCCGTGTATTTATTACGGGTCTCGTCCCGTGTATTTATTACGGGTCTCGTCCCGTGTATTTATTACGGGTCTCGTCCCGTGTATTTATTACGGGTCTCGTCCCGTGTATTTATTACGGGTCTCGCCCCGTGTATTTATTCGAGGTACTCCTCGCTCTTTCGTTTGTGTTTTGTATACGTGGTTAATTTGGGTAGAAATAAAAAACCCTATTACACATTCCTACTCCTGTCTCCCGATCATTATACCAACGTGACAAACAGTCTAAGTAACCAGACTTAGTGAAACACAAAGGCTTTCAGGTATGTAAACTTGGGACAAATGTACATTTTCAAATGTATTTATTTATAAAGCCATTTTTACATCAGCAGTTGGCACAAAGTGCTTATACAGAAACAAAGCCTAAAACCCCAAAGAGCAAGCAGTACAGATGTAGAAGAAGTGGCTAGGAAAAACTCCCTAGAAAGGCAGGAACCTAGGAAGAAACCTAGAGGAACCAGGTTGTGAGTGGTGGCCACTCCTATTCTGGCTGTGCCAGGTGGAGATTCTAAGATTACATGGCCATTAAGGCCAGATAGTTTTTCAAGATGTTCAAACGTTCATAGATTACCAGCAGGGTTAAATAATAATCACAGTTGTTGTAGAGGTTGCAACAGGTCAACACCTTAGGAGTAAATGTCAGTTGGCTTTTCATAGCCGAGCATTCAGAGGTTGAGACAGCAGGTGCGGTAAAGAGGGAGAGAGAGAGAGAAAGGGGTCGAAAAAAGCAGGTCTGGGATAAGGTTGCATGTCCGGTGAACAGGTCAGGGTTCCATAGCCACAGGCAGAACAGTAGAAACAGGATCAGCAGAACGGCCAGCTGGGACGGGGACAGGATCAGCAGAACGGCCAGGTGGACTGGGGACGGGGACAGGATCAGCAGAACGGACAGGTGGACTGGGGACGGGGACAGGATCAGCAGAACGGCCAGGTGGACTGGGGACGGGGACAGGATCAGCAGAACGGCCAGGTGGACTGGGGACGGGGACAGGATCAGCAGAACGGCCAGGTGGACTGGGGACGGGGACAGGATCAGCAGAACGGCCAGGTGGACTGGGGATGGGGACAGCCAGGAGTCATCAGGCCAGGTAGTCCCAAGGCATGGTCCTAGGATTCAGGTCCTCCAAGAGGGGTGCAAGAAAGAAAGAAAGAAAGAAAGAAAGAAAGAAAGAAAGAAAGAAAGAAAGAAAGAAAGAAAGAAAGAAAGAAAGAAAGAAAGAAAGAAAGAAAGAAAGAAAGAAAGAAAGAAAGAAAGAGATGGGAGAATTAGAGGGAGCATACTTAAGTTCACACAGGACACCAGATAAGACAGGAGAATTACACCATATAGGCCAGACTGACCCTAGCCCCCCGGCACATAGATTATTGCAGCATAGATACTGGAGGCTGAGGCAGGGAGTGTCAGAGGACACTGTGGCCCCGTCCTAGAATACCCCTGGACAGGGCCAACCAGGCAAGCTATAACCCCTCCTACTTTGCCAAAACATAGCCCAAAGACCACTAGAGGGATATCAACAGACCACCTCCCCTCCACCTCCCCTCCAGCTCCCCAGACCACACACCCTCATGGCTATCCCACCACCACCACCCCCACTTTGCTCACAGCACCTCTGCTGAGACAATCAGTGACCCCACCTCCGCCCCTGCCCCCCCTGGACTGATCCTCAACACCCCCCTTCCCCCCACCTCCCTACCTGGGCTGGCTTTCACCACCAACCAAGTGAAGAGAGAGCTGGAGAGACTACACCAGTGGAAAGCGGCGGGCCCTGATGGCATCAGCCCAAGGGTGCTGAGGGTCTGTGCTGACCAACTGTGTGGAATACTCCAGCGTCTTTTCAACCTTAGCCTGAGCCTAGAAAGGGTCCCTGTGCTGTGGAAAACATCCTGCCTCGTCCCAGTGCCCAAGAAGGCACACCCCACTGTCCTGAATGACTTCAGACCTGTAGCGCTAACATCCCACATCATGAAGACCCTGGAAAGGTTAGTCCTCGCTCACCTCAGACCCCTGGTGTGTTCATCAATGGACCCCCTGCAGTTTGCATACCAGCGCAACATCGGGGTGGATGATGCAATCATCTACCTTCTGCAGAGGGCCTACTCTCACCTGGACAACGCAGGTTGCACTGTGAGGGTCATGTTTTTTGACTTCTCCAGTGCCTTCAATACCATTCAGCCCCTGCTACTGGGTGAGAAGATGAGGAGGATGAAAGTGGAAGGACCCTTAGTCTCCTGGGTCACGGACTACCTGACCGGTAGGCCACAATTTGTGCGACTACAGAGCTGTGTGTCAGAACGGGCAGTTAGCAACACAGGGGCCCCCCAGGGTACGGTCCTGTCCCCCTTCCTGTTCACCCTCTACACCTCAGACTTCAGATATAACTCTGAAACATGCCACCTACAGAAGTTCTCGGATGACTCTGCTATTGTAGGGTGCATCAGGGGTGGGCAGGAGGAGGAGTACAGGAGCACAATCAGTGACTTTGTGTTGTGGTGTGAGCAGAACCACCTTCAGCTCAACATCAGCAAAACTAAGGAGATGGTGGTGGACTTCAGGAGAACCAAGGCACAACTGACTGCAGTCCCTATAAAGGGGATGGATGTGGAAATGGTTGAGTCATACAAGTTCTTGGGTGTCCATATGGACAACAGACTGGAATGGGCTGGTAACACCGGGGCCCTGTACAAAAAGGGCCAGAGCCGACTCTACTTTCTGAGGAGGCTCAGGTCCTTCAACGTGTGCAGTAAACTACTGCATACCTTCTACCAGTCTGTGGTGGCCAGTGCCATCTTTTTTGCAGTGGTGTGCTGGGGAGCAAACATCAAAGCCGGTGATGCTTCTCGGGTAAATAAGCTGATCAGGAAGGCTAGCTCTGTCCTGGGGATGAGCCTTGACACTCTAGAGGAGGTGGCGGAGAGACGGATCCTGGCCAAACTGCTGGCCATCATGGACAACGTCACCCACCCTCTGCACGCTATGGTTATGACGCAGAGGAGCTCTTTCAGTCACAGACTGATCCCACCACGGTGTGCCAGAGAGCGCTACAGGAGGTCCTTCCTGCCGGCGGCTATGAGACTATATAATGCCTCACCGGGGTGCCGTGCCGTCGGCAACATAGATCTGGAACTGTTGGGGTGCTAGGACCTAGTTTAACAATTATGCATCCATCCGTGAGTAACTCTGTTCCGTCAGCACTCATCCACTCAGGACCTACTTATTCATACAGGTCTGTATATACATACCCATGTACAGTTGTTATATTATATCACATGCAATATTGTAAGTAATTATTGGACCTAGGCATTCACTCGGGAATGCATATTAGTATCCTGCCAGTTGCACCTTTTCTCATTGCTTTTAGTATATCAAATGTGCAATAAGTGCAGTTGTCTGTAATTAAACCCTGCGCACTAAGGACTGTATTTTAAGGGAATTACTATTATTACCCCAATGATATCATACACACATTTAGCTATTAAAGTATCTCTTCCTGTCATTTACCTGTACAGTTTGTGTAAACATGCAAGTATTCACTTATCTGTAAATATAACTGTATACCTAACTGTACAGCTAATTTAACCATGCAAAATTTTCACCTACCTGTTCATTTACCCAGTCTGTCTATTAAGTAAACTATTATTACCCTCGCTCATATCATACGCATTAGCTACTGAAGTATTTCTCTGCCATCAACCTGTATAGTATAGTTAACCATCCAACATCCACCAATGTATAGTGTACATATTCAGCCAACCACTCATACTATGCAATGTCCTTTTATAGCTTTTTTTTGCACTCCAGATATCCTGTATTTCTATACTTTTTCATACTGCCGCTCTATGTATCATGTACCGTGTATCTGTCTTTTGTGTACTTTCGTTGTGGCATTTTGCACCTGCCCTGTGTTTTTGTTGTAGCTGCTTGATAATGAAATTTCCCCCCCGGGGGATCAATAAAGTACCTATCTATCTATCTATCTATCTATCTATCTATCTATCTATCTATCTATCTATCTATCTATCTATCTATCTATCTATCTATCTATCTATCTATCTATCTATCTATCTATCTATCTATCTATCTATCTATCTATCTATCTATCTATCTATCTATCTATCTATCTATCTATCTATCTATCAACTTACAACTCTGAGTATAGCCCACAAAGATCTCCACCGCACGAGCCAGAGGGTGCGCAAAACCAGACAGGAAGATCACATCAGTGACTCAACCCACTCAAATTTAGCGAAAAAAGCCTGGCACGATGTGCCCCACCCCTCCTACAAGTAAGCTTTGTCCGCGCCAGAATTGCCCATAAGGCAGTATCCTACCATTTGGCAACTCCTGGACAGGATGTTAAGTCAGTCGCAGGGCCTTACCCCGAATCCATCTCCTTAATGCTGATTGCCAAGCAGGTCACATTTTTAGAGTCTTTGGTATGACTCGACCAGGGATCAAACCCCCCAATCTTCCAGGGCGGTAACTAACCACAAGGCCACTGATAGTTACATATAAATAACTGGTAAAACCTCAAAATGTGGTATTGACCTCTGACCCTTCACAAAAAAGCATGAGACGCATGGCCTCTCCACTCTCTTACACGCTCTCTATGTGAAGCAGTGCTGCAACGCATTATATTTTAGCGTGAATACCGCAGCAGAAGCTGAACTCCTTCCTCCCTGTGTGCCCACTTCCCAGTTTCCCGCCCAAATACTTTCCCCGCCCAACCGCATTCGTGGGTGCGTGGGTCCATACGCAGCGTAGTACTTTCTCTGACGAGTTTTGTTTGACAAAACGAAACGTAGCCTTTCAATGCAACCAGACTGTTCTTACTGTTGTCATCACCTTCTGAATGGTAAGCTTACAGTGGTGCCTATGATACTGTACATTATGTATCTATTACCATTCAATAATCAATACATTTATTGAAACAAAAATCTGTAACAGTATGCATATTATCATGTCAAAGCAGAACCATTTCATTCACTTTCAATCCCAGTCCGCTCGCTGGAATGATTGCCATGTCTCTGTTCAGACCCTCACGCTCTGAGGCTTTAATCTGACGTGTGTATGTGCGTGAGTGCGTACATGTGTGTGGATGTTTGGCACTTGCGTATGCATGCGTACATACGTGTGTGTAGGGCCATACGTCAGAGTGAGTTTACAAGAGCGGAGGTGTTTGCTTACATCCAGCCCCTCGCTGGTTTATAACAAGTTAGGATAAGCAGTGAGAGACGGCGTATGTTTACAGGGCTACAGAATGCCATCAGAGGACATGTACAGTATGTCATCCAATATCCCCCAGAATCTCTCTAGATCAACATCTCTCATTGCTCTTTATTCATTTCAGGAAATACAGTATTTGGGGTTTCATGTGCTCTCTAGTGGGCAAATGAGTCAACAGTGAAACATTTGACATTATGTATCTGGTAAAATTATAGTTGGTAAGGCCCTGCGATAGTCTAGTGTTCTGGCCAGGGGGTGTACTTGTACATCAAGCTGCCTCACTTATTTACAGTTAATTAGAAACCGCCAGGAAACACGACACTATCACAAAAACTGCACCAAAATAAATACTTTTTGGTATTCTATGACGTCTGTAGAGTTTGTCCCCACGCTTCACTATAACAAGTCGCTCACATGTGTGTGGGGGGGGGGGGGTAATTGTTTTGTAGCCTACTTTACATGATTTGATGTTTGTAATCACTGCGGTGGAATCCACAACACATTTGTAAAACTCCTCCAGAGAAAAGCGAGAGGAAACTACATAGAAATTGCAAGAACAGAATTGATTCAAGTTGTTCCAATGAAACTGTGTAAAAATACACCAGAGACGGAAAAGTCAATTGAATATTAGCTTGCCCAGTGAGGTTTGAATTCAGAATTCACAACCTCTCTGCTTTCCTCAGTGTTCTAGGCATGATGTAACAATGTTACTACCATGGCAACTATGAAGCATCACAAAATGTGGGCAACTTGCTTTGATCTGAGCAGAGTGTTGAGTTCTATGCATAGAATTAGTATGATTATATTTATATCATTCTATATGTCTGGTTCAATGGGTTTTCGTCAATGAATTTCAATTTCATTACTTTTATCTTAACAAAATAATCAATAGTTAAGTGTTTAGCCAATTCTAAATTATTATACCAAGTCCTACATGCCATTACGTAACAGAAAACGCTAATTTGGCTAGCAGTAAACAATTAAAATCACCTAATATTAATGATAAACTTCTAAAAACATAGGCTTGTCTCTTGCACCAGAAACTGGGGAACTGGGTTAGGCGGATAAAGCCATATTCTTTACTCAAGTAGGCTCCTGCCAATCTCTACCGGGCTCTAACCATTTCAGCAGCACCATGGCGCTGTCCACCAATGAATTGACACGTGTCGAACTCATTGGTGGAACCAGTTTGTATCCCAAACTGATGAAGGCCAAGATGGACGAGTACAACAAGTATTTTTAAGAGCGAGACCTGCGCTTTTCCCCAGTGCTTTTAGCTTGCCCCATGTAAATCCTATTCACATAATTAAAATGTAGTCCTACATCACGTGTCGTGTTACATGCTTAACTTGCAAACGTAAGTTATTGACTACAATCATCATCCTACCGTTCTGCTCAGAACTTGAAGCAAATATACCTGGCCTGCGCAAGCCTGCACTGGTGACCTTTAACGACCTATATTACACCGGTTTCCCATTCATATATGAACAATTCCTTGACTTGCGTATACATATAAGAATTTTCAAGACAAAGACCAAAAGCACATTGGGCAATGCAATGTAAACAACTACAGAAAATACATTTCCAAACGGTGATCCGTATGTAGACCTACAATTTCCACATTTTCTGCAATTATTCTATTAAATCGCATGATTTTTTCCAGTCTGAAATGAACATTTAAAAATACCATGACATTACAGAAATTCCCTGACTTGTGGGAACCCTGATTTAAAGTCAAAATCATAATGCTAACTACAACAAAATATAAGCCAGTGATAATGACATGTAGGTTAGCTAGCCTACGGGGTCATTATCATCGGCTTGTATGCCTATTTGATTTCAGGTAGCATTATTATTTATTAACTTAACATTAATTTAGAGATTCATTAATTTAGACCCTATTGACAGACCACACCTGCGAAGGACCATTTAAAAAAACTATAAACAGCACAAGATGACACATGTCCTGCTTCAACAAACCAGTTTTTATTTTGTTCAAAGCAATACTATTTCACAGGCAGACTGTCTGAAATTCACTGCACATGGAATACCATTGGTTACTATGGTGCACAGACACACACACACACAATACACACACTTGGAACGTTGTAATTCCATTATTTATTTGAGACTCTGGCTCTTTTCGTAGAATTGCATTTGAGTTTTGACGTCGATCAATGTTTGAATATCTGATTCCACGAACAGTGTCAGAATTGTATAATTTCACCAAATTTGTATTGTCATTCTCAGTATACCAGTGAGTTGATCTGTTACACAGTGTGTATGTGTCTGCATGTATGTGTGCGTGTTTATATGTGTGTGCGTGCCATATCCGTATGTCTTTGTGCATGCATGTGTGTGTGTGTGTGTGTGTATTCATGCGTGTACGTGTGGGTTCATGTGTGTATGACTCTTCCCTCTACCCCTGTATGAAAGGGTAGACCAGGTATCCGCTGAACCTGTTGAACTCCTTGCTGTTGCCACACAGACTCCTGCCAGAGAGCAGCTCCACGTACACCTGGTCGCCCTGGCGTAGAGACACCAGCACCGACTGGGTGCCACTGTCCTCCATGTCCTCCCGGTTGTCCTCCCACACAGAGGCCACCACCTCGTTGTTCTTTATCAGCTGCACCTTGTGGTAGAGACGCTCGCCGTCGACGCCCACGTTGGAGTAGGCCGTGAAGGAGAAGGAGTAGAGCCCGGCGCGGGTGGCGGTGAAGATACCTGGATAGAGGACACACACAGGGATATGGAGAGTGTGTGTAGGTGGGTGTGTGTTTTATGTTGTGTTATGTTATTTATCCAGTAAGTATGCGGGGAAATGACGTGACAGCCCAGTGTGGTGTCCTACCCAGAGCGTCATTGTATCCGTTGCCCTGGTTGAGAGAGATGGCGTAGTAACGGACGGGCACGTTTATGGTGAAGGGCCCGAAGCAGTCGCTTCTAGCTTTCATTGACGCGGTGAACGCAATCTTATTGTTGCCTGAGTCACAGAAAGTGGGAAGGAGAACAGAAGTTAGGAGCCTGGGACTTGAACATTAGGGATTTGTCAAACTTTCTACCATGGTTTCTGACTAGGAAACAGACGTATTTTCCAGTACCTATGACTTCCTCGATGCCGTTGTCCAATTGGATGAGCTGCTCCCACATGTCCACCATGCGCTTGAAGGTGTGGTCCTCCAGCATACTCATCTCATTGGCCGCACAGCAGCAGCCCCGCTGAATCTTGAAGGCACACTCACAGTCCCACTTCCCACAGGGCAGGACCCCAGTCCAGCCCACTGGGGACAGGAGGGAGGATAGGGGAGGAAGGTGGGAGGGGAGGTAGACGGTGGATGGGCAGAGAGTAGGGGTCAAATGAGTCGAAGCTGGACCAATAGTTTGACGTTACATTTGATTGTTAAGATATGTTTGGGGTGGATAACATACAAAAATAAAAGAGAAAAACTGATGTGTCATGAGGTTTTCTGTTACCTGCATCTCGCATCAGCTCTAAAGTCCCCATGGCCTTCACACTGGCACAGAGGCACAGCACCCCCCACAGGCACAGAGCAGACACTGCAACTAACTTCATTCTCTGAAAACATAGATAGTTACTGTTGGTCATACAGCATACCTTCAAATTACAGTGGAAAGAGACTTTGTTTATAAGCGTCACATGCCTTTGCTCTCTGCTAAGACCCAGCTGTATGAAACATAATATCTTTGTAGTTCTTGTTCTGGTCATGATGACTAGCTTTCACAGTCTACTCAACCCATTCAGAACTCAGAAGTTTACGGTTTTTTTTGTTGAGTATGCCTTGTCAAGATGGTGCTCTAAAGTTACCTCAACCTCCTTCATTTCCTTCCTGGTTTAGTCAACTGCAAAATGGTTTAGATTCACAGGTCATTCCAACATCTTTGATCTATTTTTAAAAATCAATAGTTAATCTCAGTAGCCAGATTTGATAATCTGCGTATCCTTTTGCTAAAGCAACCTACATCCATTCTGAAACTTCTTTTCACCTACAGTTCTTTTTCCAAATGGATTGGTTGCCTTGTAGCTTATCCAAATCTGTCACTCATCAAACAGACAATAGAGAACTTCAGTATCATTAGTGTATTGCTTTATGTATAGTCCATAATCATTGCATAGCTCCTATTTCACCAGATCTGAGAGCCTCCAGTGTAAAGGGAGGAAAGGCAGTAGGTACTTACTGTATCACTGTAAGAAGCCCACGTCTCGTTTCCTTGTTCTTACAGTAGGTGAGCAGACTTGGGAATCCTTCGAAGACTATGTAGGAGTTTAATGCAGGGGGCTGGCGCTGCCGTGCTATTGATTCATAGTCTGAGCTCCCACCCCTCTGCAGGTGGACGAGAAAAGCTCCACGCCCATTCCCTGTACACAAACCCCAACCCCAAAAACACAGGCTGAGGTGGAGTTTCTAACGGAGGGCACCTTGAACACATTCAATAGCCTCCCATGTGAGTGAAAGACAATGTCATGCCAGTGTTTCTTCCTTGGTTGTGAATGAGAGATCCGATAAGAAACCAGCTCATCTTTGCTGTTGTGAACATTTTCTGCTTTTTAATAGGACACCGGTGCCTGGTTTCCCTAAAACTCCCAGTGGACACTGCGTTGTGTGCTACACTTGAATAGATTGTTATGGAGGATTTTGAATGGAGTTTCCCGAAGATACGTGGGTTTATTGCTGTCTCATTGAGATGCATTATCAGTGGATCAGGAGACCCAGATATAGGAGAGAAGGATAAATAGAGTGTCACCTGGTTCTCACACCTGGGTGTCGGCGGAGGTGGTGGTGGAGGTGCTTCTGTTCTCCACTTATTGTTGACCATCATATACAGTACTGATTGGTGTTTTGTCAGCGTTGCTGACTGTCAGATGTCCCCTGTTGAGCAACCCGGTTCTTTAGACGCTACCTATTTCCTTTGAGGTGAATCAGAGAATGGAGGTCAAAGTATTGTGTTGGTTTATGTCATTAGGTAACCTCATCCAACTGCGACCCTACAGACAATAAAGGAGGTCTACCCTCAAACTATGACGTGTCAACTTAGTTTGAAAGTGTTTATGAATTTAAAAGCCAGAGTGTAGGTGATTATTTCAAAGTAGTTTGATATGAAAATGTATGTGTATGTTTGACATAGGTCTGCAGAATCAAGTATTTGTGTATGCAGTGTTGAGTTGAAATCATACAGTATTTGTGTATGCAGGGTTGAGTTAGGATCATACAGTATTTGTGTATGCAGGGTTGAGTTGAGATCATACAGTATTTGTGTATGCAGGGTTGAGTTAGGATCATACAGTATTTGTATATGCAAGGTTGTTAGGATCATACAGTATTTGTGTATGCAGGGTTGAGTTGGGATCATACAGTATTTGTGTATGCAGGATTGAGTTAGGATCATACAGTATTTGTGTATGCAGGGTTGAGTTAGGATCATACAGTATTTGTGTATGCAGGGTTGAGTTGGGATCATACAGTATTTGTGTATGCAGGGTTGAGTTAGGATCATACAGTATTTGTGTATGCAGGGTTGAGTTGAGATCACACAGTATTTGTGTATGCAGGGTTGAGTTGAGATCATACAGTATTTGTGTATGCAGGGTTGAGTTAGGATCATACAGTATTTGTGTATGCAGGGTTGAGTTAGGATCATACAGTATTTGTGTATGCAGGATTGAGTTAGGATCATACAGTATTTGTGTATGCAGGGTTGAGTTAGGATCATACAGTATGTGTGTATGCAGGGTTGAGTTGAGATCATACAGTATTTGTGTATGCAGGGTTGAGTTAGGATCATACAGTATTTGTGTTGCAGGGTTGAGTTGAGATCATACAGTATTTGTGTATGCAGGGTGGAGTTGAGATCATACAGTATTTGTGTATGCAGGGTTGAGTTGAGATCATACAGTATTTGTGTATGCAGGGTTGAGTTGAGATCATACAGTATTTGTGTATGCAGGGTTGAGTTGAGATCATACAGTAACACTACTGATGATGATGATGATGATGATGATGATGATGATGATGATGATGATGATGATGATGATGATTATTACTGATTACTTTTTTAAATGCACATGTATACATTATATGTTTATATAAATGGTGCATTGTACTGTACGTCTGTATGTTGAATTTGTTTGCTGTATGACACATGAAGAATGGTTATACTGGTTGTGCTACATGCTGTATTTAAGTAATGTGCTGCTGAATGTGACATAAGAAAACCTGTAAAGATATTCATATGTCAGAGGCACACCACTATTGTTGAGCCAAATACACATTGTATTGTACTTGTGCATCTCTATTGTTCAGATTCATGCACATTATATTCTAGTCCATAACAGACTCCTCCCTGGATTTTCTGTCACATTATCTCTGATTCACTGAGGACACTGAGGTCAAATCTGTCTTGTGTGGAGTCTGATGGCAATAGAGATACATACTGATACTGAGATTGATGCAGTATTAGTATTTATTATGGATCCCCAGTATCAGGCAGCAGCTACTCTTCCTGGGGTCCAGCAAAATTAAAGCAGTTATATATAACTTTAAAAACATTACAATACATTTCACAGCAGATTTCACAACACATTAAGTGTGTGTGCTCAATCCACTACTCTACTACCACATCTACAACACAAAATCCATGTGTACGTGTGTGTGTATGGTAAGTATGTTATCATGTAAGTGTGTGTATGCGTGTGTCTGTGCCTGTGTGTGTGACTCACAGTCCCCGCTGTTCCATAAGGTGTATTTTTATCTGTTTGCATCAGTTACCTGATGTGGAATAGAGTTCCATGTAGTCATGGCTCTATGTAGTACACTGTGCGCCTCCCATAGTCTGTTCTGGACTTGGGACTTTGAAGAGACCTCTGGTGGTCTGTCTTGAGGGGTATGCATGGGTGTCCGAGCTGTGCGTCAGGAGTTTAAACAGACAGCTCGGTGCATTCAACATGTCAATACCTCTCACAAATACAAGTAGGGATGAAGTCAATCTCTCCCTACTTTGAGCCAGGAGAGATTGACATGCATATTATTAATGTTAGCTCTCCATGTACATTTAAGGGCCAGCTGTGCTGCCCTGTTCTGTACCAATTGTAATTTTCCTAAGTCCCTCTTTCTGGCACCTGACCACAGTACTAATGCTGATGGCTAAACTTTATTGCTAACGTGTTGAGCATAACTGTATGGTCAGATAATAGCAACAAGTTGAAAAATATGTAAGTAAAAAGCTGTAAAGATATTCATGTCACTTGTTGAACCAAATACACATTGTATTGTACTTGTGCAACTCGATTGTTCAGATTCATGCAACTTATATTATCTAGTCCATAACAGACTCCTCCCGTGATTTGACATCACAAGTCATGAAAACCTTTGAGTGGGTTTTAATACCCTTATTATTAAGAGTTGAGGTGGCAGTTTATCTGGCAATTTGCCTAAAAAAAAGGGTACAACGTTCTTTGACTTCTCCAGTGTTTTCAATACCATACAACCCCACCTGCTGGCCCAAAAGTAAAATGACATGCACGTAAATCCACTAACTGACCAATAGACCACCGTTCTTAAAACAACCAGGCAGTATCAGATCGGATATGTAGAAACACAGCGGCACCACAGGGGACAGTCCCGTCACCTTTTCGGTTGACCCTTTACACGAATGACTTCACACACAACGATGAACTGAGCCACTTACAGAGGTTCTCTGATGACTCTGCTATAGTAAGCCGTGTCAGGAGAGGATATGATGCTCACCACAGGGATATAACAGAGTCCTTTGTGAAATGGTGTGAGGCCAACTACTTGGACCTGAATGTACTGAAGACCAAGTGGTAGATTTTAGGGAAAAGAAATCTGTTTTTAATCCCATTGATATTAATGGTGAAGAGATTGGTACTGCTGACTCTTATAAGTAGTTGAGTGTAATAGTGGACAACAAACTGAACTGGAAAGAGAATTCTCAGTGTCTACAAAAAGCCCAATCCATTTTAATGTACAGTATGTGACAAAATGCTTCCTATGTTCTTTAGCAGTGTCGTGGCGAGGGTAGTGACCTATGCCGTTGTGTGCTGGAAAAGGAATCCAGCTACACGGAGGACTTGGTAAAATCATTAAGAAAGCCAGTGCTACAATTTGGCTGCAGCCTGGAATCAATGAAGGACATGTTCATAAAAAGGCTGCAAGTAAAACACACATGATCATGGTCAATGACACCCACCCACTCCACAGCACTCTGACACCCACCCACTCCACAGCACTCTGACACCCACCCACTCCACAGCACTCTGACACCCACCCACTCCACAGCACTGTAATGCAACACAGGATCAGCTTCAGTAGCAGGTTTAGATGGTCATTTCTACCCACAGCCATGAGGCTTTTTAATCAATTAACTGTTTTATGAGGTCTTTCTTTTGGAAAATGTTGTCTGTTATTCCCCAGAGTAGGATAGAAGACTTGAATCAGACTTTGTACTATGGTTCATGGTCCTTTATGTGTCTTAATATGTGGTGTTTTTTTTACTATGTGTTGGTCATTGTTGCGTGTCCTGCCCTTGTAAGTCATGGATGATGCATGCTGTGATAAAACAATTTCCCAAGTTGGGATTTATAAAGATATACTCTACTCTCTCAACTAATTTTCTGGCACATTATCTCTTGATTCACTGAGGTCAAATCTGTCTCATGTGGTGTCTGATGGCCATAGAGATACACACTGATACAGAGTTACGTAGATACGGTATTAACTCTGATGGCTAAACGTCACTGCTCTGTAGACCCCTAGGCCGAACATCCCTGACAACGTGTTGAGCTGTATGGTACAGAGGTCAGATAATAGCAACAAGTTGAAAATGATTATCAGAGTACATAAAGTGGTGTCAAATGAATCCAGTTCACTCAAGAGGACAATGTACTCTTGTAGCACTGGCTTTCTTAATGATTTCGCCAAGCTTGTTTAAGTCCTCCGTAAAGATACATGTGGGACAATTTAGTCTTGAGTGACGCACTGATGTCATAGTGATACAAAGGTGAGTTGAGCTGCATGTTTGCGCTTATTTGTCACTTTAGTGCTAATTAGGCATTGATCTTTATTGCGCGGAGGCTGTACTTTCACCCCACTCATCCCAGTATATTAAATGTGTGTCTCTATTTGTGGACTCTCAGGATCGTTAAGTAATGTTAATATTAGTATGAATGCAGTAGTGAAATAACACAGAGAAATATAAACGATATACACTTGTTGTATAGTCATGGTTTATTTTTCATTTTTTTCAAACACACGCAAATAGATTTTTTCCCATCACAGTACAAATTACCGGTTAACTTGATTGGGTAAGAAGTTGTTACCCAAAGTTGTTGGGGGGGATGGTCAAGGCTGGGGGGGAGCCTAGTTGTGGTAGCCTCAGCAGCTTCAGGTCAGACTTAATCAGTGGCGTAGAGCAGGAAGCCAGTAAAGGTGTTGTAGTGGCTCTGATCGTCGCACAGGAAGCATCCGATGGGCAGGGTGACGGACACCTTGTCCCCGGCCTGCAGCTGGACAGCCATCACCGTGCTGGTGCTGTCCTCCTGGTCTTGCTGGTTCTGCTCGCTGCAGCCCGCCACCTGGCGCCCGTTCACCATCAGGCTGGCGCATGCGGCCAGAGTGGCGCCGGGGGCGCCCGAGTCGCTGTACACGGTTAGGGCCAGGCTGTAGACACCGGAGCGGGGCACAGTGAAGATGCCAGTGCGGTTGTTGTAGCCCTCACCCAGGTTGATGAAGATGTGCTGGTAGAGGATGGTCTTAGCTTCACGGAAGGGGCCCTCGCAACGTCGTGTGTTGGTCAAGGCTACAGAGAAGGCACTGCGGCTAGCTGCAGATGGAAAGAGACAGAGAAATTAATATACAATGAGACAAAATAAAAGCAAGCCATTTGGTTTCCAGTCAGAATGTAACACATTGGCCAGTGTTGAGGTGGTAATGGAGATGGTGGTTGAAAGTGGTTGCGGTCAGCTGGTCTCACCGCGGACGTTGTTGAGCACGGCCTTTGCCTTCTCCAGGCCCTTCTGCAGCTCGTTCAGACTCATGTTGAAGAACTGCTCCATCCTCAACATCTGCTTCTGCATCAGGCAGCAGCCGCAGGAGGCCTGGTCCGTCAGACACACTGTGTGGACACAGACACACAGACGGACAGGCACACAGACAGGACAAAGAATTTGACAGTGGTACTCGTTAAGGGGTCGTTAAGATGACAAGTTGCACCTGGGTTTAGGATCAACAAGGAGATAAAAGTTCCTGGAGCCCAGTCCCCTCTCTCTCTCTCCCCCCCCCCCTTCCTACTCTCTCTCTCTCTCTCTCTCTCTCTCTCTCTCTCTCTCTCTCTCTCTCTCTCTCTCTCTCTCTCTCTCTCCCCCCTTCCTACTCTCTCTCTCTCTCTCTCTCTCTCTCACTCACTCTCTCTCTCTCCCCTTCCTTCTCTCTCTCTCTCCCCTTCCTACTCTCTCGCTCGCTCGCTCTCTCTCTCTCCCCTTCCTACTCTCTCTCTCTCTCTCTCTCTCTCTCTCTCTCTCTCTCTCTCTCTCTCTCTCTCTCTCTCTCTCTCTCCCCCCTTCCTACTCTCTCTCTCTCTCTCTCTCTCTCTCTCCCCCCTTCCTACTCTCTCTCTCTCACTCTCTCTCTCTCTCTCTCTCCCCTTCCTACTCTCCCCCCCCCCCCCCCCACCTCTCTCCCCCTCTCTCCCCCTTACAGTTCTCTGTTTTGGGGTCCTTTGTTGTCTCTCCAGGGCTATTCCAGCTGTATTCATTGGCCAGAGCGGCCCCCAGCAAGAACAGCAGGACAATAGCTGTAGAAGAAGAGAGCAAGCTAGTTACACACTATCTTAGACAAATGATGCATGCAGAGAGAATCAACACTACTCACAACCGAACAGACTGTATTTGAATAGGGAAAGTATAAACATAAGAGCTACGGAAAAGTCGTGGTAACTTGAATCACTCATAGACTACCTGATCTAGCAGCATGTTCCAGTGATATTTTAAATTGTACCCTAGCAGAGCCCATTTCCCCTTACAAAAAGCAGCAGGACTGATGCCCTCCAGGACAGGAGTTGTGCACCCCCTTGGCTACTCCAGACCAAAAAGCTTAACTCCTCTGTCCTCATTCAACCACCCTGAAGCCCAAATCTGCAGTATGCTTCCCTGTCATATAGGAAACCTTAGAGACGCTCACCTCTCATTTTGCAGCTTGGAGATGGCAGTCGATGTTGACAGACAGCGGAATGGGATGGACAGACTGTCACCAGGAGAGGAGCTCGGCCTATAAACTCTGAGTAAACCCCACCTCCCACTGTCTGTCCTGTAAAGCGGCAGGCTTTGTGTCCTGCGTATGTGGGACAGGTATTGTCTGTCACCCGGACCACGGAGTTCCCATTGAACTGCAACAACACCATACCTGTGTTTTCAGGTGTCAGACAGCTTCCACCTGCTCATTGTGTATGTTAATGGGAGATGGATGGAGTGTCAGGTAGTCGTCAGGGGACCCAATCCTGATGCAACGGGCGATAGGCGTTTGTGTTGGGTTTGCTTGGTGGGTGTGCTGATGAGCGAGAAGTTAAAAACAGTGAACTCATTCCCAGCATAGCATGTTGGGAGGGAGACTGCAGCGGGAGTAGTTGGTGTTTAAATAAAGTGCACTATATATACAAAAGTATGTGGACACCTCTTCAAATGAGTGGATTGCCGACAGGTGTATAAAATCTATCCCAGCCATGCAATCTCCATAGACAAACATTTGCAGTAGGATGGCCTTACTGAAGAGCTCAGTGACTTTCAACGTGGCACCTTTATAGAATGCAGCCTTTCCAGCAAGTCAGTTTGTAAACTTTCTGCCCTGCTAGAGATTCCTCGGTCAACTATAAGTGCTGTTATTGTGAAGTGGAAACATCTAGGAGCAGCAACGGCTCAGTCGCGAAGTGGTAGGCCACACAAGCTCACAGAACGGGACCGCCGAGTGCTGAAGCGCATAAAAATAGTCTGTCCTTGGTTGCAACACTCACTACCAAGTTCCAAACTCCCTCTGGAAGCAAAGTCAGCACAATAACTTTTCGTAGGGAGCTTCATGAAATGGGTTTCCATGGCCGAGTAGCCGGACACAAGCCTAAGATCACCATGTGCAATGCCAAGCGTTGGCTGGAGTGGAATAAAGCTCTCCTCCCTTGGACTCTGGAGCAGTGGAAACGCGTTCTCTGGAGTGATGAATCACGCTTCACCATCTGGCAGTTCGACGGACGAATTGTCGGATGCCAGTAGAACGCTACCTGCTCTAATGCATAGTGCCAACTGTAAAGTTTGGTGGAGGATTTAATCATGGCTAGGGCCTTCCTCAAATCTTAACACTACAGCATACAATGACATTCTAGACGATTCTGTGCTTCCAACGTTCTGGCAACAGTTTGGGGAAGGCCCTTTCCTGTTTCAGCATGACAATGACCCTGTGCACAAAGCGAGGTCGGTGTGGAATAACTTTACTGACCTGCACAGAGCCCTGACCTTAACCCCATCGAACACCTTTGGGATGAATTGGAACGCTGACTGCAAGCCAGGCCTAATCGTCCAACATCAGTGCTCGACCTCACAGCAATGCTCCAACATCTAATGGAAAGCCTTCCCAGAAGAGTGGAGGCTGTTATAGCAGCAAAGGGGGACCAACTCCATATTAATGGCCTGAATTTGGAATGAGAGGTCAAAACACGTGATTAAATGTATGTAACTATACTATACCATACTATACTATGTATGTAACTATACTCTAAGCAACAAAGTGGTGGAGAAGAGAAAAAATAGAGATTGGGTCACTGGAATTATATGTTCCAGTAGGTATAGTTGGGAATGGATTGACGTGTCTTCAACACTGTATGTGTGACTTCTCCAAATGTTACAATTTGCATGTCATGTTTTTCTTCAAATGCATGAAACTGTTTTCATCCTTGCCAATTATGGTGCAGTGTTCAATAATATATAAGGACAATGAAAGTCTCTTCCCAACAGTTTTACAGATTTAGACAAAGATTTCAAAATATACAGTGCATTCGGAAAGTATTCAGACTCCTCATCAATCTACACACAATACCCCATAATGACAAAGCGAAAACAGGGTTTTAGAAATTTCTGCAAATGTATCAAAAATGGAAAACAGAAATACCTTATTACATAGGTTTTCAGACCCTTTACTATGTGCCTCAAAATTGAGCTCAGGTGAATCCTGTTTCCATTGATCATCAACTTGATTGGAGTCCACTTGTGGTAAATTCAATTGATTGGACATGATTTGGAAAGGCACACACCTGTCTATATAAGGTCCCACAGTTGACAGTGCATGTCAGAGCAAAAACCAAGCCATGAGGTCGAAGGAATTGTCCCTAGAGCTCCGTCTGGAAGACACCTGCCATAATCCCTACGGTGAAGCATGGTGGTGGCAGCATCATGCTGTGGGGATGTTTTTCAGCTGCAGGGAGTGGGAGACTAGTCAGGATCGAGGGAAAGATGAACGGAGCAAAGTACATGGATATCCTTGATGAAAACCTACTCCAGTGTGCTCAGGACCACAGACTGGGGCAACGGTTCCCATTCCAACAGGACAACGACCCTAAGCACACAGCCAAGACAACACAGGAGTGGCTTCGGGACAAGTCTTTGAATGTCCTTGAGTGAACCAGCTAGAGCACGGACTTGAACCCGATCGAAAATCTCTGGAGAGACCTAAAAATAGCTGTGCAGCGAAGCTCCCCATCCAACCTGACAGAGCTTGAGATGATCTGCAGAGAAGAATGGGGGAAGGTGTCCTAAGCTTGTAGCGTCATACACAAGAAGACTCGAGACTCTAATCGCTACCAAAGGTGCTTCAACAAAGTACTGAGTAAAGGGTCTGAATACTTATGTAAATGTAATATTTCTGATTTATTTTTTTATCATTTAGCAGAAATGTCTAAACCTGTTTTTGCTTTGTCATTATGGGATATTGTGTGTAGATTGATGAGGTAAAAAACGATTTAATCCAGTCTAGAATAAAGGTCTGAATACTTTCATTTTGGGCATTGTGGGCTGGTGGGACAAATCTCACACAAGGAGAAAATAAGACCAGTGGGCCAATGAGAGACAGGTATTCCAGTGTTGCTCTTCCTGTATGAAAAGCCATGGGGAATAATGCAAATTACGCTGATAAAGAGAATAGACTGAGGCAGAACGACTGGAGCAAAGTCAGCAATTAGGATGTGGAGATGAAGCAGTTTCCTGTCATAAACTGTTCATCTTATTATGTAAGAAGGCAAATGGCTACCAGCAATTTATGTAAGCGAGCTAAGTGGACAGATTTATATAATAGGCTAGTCTTATCAACTGCAGGAAACTCATTTCAAACAGAAGTATCACAACCGGTCGTGAATGGGAGTCTCACAGGGCGGCGCACAATTGGCCTAGTGTCGGCCAAATGGTGTAGGCCATCATTGTAAATAAGAATTTGTTCTTAACTGACTTGACTGTTAAATAAAGGTTAAATAAAAAAACATTAAAAAATACTACTGGCATTTTGAAAACAATTGTATATTTTTTATTTATTTATCATGCATTTGTATATACAGTAATTCTTACAAGCCAAAAGGGTACATGACAGTAGGAAAGCATCTGAGATATGGCTGGAACAAGCTATCAGCAAATCAGCAGCTAATACTGAAACTTTCCTATCACTTGTATAAACTGTTGTTAAGCACTGAGCACTATAATGTCATTGCTGACTTCCTTCTCATGGCTTGGTTGAACTTAGCTGGGTCTCCTTTTCTATAGGATTGAGGTCAGGGCTTTGTGATGGCATCTTCAATACCTTGACTTTGTTGTCCTTAAGCCATTTTGCCACAACTTTAGAAGTATGCTTGGGGTCATTGTTCATTTGAAAGATCCATTTGCGACCGAGCTTTAACTTCCTGACTGATGTCTTGAGATGTTGCTTCAATATATCCACATAATTTTCCTTTTCTCATGATGCCATCTATTTTGTGAAGTGCACCAGTCCCTCCTGCAGCAAAGCACCCCCACAACATGATGCTGCCACCCCCGTGCTTCACGGTTGGGATGGTGTTCTTCGGCTTGCAAGCCTCCACCTTTTTCCTCCAAACATAACGATGATCATTATGGCCAAACAGTTCTATTTTTGCTCCCAAGGATGAACCAGATTTGTGGAGGTCTACAATTCTTTTTCTGAGGTCTTGGCTGATTTCTTTACATTTTCCCATGATGTCGAGCAAAGAGGCACTGAGGTTGAAGGTAGGCCTTGAAATACATCCACAGGTACACCTCCAATTGACTCAAATGATGTCAACTAGCCTATCAGAAGCTTCTAAAGCCATGACATAATTTTCTGGAATTTTCCAAGCTGTTTAAAGGCAGTCAACTTAGTGTATGTAAACTTCTGACCCACTGGAATTGTGATATAGTGAATTATAAGTGAAATAATCTGTCTGTAAATAATTGTTGGAAGAATTACTTGCGTCATGCACAAAGTAGATGTCCTAATCGACTTGTCAAAACTATAGTTTGTTGACATGAAATTTGTGGAGTGGCTGAAAAATGAGTTTTAATGACTTCAACCTAAGTGTATGTAAACTTCTGACTTCAACTGTATATAGTGTATTCTATTCTGCTGTATTTTAGTCTATTCCACTATGACATTGCACGTCCTAATATTGATATATTTCTTAATTCATTTCTTCTACTTTTTAGATTTGTGAGTATTGTTAGATACTACTGCAATACTCAAGCATTGCAGTATTGCTAGAAACACAAGCATTTCGCTACACCCGCAATAACATCTGCTAATTATGTGTTTGTGACCAATACAATTTTATTAGATTTTGATTTGATATGGAATAAAGATCTTCTCCATTCCTGTCTTTATTGAAAGAGATTGTGATAATCTCACATCTTAAAATAGGACTACTTAATGTTAGATCCCTCACTTCCGAGGCAGTCATAGTCAACATGGCTGAAACATGGCTCAAGCCTGATGAATTTACTGTGTTAAATGAGGCCTCTCCTCCTAGTTACACTAGTGACCATATCCACCGCCCATCCCACTAAGGCAGAGGTGTTGCTAACATCTACGACAGCAAATTTAAATTTACGAAAAAAAAGACTGCGTTTGTCTTTTGAGTTTATAGTCATGAAATCTATGAAGCCTACCTAATCACTTTTTATAGCTACTGTTTACAGGCCTCCTGGGCCGTATACAGTGTTCTTCACGGAGTTCCCTGAATTCCTATCGGACCTCGTAGTCATATATAAGATAATATTCACATTTTTTGTGACTTCAATATTCACATGGAAAAGCCCACAGACCCACTCCAAAAGTATTTTGGAGCCATCATCAACTCAATGGGTCTTGCCCAACATGTCGTCTCGGGACCCACAATCATACCTTGGATTTAGTTTTGTCCCATGGAATAAATATTGTGGATCGAAATGTTTTTCCTCATAATCTGCTCAGACCCCAACTAAGAATTATCAAGAGCCACGCAATAAATTCTCGGAGAACCCAAATATTCCTAGACGCCCTTCCAGACTCCCTCCACCTACCCAACGACGTCGGAGTAAAAAAATCAGTTAACCATCAAAACGAGGATTTAAACGTATCCTTGAAGGTCTGAAGGAAACCAGGCACCGCTTATCACCTGGCCAATACGATCACTACGGTAGAGCACTCAGGACCTCGGACTGGGGCAAAGGTTCACCTTCGAACAGTACAATGACCCTAAGCACAAAGCCAAGGCAACGCAGGAGTGGCTTCGGGACAGTCTCTGAATGTCCTTGAGTGGCCCATCCAGAGGCCGGACATCAACCCGATCGAACATCTCTGGAGAGATCTGAAAATAACTGTGCAGCGACGGTCCCCATCCAACCTGACAGAGCTTGAGAGGATCTGCAGAGAAGAATGGGAGAAACTCCCCAAATACAGGTGTGCCACGATTGTAGCGTCATACCTAAGACTCGACTCAAGGCTGTAACCGCTGCCAAAGGTGCTTCAATAAAGTACTGAGTAAAGGGTCTGAATACTTATGTAAATGTGTTATTTCCGTTGTTTATTTATGATTAATTTGCTCAAAAAAACAAACCCGTTTTTGCTTTGTCATTATGGGGTAGTGTGTAGAATGATGAGGTAAAAAAAATATTTGATCAATTTTACAATAAGGCTCTAACATAACAAAATGTGGAAAAAGTCAAGGGGTCTGAAGACTCTCCGAAGGTACGGTACATATAAAAACAATATGGATGACATTTTAGGATTATGGTATAAGATTTGCACTGTGGCAAGTCTGGGGAACATTTTGGAACATCTTCCAGTAAATGCTGTTTAGTAAAATATTACGTGGTAAATTGTTCCAAGTAGTCTTATCAATGCTTTTTGAATGGCATCCATTAAGTGAAAAAAGACAATCTGTCACCGTGGAATTGAAAAGAAATGAGTTAACTCCTAGCTATTCTCTTTTGTAAATCATAACTTCACACAAATATGTATTTAATTAATGGTTTGACAGGCCTTATATTATTTGTGGTACGGCATGTCTAAACGTTTTATATCGTGTCACCTTGTGAGGGCAAGTGATTGACATGAAGCTTTTTCCGCGACATGTTGGTTACTGGCGCAGTAGCTAGCTATCGGTGGTCAAGGTGAGTGGTCTACCGCTATGTCATGTTTATTTTAGTTGTTTAGGGAGGTTTTTTTTTACCGGGGGTTTCATTAAACCTCCGCTTCTTACCTCATCTGGAATAAGATTGGGATCCTTGTGAGATGTGATTAACTTTGTATTTGTTCGTGCTAAAACCTGCTAGCATTTTGCTAACCGGCTAGCAGAATGTGTTTGATAGCCAGCTAGCCACCACGAATCGGATTTGTTTGACAACTTTGATAATAGTTAACTTTTTAAACAATTGTGACATTTAACTAGTTAATAAACTTAACTAGTTAACGTAACGTTGACTTGTGTTCGTGGTAAAACTAGCTAGCCATTTGCCAGATTGAGTTTGCATTGGGCTAGCAGCTAACGCTAGCTACCTTGCTTTTAGACAGCAACTTGCAGCGTTGTTGCATAATCCACAGAATGTGCTTTTTTTTGTTTTTCTCAGTAGTCTTGAATAGCTGTCCCCCGGAAGTAACGTTAACATACCTGATTCACTTAAGTTAATTAAGTGAATCAAGTTGAATCAGGTTTGCTAGAGCTGGAAATGCATGGAACTGCGGCTGGTCCCGAGGAGAGGTTTGAGAACCACTGCTTGTTTAGTAGAGCAATGGAAATTATTATTTTGTCTCATCTCTGTTTTCTAGAATGTTCAGGAGTCCACAGATTCTGGCCTTGACATGCCCTGTCAGGACCCACAGACCGCTGCTGCTGTCTGTCAGAGACCCCCGCGTGCCTGCCCTACCTGAGCACACCTGCCAGAGGTGGACTGGACCCAAAGCAGGGAGAAGTCTCTGTCAGAGGGATGGAGGGGGGAATGCAGTATCCCTCTCTTCAGCCATTTCTTCACACCTTGTTAGCAGAGGCACCTCCTGTTGTGAGAGTTGTCTCCTAAACACTGCACCTCAACATCCTTTACAAAAAGCCACCCCTCCCAACCGCCCTCAATTGTCTCAGGACTCTAGCTTTGTCTCTTTGAAACGTACACCACGACTGCCGGTGTTTGTAGCATGTGACCCTTGGAAAAACACTTTATTGGAACATTTGGACAGTTCTGAAGTCTCTGAATGTTCTAGCAACCTCAAGTGCCTTCTACAAAGGAGGCAAACTGACAAGGGTAGCCAATGTTTATCTGCTGAGGTGAAGGTGAACGTCACATTCAGTATTAAAAGTAATACTTACAGTCCTGTTCAAAGTGGCAAGATTCACAAGGACCTTTTTCACAGACTGTTAGTGTCCACACCCAAACTGTGGACTGTGGATCCCCAGCGAAGCCTTTCAATCCAGAGCCGCGGCCTGCACCAGGCTGCTGCCTCCTGCCCTGAGGGTGCCCTGAGAGAGTGCCTTTCGCTGGTGAACGAGGTGCGTTGCCGGCAGATCCTGGGGCCTAATGTGGCTCTGTATGAGAAGGACGTCTGTGGGAAGAGTGGGGCCAGTGAGGCCCAGGGAAAGTGGGCGTCCGTGCTGGTCTCTCTTTGCTCTGTGGCGGGAGAGCCCGCCTTCCTCTTCACCCTTAGATCCACAGCACTGAAGGGCAGACACAAGGGCGACGTCAGGTAAACACAGACTCCTGCACCATTCCCGCTGCTTTGAGGTTATTTAATGTTTGACATACGTCATATGACTGGACTTAACAACTCTGAAAATGACAACTTTTATTAGTGTGTTTTGACAACATTCAACAGAATGTATGAAGTCATATACAGTTGAAGTCGGAAGTTTACATACACTTAGGTTGAAGTCATTAAAACTCATTTTTCAACAACTCCACAGATTTCATGTTAAACTATAGTTTTGGCAAGTCGGTTAGGACATCTACTTTGTGCATGACACAAGTCATTCTTCCAACAATTGTGTACAGAGATTATTTCACTTATAATTCACTATATCACAATTCCAGTGGGTCAGAAGTTTACATACACTAAGTTGACTGTGCCTTTAAACAGCTTGGAAAATTCCAGAAAATTATGTCAAGGCTTTAGAAGCTTCTGATAATTGACATCATTTGAGTCAATTGGAGGTGTACCTGTGGATGTATTTCAAGGCCTACTTTCAAACTCAGTGCCTCTTTCCTCGACATCATGAGAAAATCAAAAGAAATCAGCCAGAAAAAAATTGTAGACCTTACATGTCTGGTTCATCCTTGGGAGCATTTTCCAAACACTTGAAGGTACCACGTTCATCTGTACAAACAATATAGTAGTATACAAGTATAAACACCATTGGACCATGTACTTTGGTGCGAAAAGTGCAAATCAATCCCAGAACAACAGCAAAGGACCATGTGAAGATGCTGGAGAAAACGGGTACAAAGTATCTATATCCACAGTAAAACGAGTCCTATATCGACATAACCTGAAAGGCCGCTCAGCAAGGAAGAAGCAACTGCTCCAAAACCGCCATAAAAAAGCTAGACTACGGTTTGTAACTGCACATGGGGACAAAGATCTTACTTTTTGGAGAAATGCCTTCTGGTCTGATGAAACAAAAATAGAACTGTTTGGCCATAATGACAATCGTTATGTTTGGAGGAAAAAGGGGGAGGCTTGCAAGCCGAAGAACACCATCCCAACCGTGAAGCACGGGGGTGGCAGCATCATGTTGTGGGGTGTGCTTTGCTGCAGGAGGGACTGGTGCACTTCACAAAATAGATGGCATCACGAGGAAGGAAAATTATGTGGATATATCGAAGCAACATCTCAAGACAACAGTCAGGAAGTTAAAGCTTGGTCGCAAATGGGTCCTGACCTCAATCCTATAGAAAATGTGTGGGAAAAAGTGTGTGCGAGAAGGAGGCCTACAAACCTGACTCGGTTACACCACTTCTGTCAGGAGGAATGGGCCAAAATTCACCCAACTTATTGTGGGAAGCTTGTGGAGGGCTACGTGAAACATTTGACCCAAGTTGAACTATTTAAAGGCAATGCTACCAAATACTAATTGAGTGTATGTAAACTTCTGACCCACTGGGAATGTGATGAAGGAAATAAAAGCTGAAATAAATCATTCTCTCTACTATTATTCTGACATTTCACATTCCTAAAATAAAGTGGTGATCCTAACTGACCTAAGACAAGGAATTTTTACTAGGATTAAATGTCAGGAATTGTGGAAAAACTGAGTTTTTAAATGTATTTGGCTAAGGTGTATGTAAACTTCCAACTTCAACTGTATAAGGCTGGAAATTGACATGGTTGTGTGAATGTCCAGTTTTGCAGGGGGCAAGCGTGACCCCTTGGACAAGGACATTGTGGACACCGCCCTGCGAGAAGCTTGTGAGGAACTGGGTGTCACTGTGGCAACAAAACAAGTGTGGGGCGTGCTGAAACCACTCAGGGATATGGTGAGGACCTTAACCCTACCCATAATCCTTTATGATCCCCCTACCTCTCTGTGTGACGCACTGGCACACAGTTAGAAGCTCCCCTCTTTATTTTATCTAATTAGGCAAGCCAGTTAAGAACAAATTCTTATTTACAATGACGGCCTACACCGGCCAAACCCGGACGACACTGGGCCAATTGTGCGCCTTCCTATGGGACTCCCAATCACGGCCTGTTGTTATACAGCCTCTGCTCAAGATCAGTTGAGATGGGGTAGTATTCTTTCAGTGAAGCATTTCTTAATATGAGTATGGCTTCATTATGTAAATTGTTGATATACCGCTTTTCCTAATCATGGCACATTTTCTCTCAGTCTGGAATGATGATAGCCCCTGTACTGGCCAACCTCGGCCCCCTGGAGGCGCTGTCGTTCCAGCCAAATCCTGCCGAGGTACAGTTAAAATAACTTGTTTTCAAATATTACAATCACTGTTTGCCTTTGGGCTGAACTAACACTAATACCACCTAACATGGAGTTAAAATGACATTCTCCTTTCTCTCTCAGGTAGAAGAGATCTTCACCCTGTCACTTTCCCACGTATGCAGTCCCGAGAATCGGGGATACACCAACTTCCGTACCGGTGAACGCTATGGATACACCATGCCCGTGTTCCGCAATGGGAAGCACCGCGTGTGGGGCCTCACTGCCGTGGCCCTCGAACACACGCTGAAACTCATCGTGCCACCATGACAACCAATCATGCCAGCCAGCACTACTGTGAAATCTGTTATTGTGGGTTATTTATCAATTGAGGACTTCTTAAAGTCAATGTATCCCTTAACTATACATGTCAGAAGTGATATGGCAGGTAGCTGAGTGGTTAGAGCGTTGGGCCTGTAACTGAAAGGTTGCTGGATCGAATCCCAGAGTTCTGTCGTTCTGCCCCTGAACAAGGCAGTTAACCCACTGTTCCTAGGCCGTCATTGTAAATAGGAATTTGTTCTTAACTGACTTGCCTAGTTAAATAAATAAAAAAAAATATATATATATTGAATATATGAGATATCAGGTAGGGTCATGTAAGGAACAGTCACCCTCCATGTCAAAGCCACTTTAGATTGTAATGTCACTGTATTTTGTAATACTGATATAACCCGCAGTAATCCCTGGAAAGGTCAAATCTTGACAGTTCATTCATTCACTAACCTTATGAAAGCAAGTCAACATGTTTCGGTGTGTGACTTTTTAAAAATGTCATTTCCTTAGGATTCTGGAATCTATTTTATATGACGTGCAAATAAATATAATGTAACAAAAATTGCATTTGATGTACAACATACAGGTATGGTCTCTGTACAACATATAGGTATGGTCTCTGGTTGTTGAAAAGGAAAACTTAATTCAGTCAAATTCATTATACAGAAAATTCATGGTCCAATCACACACATTTGCAAAACATCAAGCTACAGTATTTGTTAATATGTAAATTTGTTCCATACATCTGTGTTATACTGTACAAGGCTAGCACCATATTGAGTCTGCAGGGTGCAACGTGATTTTTTATTGCATGTAAAGGTCCTTAGAAGATGTACAGTGCCCAAGAGAGACTGCAAGTCTCCAAGGTTCCTTGAAAAGATTGGAGATTTGTTGGTATTCTTAAGAGTTCTTATAGTCCTGTGTGGGCTTCCTCTCATTACTATGGTTGTACTGGAGCAAATTCAGGGGGCAAGTGCTATACTACAGAGGCATCAGGGGCTGGAGCACTCCACAGGGTCTTGGGAGTCAGGCAACAGGTGGCAGTTGAAGGGCCAGCTGAAGGTGAAGACGTCCAGGGCCTGACTACACTGCTGCTCTGCCCAGGAGCACACTGACCGGCAGGGCTGCAGCACCCCACCCTGAGGGCTGCAGTGGGGCATGAACATCCCACACACCAGCCTGCGCAGGGGCTGGAAACACGGCAGCTCCATCAGCACCTAGTAATAACCACAAACCACATGGGAGAGAGTTCTGTACATTATCTACCTCCAACAGAATCAAACACTTAAGGGAGATCTGCACATCCATTTTATGGTCTTCAGTGTGTAGTTTGTTTATGGTGGTTGAAACAACATATTACCATGCACCAGTGGAGGCTGCAGAGGGGAGGACAGCTTAAAATAACATCTTGAATGGAATGGTATCAAACACATGAAAACTGACATTCTTATGAGTCGTCCTCCCCTCAGCAGCCTCCGCTGCTATGCAACTATATATTGCTACAAATCATGTTCAAGTTAACTGAAAACCCATTAAAGAAAATATCAAGTTCATGTGAAATTGATACTGTTCTGTGTGGTTGTTGTGTTAACAGGCCAGATGTGCGGTCTCACCATGTACTGGCGGAGCAGCGTGGCTGCCTCTCTCTGGTCAGCAATGGACAGCCAGATGTTAGGGAAGGAGGTGAGGTTGTAGCTCAGGCCCTGACACATCTCCACCTCGATCGGCTCACAGGACGAGCCTGGGGGAGAGGTATGGAGAGGCATCCAGAGAAGGTTACTAGTCTGTCAAAATTGAGTCAATTCTACTTGAAAGCTTAGCAGTAAGAGTCATGCAAATACAGCTGAAGTCAGAAGTTTACATACACCTTAGCCAAATACATTTAAACTCAGTTTTTCACAATTCCGTAAAAATTCCTTGTCTTAGGTCAGCAAGGATCACCAATTTATTTTAAGAATGTGAAATGTCAGAATAATAGTAGAGAGAATTATTTATTTCAGCTTTTATTTCTTTCATCACATTCACAGTGGGTCAGAAGTTTACATACACTCATTAGCATTTCGTAAAATTGCCTTTAAATTGTTTAACTTGGGTCAAACGTGTCAGTTAGCCTTCCACAAGCTTCCTACAATAAGTTGGGTGAATTTTGGCCCATTCCTCCTGACAGAACTGGTGTAACGCTTTTTCAGTTCTGCCCACACATTTTCTATAGGATTGAGGTCAGGGCTTTGTGATGGCCACTCCAATACCTTGACTTTGTTGTCCTTAAGCCATTTTGTCACAACTTTGGAAGTATGCTTGGGGTCATTGTCCATTTGGAAGACCCATTTGCGACCAAGCTTTAACTTCCAGACTGATGTCTTGAGATGTTGCTTCAATATATCCACATAATTTTCCTTCCTCATGATGCCATCTATTTTGTTAAATGCACCAGTCCCTCCTGCAGCAAAGCACCATCATAACATGATGCTGCCACCCCCGTGCTTCACGGTTGGGATGGTGTTCTTCGGCTTGCAAGCCTCCCCCTTTTTCCTCCAAACATAACAATGGTCATTATGGCCAAACAGTTATATTTTTGTTTCATCAGACCAGAGGACATTTCTCCAAAAAGTACGATATTTGTCCCCATGTGCAGTTGCAAACCGTAGTCTGGCTTTTTTATGGTGGTTTTGGAGCATTGGCCTTTCAGGTTATGTCGATATAGGACTTACTGTGGAAATAGCTACTTTTTGTACCTGTTTCCTCCAGCATCTTCACAAGGTCCTTTGCTGTTGTTCTGGGATTGATTTGTACTTTTCGCACCAAAGTACGTTTATCTCTAGGAGACAATCCTTCCTGAGCGGTATGACGGCTGTGTGGTCCCATGGTGTTTATACTTGCGTACTATTGTTTGTACAGATGATCGTGGTACCTTAAAGAGTTTGGAAATTGCTCCCAAGGATGTCTTGGCTGATTTCTTTTGATTTTCCAATGATGTCGAGCAAAGAGGCACTGTGTTTGAAGGTAGGCCTTGAAATACATCCACAGGTACACCTCCAATTGACTCAAATTATGTCAATTAGCCTATCAGAAGCTTCTAAAGCCATGACATAATTTTCTGGAATTTTCCAAGCTGTTTAAAGGCACAGTCAACTTAGTATGTGTAAACTTTTGACCCACTGGAATTGTGATATAGTGAATTATAAGTCAAATAATCTGTCTGTAAACAATTGTTGGAAGAATTACTTGTGTCATACACAAAGTAGATGTCCTAACCGACTTGCCAAAACTATAGTTTGTTAACATGAAATCTGTGGAGTGGTTGAAAAATGAGTTTTAATGACTTCAACCTAAGTGTATGTAAATGTGTTGTGTATTGTTGGCTCACTGAAAGGGGGATAGGTTGAGTTGTTACAGTCGTGCTCATCTGTCCCGTCTGCACAGTCAGTCCAGCCGTCACACAGCCACTCCTGGTTCAAGCACTCCCCACTGCTGCAGGCAAACTGAGTAGAACTGCATGTTCCTGTTACAAACAAGGAAACAGGTGATTCACTCCTCATATTTCCAGTGTAAATCCTTTAACTAAACCACTGTTAGATGTAATTGAATAAATTGTCTTATTTTCTATGTTTACAAGAGCCATAATAGACTAAATACAGGGAGAGCGATCTGGGTCATGTTCAGTAAGGAGGAAATGTTTTGAAACAGTGAAACGGGGACGTACTACCTGAAATTGACCAATAAAACCAGAGTTTTGTTTATTGTAGCTAAACTTTTTGCTAAGGTCTGATCTACTGAACACTACCCCTGTGTGTGGGGGAGGGGGGGCGGGGCACTCACTCTCGGAGAGGGAGATGGCCTGGTAGGAGGCGTAGAAGCCACTGTCTGCCACGCCCTCGTCAGCCACAAACACAACAGTTATCTGAGGCCCAGAGGAGGTCAGCTCAGGAGGAAGGCTGGTGCCACAGTACCTGGGACAGGATAGAAAAGGAACACTCGAGCTGGCTGTGGTACAGTAGGTACAGTAACAGTAGCACTGTGTTACAGCCTGTGGTACAGTAGGTACAGTAACAGTAGTACTGTGTTACAGCCTGTGGTACTGTGTTACAGGCTGTGGTACAGTCGGTACGGTAACAGTAGTACTGTGTTACAGGCTGTGGTACAGTAGGTACAGTAACAGTAGTACTGTGTTACAGGCTGTGGTACAGTAGGTACGGTAACAGTAGTACTGTGTTACAGGCTGTGGTACAGTAGGTACGGTAACAGTAGTACTGTGTTACAGGCTGTGGTACAGTAGGTTCGGTAACAGTAGTACTGTGTTACAGGCTGTGGTACAGTAGGTACGGTAACAGTAGTACTGTGTTACAGGCTGTGGTACAGTACGTACGGTAACAGTAGTACTGTGTATCAGGCTGTGGTACAATTATCCTGGTCCCAGATCTGTTTGTGACCATGTTCTGTTTTGCAACCATAGGAGTCAACACCACAGGCTAGGCTACTACAGACAGTACACCGTCTTATCAAGGAAGAGTGCTGTTACTGTTATGAATGTTTTATGGTACACATTTATTTGTCATAGATTGTCATACAACGCCTATACTTGATTTTAAACATTTTTATTTGACTGGCTGTACTTGCTTTGAGCATTCCTTTTTCCACCCTTCTGAGCTAATGTATTGGTAGTGTATGAAAAAAAACCCATTGTGAAACTATCATAATTGGTCTTACCGTCCGAGTATTCTGCCGGACCCGGTATCAGCACTGTCATGTACCTCCACATAGTCAAACTCACACACGTCCTGAGTCTCCAGACTGAAGTTACGGAAACTCAGCCTGATGACATAACCCTCCTCGACAGAGATCCGCCATGTGCACAACTGACAAAGAGATAAGAGTAGATTAAACATAATTTACCATGGTAGGATTTGATGAAGTGTATTCTGGGTAATATGCCTGGGTATGTCAATTAGATACGATGCATGTTGGTGGTTTGCTAGATCAGTTGTAGGTAGGTACCTGTTGATGAGAGTAAGGCTTTGGGTGGTTTGGACTCGCCAGGTAGCCGTAGGGTCCAGTCTTTTGGCCCCCACACTCTGTTCAACGGCATAGCAAAAAACAATGATAATTAGTTTTGCATAGATAAGCAAAAGATTGCCTTTTTACTATAATTTATTACCAGGCTTCCTCACGACTTGGTCCAAGTGATGAACGAGACTTAGCAGGATGACATTATTTTGCTTGTAGCTGCTGTATGTATGCAGATAAGTCACTATGATGCTGAGTGTGTACTGTGTTGTACACCCTGTTCTTACCTTTGTGCTTGTGGCTGCAGTTGGCCTCATCAGATTGGTCATGACAGTTGGGCTGACTGTCACACACTGACACAGGCAGGATGCAGCGCCCGTGATCACACATAAACTCCTCCCTGGAGCAGCTCTCTGAGAACAGACGCACACATACACATTGCTGATGTGTGTGTTAATGTACTGTGAAAATACATGTTTCCTAAAGCAAAGATCAGTTCAGTGTATCTGTTGATTCTACCTCTGGCCCAGTACTCACTCTGTTCAGGTGTGACGGCGTGGTACTGGGCGGTGAAGCCACTGCCACCGATGCTCCCGTCAGAGCGGAAGGTCACCCACACAGTGCTGCTGTTGGTGTTCACAGTAGGGGGTGCCACGTTGCCACAGAACCTAGGACGGAGAGAACCGTAAACGTTTAAAATTTCAGTCCCAAAAGGCAACTGTAATGTATCTTTATTCTTCACCTAAAGTCCCTGAACTTCAGGGCCAGAAGGTAGGCAGTTGCTCTCTGTACAGAACTTGTCTGCCACCTAGGTGCCACAGTGTGTCATGAAGAGTATGCTTTTTCAAGAGGCTGCCATGCACTAAGTTCAGAAGTGTGTCGTTATAATTTTTTTATTTAACCTTTATTAAACTAGGCAAATCAGTTAAGAACAAATGACGGCCTACACCGGCCAAACACGGACGACTCTGGGCCAATTGTGCGCCGCCCCTATGGGACTCCCAATCACGGCCGGTTGTGATACAGTCTGTAAAACGTGCCCATAGTCACTATATGTTACATCCCCTTCAGTATAGGTTAATCTGATCCTAGATCTGAGATTAGAGGCATCTTCTACCTCGAACAGGCTTCGATACAGTACGTTTGACCCACCTGGTGACAACAGAAGATTTCTCAGTCTCCTCCTGAACCTCCAGCCAGTCAAAGAGGCAGGGGGACGGTCCTTCTATGGTCAGAGAGGACACATGGATCTGGATCAGGGATGGGGGGCGCGCCTGGATCACCCAGACACACAGCGAGTCTGGGGGATACGACCCAGGGTGGTTGGGGGAGCTAAAGCTGCCCTCTGAGTCTGTCAATACGCCCCCACATCCTGAGGCAGTGTATTACAATATTATTATTGTATTATATGTACAGTATCTGTAAGCACGTATCTGTAAGGAACAATCATTGGCATATAACTTCTATAGATAAAACTGTAGTAGAACAATACCCACTAGTTTCAGGGGTTGGGTATCGGGCTGGCTGTGGGGCCACTGTACTGTCCCTCTGACTGTGGTTGGTGGGGGTTGTGGGTAGACCACGAGGCAGTCCATCACCAGTCAACAAGTCCAGGGGAGTAGTCGACACCACTTCCCCCTTTAGTTCTGTGAAGAGTAAGAGGACATTAGTGAATGACAGAAGCTTGTGATTTGCAGAAGTACTGCGATGCTATTCAATGCTCAAGGGACCATATAGTGCAGTGTTACTATTTTATTTTAAGTGCACAGATCTTACATTTGTTGTACTTTAGCTTTCAAAATGATCAATTATCAATAGAAAGCAAATTCAAAGCAATAGAACACATGCAATTAATTGAATGTACATCACATCACAAATATATACATGAACACAACAAGTAGGCTACATCACATGTATGACCCATATTAAGGGTTAGGCTACATCACATGTATGACCCATATTAAGGGTTAGGCTACATCACATGTATGACCCATATTAAGGGTTAGGCTACATCACATGTATGACCCATATTAAGGGTTAGGCTACATCACATGTATGACCCTTATTAAGGGTTAGGCTACATCACATGTATGACCCATATTAAGGGTTAGGCTACATCACATGTATGACCCATATTAAGGGTTAGGCTGCATCACATGTATGACCCATATTAAGGGTTAGGCTACATCACATGTTTGACCCATATTAAGGGTTAGTCTACATCAGTAGTTGGAACAGCCAAAATGTCCCTTTTGCTTTTTGACTGAATTTATTCGAAATTTGTAGTCTGTTGTTGCAATCCAGGTGTCCATTGGTCAGTCTGTTTCTCTGTTTTTGTTTCACAATGTTCATTGTTGAAAATGTTGCTTCACATGAATAAGTGCTGATAAAAAAATTATGTCACCTTTTGCACACACTGCTTCAGAAGTGGATACTCTGTGTCTGACACAAGGTCCCAGAAATCAGCAGCACCTGATCTTAGTTCACCTTGCAATGTGTCTTTTACCTGCAGCTCCACTATCTCACTCTCTATTCCAGCACGGTCAGGACAGAGAGCGGTGATGACTGGGGTCAGAGATGACACTGGCACATGAAAGAGGTTCTCAAGGAAGTTGAAAAAGTCCTTGTACTCCAAGATGTCATTGAATCTTGATTTATACTCCAACTTCAACTGTTCCAACACACGCACGAATCCATCATAGCTAAAATGTTGCAGTAGGTCTGTGTTGGATGTGGTGACTGCTCTGAGCTTTGGGAAATGAACAAAATCTCTCTCGCGGAATTGCCGGTGATTCAGTGCCCTCGCAGTAATCATGTTCTCTATGCGCACGACGTCCTGCATCACATTCTGTCATTCACAGTCTTTGAGTTTAGCCACAAGTGCTTCCTGATGAATGATACAATGAAATGTAACAAACTTGGGAACATCCTCTCTCTTTCTCATCAGGCCTACGAGTCCCTTCTCCTTCCCTCGCATGTTTGGTGCACCGTCTGGTCACACAGATGCAAGATGTGACCAGTCAATGTTATTAGCAGAAAAAAATGTAACACGTGCTTTCAGAATAGCATCTCCTCGTGTTTGTCCCTGAAGAGGCAGTAAACATAAAAGTTCCTATCTGAGCGACCCATTTAGCGGGAAGCGGACCCACACACATAATTGGGCAATGTCACTTAAATCAGTGCTTTCGTCAAGTGCAAGACTATTAACACAATGTCCTCGCCAATATCTTCTATGCGTCTTGTTGTGGTCGAGTCAGAGAGTTGCAGTCCCTTCATTTGCTTTAAAATAGCTTCCTTGTTTGTGAAATCAGCATACAATATTTCGTCTGAGGCCCAAAACATCTTTGACAATTTCTGCATCTGTGAAGGACTTCTTGTTTCGTGCGAGTATCCAAGCAATCTCATATGTTGCCTCTTGTCGTTTTCTCTGCAACAGCGCTAGATGTTCATCATGTTGTTGTCCTTTGAGTTGCGATATTTTGTTGTTTCTGAGGTTGCTTTGTGGCGGATATGTTTTGTCAAACAGGGCATGGTGTGATTGGAAATGTCGCTCTAAATGTCCTTGTTTAAAACAATTGACTGCCTTTTGGCAAATAATACAGAGTGAGCTGGTCGCAGTATAAAAAAAAACATGTCTGTCCATTTCTCTTGGAACTTTCTGTGTTCTTCTTCAATCGACCTTCTCTTAACCACCGGAGTCACATTAGCCAGCAGCACTATCTTCCTGATTTTCCCGGTTCCCCGGTGGTTGCTCGTTCACAGCTGTCGCTGTTCTCCGGCTCTCCCCCCTCATTTTCATTGTCAACAGATTTACGTTTCGTTTTGATAATAAACCTATCCATGTCGACCAGACTGCAACAGTAGGCTGTAGTAGCATTAGGAAACTGTGGATCGCTCTCTGGCTGAGCACTTTCTGTTCAACAACTTCTATACTGCCATGTCTCTGCCGTCTAGGGAATAATAGATATAGCGTGACTCAGGCCTGCATTAAACACATTGCTTTGAAATTCTGTCATTGTCATGTATAATTATTGGAAAATTGGAAAGTCACCGCGAGCCGCAAAATAAGGGCCGCTTGCGCAAAGAGTAACACTGATATAGTGTATGAATTGGCAATGTTCGTTTAAATAAGGACACTGTGTCCATAATTATGTAGGTGTCTATGACAACGAGATTTCTTAAATTAGGGTTCTTCCCGTTTTTTGAGAGATGAGAGAAATGTATGTACACCATATATATACACCATGTTCTGTAAAGACTTCCTGTTGTGGATCAGAGGTCCCACTGTTCCACCCATAGAATTACTTAGATTTATAGTATCTGTGTGGTCCCACTCCTCCCAATGTCCCATCACTCACGTGTGAAGATGAGCACCAGTGCCAGGCCCAGGGCTGCTACCAGGAGCACAGCAGCAACAGAGACCACCACGGCCCCCCAGCTACACCACGGACCCCGCAGACGTATCACACACACACTGAACACACCTCGGCCTGGGGGATATACACACACGCACATACAGGGAGGAAGATGGGAGCAAAGACATGGTTGGTTGTAACATTATCTATCTATCTATCTATCTATCTATCTATCTATCTATCTATCTATCTATCTATCTATCTATCTATCTATCTATCTATCTATCTATCTATCTATCTATCTATCTATCTATCTATCTATCTATCTATCTATCTATCTATCTAATGTTTGTTTCCACTTTCCAAGAGTGGAAAACAACAACTAAGTAAAATTGAACAGGTCTTGGCATCAGGAAACAACCAATCCTATTGCATATCAAACTCTGGTGTTATATGATGTTATGGAACAGGGAAACTAGGTTGTCAGACTCACTGCTTGCTGCTGGGCTCTTTACTGGCTCTGGGGCCATGGCAGTAGTGGCAGAACTGAATCCTTCCACTTTCTCCTCACCCTCAAGCTCAAACGTGGGGTTGCAGAAAACATTCTGGAAAAAGCAAAGACAATTGGTATAACATGGAATGCCACGTAACTTCCCACCATGAAATACAAATTGGAACCAGAATTCCAGGCCCACACAAGCTGTCGCTGTCCTCACCTTGTAAATGTCAGAGGACTCTGAGTAAACAGATACTTCGGTGAGGTCCGTCATCTTCGGTTAAAGTTCAGTTTCAGTCTTCTAGGGAAACATAGAAAATCCACATCCTAATACCCACTCCAATGTAGTCTTGTGTTGCTGTTGTTAAGAGCACATCAACAACCTGTTTGTTGGAATGTGAAAGGTGGAAAAGTAACGTTTCAGCAGGAAATCTTAATGTGACAGATAAAAGAGGCCTGTATCTTTCCAGAGTGCTTGATTCATAATTTTGTTACGAATAACCCCCCAAAAAATATTTATCTATATAAATCCACAATGTAAAAAATAATTATTTAGTCCACCAATTTGAGGTTTAAAATCCTGTGAAAGTGTTTATAGTCCGGTTCTTCTTCCATTATGGTGTCATGGTGTCTGTGTGTGTGAGGTAGGTAGATGTGTAGTCTGGTGATTAATTTGTTATAAGAGACGCCTAGAAGTCCCTTCACAGTGTTCCACAAAGCCGAGTCAGCTGAGAGGACTGAGCTCTGGGGCAGGAGGGGGTGGGGTGGAGTGGGGTGTGGGGGCGCTCAGAGTAAATTCTCTATAATACGCATAATGGTAATCTAATCTCCTAAAACGTTTCTCACACACAAACAATGGCAAGCACAAACAGAGTAATTTACAAATCATACAGTGTATTGGGCAACATGGCCATAACCTGGAGGGAAGTTGGGACCCTAGAGCAGTGGAACTGGGTTAAAAAGATTTGCTCTCAAGTTTTAAGTTTTTGTTTTACAACCACATTTCTGCTTTTATTCATTGCCGCCCCCTTTATTACTGACTCAGTAGATGATACAACAATTTCTAAATATAATAGGCTATTTGAGTCTCTAAGTAAAATATTACAGTTAAAATAAAGACGCCAACACATGATTAATAATGTTGAATCCTAAATAATTAAAAGTGAAATCCACCCAGTTCTGAGAAAACATTACTCAATCCATGCTTTTGTGTTTGCTGTGGTTCGTTAATGGATAATCACTCATCAAATAAGAGAACTACTTAGTAGCATGTAGACATACAGTATATATTTAGTCAGACACCAACAGAGTCTGAAAGGAATAAACAGATACTTGCCATGTATGCTGTCATTCTGTTGTTGTGTGCGGCTTTCTCCTTCATCTCTGTCAAAGAGGGTGAGTACTGAGATGGTCAGGGAGATACACAAGTCGGAAGTTACTGTAACAAACAACACCATTCATGATCTCCCAGTAATGTGTTTGTATCTCAGTAAAATGTTGCATTTAAGTCAGCCGTCTGTATTTCAGTCATGTCTGTATTTGAGTAATGTGTCTCTATTTCAGTCATATGTACGTCTGTATTTCAGTAATGTGTGTGGGTCGTTCCACCAACAAGGTGCCTTTTGAGAAGTGTAACTTGGTCCCAAAAATATTTTGATTTCACAATTGTTTTACATTCTGTTATAAAGAGCACATGTTCAACTTCATAAAAAACACATTTTCCCATCTGAAGATGTTAAATAAAAAAATGACAATAGTAAGTACCGTTGACTGTAACGTTGACTGTACCGTTGACTGTACCGTTGACTGTAACGTTGACTGTAACAGGGTTGAAGATTTCATCATAAATCAGCCATGAATCCCAAAGGAAGCTTGTTGTGTGTAACGGAGTGGCAATTGAATGCAAACTTCACACATTTTTTAAAATGTTTTCTAGTCTGTCTATCTATGGGTAACAGGGTAGTGGTGTTATGCTCGATCCGCTCACTTTTCCTCCACAAAACACCAGAAAATGGCCAAAAAGTGTAAAACCTGCTCACCTGCTTTAACATGATTTGACTATTAGATGTTCAATGTTTCTTTTGAAAACAATATTTTAAAAGGAAGGTTTCATCATCATTAAAACAAGAGTTCAGTTCAGGTCACAGGGACAGACGTAAATGATTCACGGAGGGACATGTCAAAATGCAGAATTTTGGCACGTTAGCAAGTCGGATTTATTGAATTTCCATGTGGTCTATATTGAAGGGCACTTCATTTAATATAACAGGCTTTTAAAATGCAATATTGGTGCACAACTTCTACTTAAAATATCTAAGTGACTGTATTTCAGTCATTTGCTACTGGATTTCAGTTATATGTATTTCAGGACTATGTCTGTATTTCAGTTATGTGTTTGCATTTCAGTCATACGTATGTGTCATGACTCCCTCCTTGTTGAGGATCAAAGGTGCCAGGTCAGTTTGGAAAATGGCCGACAGATACCCAGGTTTGCATCTAAGTGTTGTATAAAATAATGATTAAGTATAAGAATACATATGTGAAGATAACAATGTGATTTTAGCCTTCTAAAATGAGATAATTGTTTTCGATGTAAACCTATGCTAACTCAGAGGCCACGCCCAAGTGAGCACAGACATTGGGTTGGCATGATGAAACGCCTTTTTCCACCCAAGTATAAAACCCTTCGTAACGAAATTTACATTAGACCAGACAGCGTGGAGAGGTGGCTACATGGCTGAAAATTGTGAAACTCTGAAACTATCGATCTCTACACAAGAAGAAGAAACTCACTAGACCGTAATATTTACCAGTCTGCAGCTGAAATGTGCTGTAGTCTAGGACTTTGAATACAGACAACCGCTGAAGTATCTGTTCTAACAGATTTTTTTTATTTTTTTATTTCACCTTTATTTAACCAGGTAAGTCAGTTGAGAACAAGTTCTCATTTGCAACTGCGACCTGGCCAAGACAAAGCAAAGCAGTACGACAAAAAAACAACAACACAGAGTTACACAGTAAACAAACAGTCAAAAACACAATAGAAGAAATCTATATACAGAGTGCAAAATGTAGTGCAAAATGCAGTAAGGTTAAGAGGTAGGACAATAAATAGACCGTAGTGGTGATATAAATTACAGATTAGCATTAACACAGGAATGAAGGATGTGCAAATTATTATGTGCAAATAGAGATACTGGAGTGCAAGATCAACTCTACAGAAAACCATTGGGACATCTGAAGTATTTGGTCTAACAGCCATTCCTACCAAAGAAGCTCTATACTAGCTCTCGATAGTTGAGTTCCTTTGTCTCTCCCTTTCCCTCTCTTTCTTAATCCTCCATTTTGTTGTAACCAAACTGTCATGCTTTGTTAGTCCACTAGGGACTGTATTCATTGTACTATGTTAGTGTGTGTTTATGTATTCTGTAATTATTGAGTTAGTTAGTAAATAAATAATTAAGCCAATTTCTGTATTGCTGATTCATCAATAAAGTTAGGGTTTGTGCAGATATAAAAAAAATATGACATTCAGAATGAGACTGATATGAGGCAATAATACATTAATAAGTGACTGTTAATTGAAAATATCTTATGAGTTTAATTTGGGAGATAATAACTTGTTAAACCAATTTCCTGTGGTGCCCCAAATTCCTAATGAGTTAATTGTTACATGATGAATTTAATTACGGAATAATTAAACATAGCTAATTGATTTGATAAAATAACAGTCATCACATTTTAATGCAAGTCACGTCATGACATATGCCTGTATTTCAGTGTGGATGCAGGAGGAAAACTATGAGGACAGTGAGGAGCAACAGCCCCAGAACTGTTCCATCGCTGAGACGATCAGAGGAGGTAACGTGTCCTACTCTCAGGCAGGTGCCGAGGGCAGTGTGCTGACCTATCACTGCAAGGCAGGACACTACCCGTACCCCGTCAACCAACGGGTGTGCAGAGCCGATGGGGAGTGGTCCGCCATGAGACTGGCCAATGGCAGACGTCTGTCTCAAGCATCCTGTAAAGGTAGTGTTTTGGGTGGATACAGAAGGAGGCAGGTGATGAGTTAGTATCAGATACTACTGCTGTATTCTCCACTGTCCATCTATCTCTCTCTCTCTCTGTCTCTCTCTGTCTCTCTCTCTCTCTCTCTCTCTCTGTCTCTCTCTCTCTCTCTTCTCTCTCTCTCTCTCTCTCTCTCTCTCTTTCTCACACACAGAGATAATGTGTCCAGGCCAGCTCCAATTGGAACATGGTGAGTTCTGGCCCAGGGAACAGTGGTTGAAGCCAGGGGAGAGCCAGAGTTTCTCCTGCCACAGTGGCTTCACCATGTCTGGGTCGGCTCAGAGGAACTGTACCTCTCTAGGAGACTGGACAGGCATCTTCCCAGTGTGTGATAACCAAGGTGAGAAGCCCTCACCCTTGTACAACATGTACCAGATAAAGTAAGCGTTTGCATGTTTTTCTCCAAATAGGGCACGATATATTAAGTGTCAAATAAAAGGTTGAATAAGGATTCAAATCAGAAGTAAAACATTAAGGTAGATGCCATATTTGGTGTAAAGAAATTGTGTGCCAAAAAAGCTCAGTATTGCTTAGTCTTGGAGGTAGGCTCTGCTCCTTCAGGGTAGCTCACTGTCAGAGCATAAATCATAATCGTAAGATATATTAATAATAGGCAGTGAACAATGTACGCTATACCAATCCTCCTGTCTGAAACAAAAGTAGAGCCCAAAGAGGTGGAGGCTGGGGTGGGAAAGCAGGAAACTCATTAATGGTGAGTAACGCATGTTACAGCATTAGCATGTCACCAAGAACGCTAGCGCATAGACAATTGATGTGCAAACCTGGTTTACTAAATAGATCGCCATAGTAAGGTAGTGTGATTCATCTAATTGGTGCAATACCAGCCGATGCGACAATTTGATTTCCGGTATAAACCTGCTGCGCTTGATGTATTAATCACTATATACCCTGATGTATTGATCACTATATACCCTGATGTATTGATCACTATATACCCTGATGTATTGATCACTATATACCCTGATGTATTGATCACTATATACCCTGATGTATTGATCACTATATACCCTGATGTATTGATCACTATATACCCTGATGTATTAATCACTATATACCCTGATGTATTGATCACTATATACCCTGATGTATTGATCACTATATACCCTGATGTATTGATCACTATATACCCTGATGTATTGATCACTATATACCCTGATGTATTGATCACTATATACCCTGATGTATTAATCACTATATACCCTGATGTATTGATCACTATATACCCTGATGTATTAATCACTATATACCCTGATGTATTGATCACTATATACCCTGATGTATTGATCACTATATACCCTGATGTATTGATCACTATATACCCTGATGTATTGATCACTATATACCCTGATGTATTAATCACTATATACCCTAATGTATTGATCACTATATACCCTGATGTATTGATCACTATATACCCTGATGTATTGATCACTATATACCCTGATGTATTGATCACTATATACCCTGTGGCCGGATGTACAAAATCCTGACTAAGCACTACTGCTCTATTTACAGTACTACTACATAAACACATCCTTTACACTGAGTGCACTACATTTGACCAGGGCCCAATGCACTATTTAGGGAATATGGTGCCATTTGGGACACAGTCATCGTCGTGAAGTAGTAACTACCATCATTGCCTCCTGAAAGGGCCATTGATATTCTATGCATTCAGGCAAATGCCCACTCTTACAGATGTGTGGTTGGTGTGATATTAGTTGAGAGTTAGCTGCATCAATTGTGTTCAAGTGCATACAGACGTGCATAGTTCCCTGCTTACTTTGGTATAATACTTACTTCAGTATATAATACTTACTTTGGTATAAGAATCTTTTTGAATCTTAGAAACACATTGATTGACAGGCACAGAGATAAATTGGCGCTTTTCATATTATACATTATAACCCCAAAGCAGGTCAATGAGCAAAGCTTGTACAACATCTCTGCATATGCTTTTTGCAGTACTATATAATAGAATAATATATTTAGCAGACGCTTTGATGGAAAACAATTTACATTACAGTGAGGGAATGCATTTTACTATACCAATACTGTATGTGACCCCTGCGGGACTTGACCCCTGCGGGACTTGATCCCACGACCTTGGCGTTGCTAGCTTCATGCTTTAACACAGGACCACAGGATCAGTAAAATAAAGCCTTTGGATCTTATTATTTAAGTTAGTCTTGATCAAATCAAATTTTATTGGTCACATACACATATTTAGCAGATGTTATTACGGGTGTGGTGAAATGCTTGTGTTCCTATCTCCAACAGTGCAGTAATATCTACCAATTCACAACAATACACACAAATGTAAAATAATGGAATTAAGAAATATATAAATATTAGGATGAGTGGCAATGATTAAAATACAGTAGAATAGAATAAAGTATATACATATGAAATTAGTAAAACAGTATGTAAACATTATTAAAGTGACCAGGGATTCCAGGTTTGAGTAACCGGGTGGAGGCCGGCTAGTGATGGCTATTTAACAGTCTGATGGCCTTGAGATAGAAGCTGTTTTTCAGTTTCAGCTTTGATGCACCTGTACTGGCCTCGCCTTCTGGATGACAGCGCAGTCAACAGACCGTGGCTCGGGTGGTTGATGACCTTGATGATCTTTTTGGCCTTCCTGTGACATCGGGTGCTGTAGGTGTCCTGGATGGCGAATAGTTTGCCCCCGGTAATGCGCTGGGCGGACCGCACCACCCTCTGGAGAGCCCTGCTGTTGCGGGCGGTGCAGTTGCCGTACCAGGCGGTGATACAACCCGACAGGATGTGCATCAGGATGTGGATCTCAATCGTGCATCTATAAACGTTTGTGAGGGTCTTAGGGGCCAAGACGAATTTCCTCAGCCTCCTGAGGTTGAAGAGGAGCTGTTGCGCCTTCTTCACCACACTGTCTGTGTGGGTGGACCATTTCACATAGTCAGTGATGTGTACGCCAAGGAACTTGAAGCTTTCCACCTTCTCCACTGTGGCCCTGTCGATGTAGATAGGGGGGGATCCCTCTGCTGTTTCCTGAAGTCCACGATCAGCTCCTTTGTTTTGTTGATGTTGAGGTTATGTCAGGCTCTGGCCATAGAGAAGCAATAGGCTTCTCTATGTAGCTATGGTCAGAGTCTGACAGTGTCGTTCTTTTCTGTTTCTTTGTGGGTTTTGGGTGGATCTCTAATTAGAGGCAGCTGCTACCCGTTGTCTCTAATTAGGGATCCAATATATGTTGAGTCTGTCCCTCACGCTGGTGTGGGTCGTTATCGTTACATGTTGATGTATGTCGCAGTCACAGTGAAGTAAATGTGTTTTCAGTTACGTCCGTTTATTAGTGTTTGTGTTGTTTAGGAACGTGACGTTTTCTTGTTGATCGTGTCTGTTAATTGTGGTTGTTCGGTCATTTGTATTATTCTACATAGTAAAAGAAATAAAATAAATGTCGAACTGCTATCCCTGCGCTGCGTCTTGGTCTCTCCAAACCCCTTTCCGTGACAGGTTATTTTCCTGGCACCAATCTGCCAGGGCCCTCACCTCCTCCCTGTAGGTCTCATCATTGTTGGTAATCAGGCCTACTACTGTTGTGTCGTCTGCAAACTTGATGATTGAGTTGGAGGCGTGCGTGGCCACGCAGTCATGGGTGAACAGGGAGTAAAGGAGGGGGCTGGGCACACATCCATGCGGGGTCCCGTGTTGAGGATCAGTGAAGTGGAGGTGTTGTTTGCCCGTCAGGAAGTCCAGGACCCAGTTGCACAGGGTGGGGTTCAGACCCAGGGCCCCCAAGCTTAATGATGAGCTTGGAGGGTACTATGGTGTTGAAGGCTGATTAGTGTTTGTGTCATGGCTCATACAATATCTTCTAATTTCAGCTGATGACTGTAAGAACCCAGGGGTGCCCCCGGGTGCCCTGCGGTCCGAGGGCCGCTTCCGGAGAGGGGAGAAGGTCCAGTACCGCTGCCAGATGGGTCTGGACCTGCTGGGCTCAGCCGAGAGGGTCTGTCTGGAGTCCAGAGAATGGAGTGGCTCAGAGACACGCTGCCAGGGTCAGTGCCTTGACTGGACCAGGCTACGCTAGACTAATACATTACTGCAACATCCAATGTTATTTGCAGAGTCAAAGTTTCGCATATGCTAATATCTGTCTCTAAACAGCCCAGTTTGCCTTTGACTCCCCCAGTGCAGTGGCAGAGGCTATGGGAGGCTCTCTGTCTGGAGTCATGGATGTTCTGTCACCCGAGTTCATAAAGAAAAACAAAGGTGATCCATTATAGTGTGTACGTGCTTGCCTGTGTGAGTATGCTTTATCTCTGTATACTCTGTCTGTCATGGGTGACTCTAAGCTGAGATCATTACACCCCCTATCTTTTCTCTGCTTTGTAGGACACACCTTTGCTAGGACCCTTCAAGTGGCTGATGGTCATATGAATGTGTTTATCCTGATGGATACCTCAGGCAGCATCTCCAGGGCCCACTTTGACCTGGCCAGGGGCGCCATTGCTGACCTCATACGCAAGGTCTTAATTTAATTGATGTCCTCACAAACGTTGAGGACACAGACTAAGCCTTTAGTCCTAGACTGAAAAGCACTTTCAATTGAGATTAATTTCTGTGTGTGCGAAATCAGCCCTGAGACTCTTTAGATATTATTCTATGATATGCTGCTGAAAGAAGCTAACGTCTAACATGTTTCTCTCTCAGCTTGACAGCTACGAGGTTGTGCTGAAATTCCAGGTGATCTCCTATGCCAGCCAGGCTAAAGATATTGTGGACATTGTGTCCATCATGGATAAGCATGCCAGCAGCAACGTAAAAAGTGTTCTAAAGAGGCTGGCAGCGTTTGATTACAAAAGTATGTCAGCACCTCTCCCTTTCTGCTCTTTATGAAGCCATGACACTGTACAGGAAATGCAACCTGACCTTGAAAGATATACTGTACTTTAGCAGTTGTCAATTGTTGAGGTGTGCATTACTGATTAGCATACATTACTGATTAGCATACATTACTGATTAGCATACATTACTGATTAGCGTACATTACGGATTAGCATACATTACTGATTGGCATACATTACTGATTAGCATACATTACTGATTAGCGTACATTACTGATTAGCGCGTACATTACTGATTAGCGCGTACATTACTGATTAGCGCGTACATTACTGATTAGCGTGTACATTACTGATTAGCATACATTACTGATTAGCATACAGTACTGATTAGCATGTACATTACTGATTAGCATACATTACTGATTAGCGTAAATTACTGATTAGCATACATTACTGATTAGCGCGTACATTACTGATTAGCATACATTACTGATTAGCATACATTACTGATTAGCGCGTACATTACTGATTAGCGTACATTACTGATTAGCTTACATTACTGATTAGCGTACAATACTGATTAGCGTACATTACTGATTAGCGTACAGTGCCTGGTATGGTTTGATATAATACCTGTCACCTACAGGCCACGGGGACCAGACTGGCACTAACCTGTACGCTGCTCTGTACCGTGTATATGAACGCATGGGCATCCTGAGAGAGAGGAACGAGACCCGATTCAGTGAGACGCAGAACGTCATCCTCATTGAAACAGATGGTACATTGTAGAAGGGTTAAACCTACTGAATGACTTCTTCAATATAATGTTCATTGTGTAGGGAGAGGAGAGAGGCATCCATGTTTATTCTCTCTGCCCATGTAGGGTACTCCAACACAGGGGGTAGTCCCCTGGCTGTCCTGGCTAAGATCCGCTCCCTGCTTGGGTACAGCACCTCGGCTCTCGACAACACTGAAGACAAGCTGCTAGGTCAGTGACACACGACAACCATACAGTTCTATGAGGCTTCACTCGAGACTGTATAAATATTTACTCAGATTGTGTGTGTATTTTATGCAGATGTCTATGTATTTGGTGTTGGGGACAGCGTGAATAAGAATGAGCTGAATCTGATTGCCTCTAATAAGAGATATGAGAAGCACCTGTTCATTCTGAAGGACTACAATCAGCTGGGAGAAGTGTTCAACAGCATGATCAGTGGGTTGTCTTAGTGTCTTCATTATATTCACTGTAAAATGTGCACTTGATAATTGTTTTGTACAAATTCTTTATGAAAGTCTTTGTATGTAGTTATTTAGCATTATAAACTGGGTGGTTTGAGCCCTGAATGCTGATTGGCTGACAGCCATTTATTTTTAATGTAATAGTGATTATGCATTTATTTATAGGTGATAAAAGTGTGACCATGTGTGGGTTGGCACAGGAAGATGTGTCAAAGAATCAGGAGGAGTTTGGGTTCACCAAGAAAGCCTACACCAGGCCATGGCATGTCAATGTTCTCACAGTAAGCCTTATTTAACATAACACAATAAACACTATCAAAGACATACCTAAATACGGTACCAATGAATCTATAAATCCCTCTACTCGGATTCAGACTGGCGCTAAGTCTGAGACCTGCCAGGGCTCCATCGTGACCCAGAACTGGATCCTGACCGCAGCACACTGCTTTTCTGCCATCAGATTTAAGGGGAAAGTGGACCAAGAGAAAGTGACTGTGAAGCATGGTCAGTACCCTACTTAATTGCACGTTGGTCTCTGCATTGACCTCAAAATGTTCATGGGTCATTTTGGCAATGTGTCTTCCCATTTAGAAAAAACAATCTATAACACGGATTATAGATAACCCAGACTACTGATTATTCAGATTATTAAAAAGGTGATGTCTATTCTACCTTTAGTATATACCTCATGCCAATGTCCCTCAGGTTTTGAAGGAAAGAAGGTAGCAAAGGTGTTGTCTGTGATCCCACACCCGCAGTACAACGTTGATGGTCTCAGAGACAAGAACGTCAAAGAGTTCTATGACTACGACATTGCTCTGGTTAAGGTTGAAAAAATGGAGCTGTCATGGACGGCGAGGTAGGGTTGAGCAGCAACACTAGCACATGAAATCATTCCCTTGTAAATTGCTCTCATTGCAAACCACCACCATTTCATCTACTTGGTCAAATCATTCACCAGCAATGTTCCGCATTGTTAAAATTTTAACATGAGTACTTTACTGCACTCTATTCTTGTGTAACTACATGACTAGCTACATGACTTCCTGTACCTCCCTGTGTTGTTTATCTGGTATGTGTTCTCCACAGGCCCATCTGCTTGCCGTGTACCAAGCCTGCCAACCGAGCCATGAAGATGAGTCCCAACTCCACCTGTGAACAACACGGTAAGATTATTACTCTTCCTAAACCAGCAGACGGAGTGCAATCATTTTTTAGCTTGACAAGCCCAAATTGAACTTGTTCCTGATAGAGCAAAAACAGTCACAGTACTGCTGGCCAAGACTGATGTCGTCCATCCATGTATCAGATCATGTCTTGTCTTGACTCAAGTTCTATGTCTAGTATATACACTCACCGGACAGTTTATTAGGTAAAGTCCTGTGGCCAAAAACAGCTTGTTGATGAGAGAGGTTGAATAAATAATAAACTGGTGAGTGTATAATAACTGGTTAATGGAGTGTGTGTCTGCAGAGAAAACCCTGCTACCCCTGGAGAAGACCAGGGCCTACTTCATCAACAAGGGGGCTTCAGTCACGGATGCAAAACGCAAGCAAACACACATTCATACAGGGAGTAAGGTCAGTGGTACTCAACAACCAAACACACATTCATAAAGGTCAAAGGTCAGTGGTACTCAACAACCAAACACACATTCATAAAGGTCAAAGGTCAGTGGTACTCAACAACCAAACACACATTCATAAAGGTCAAAGGTCAGTGGTACTCAACAACCAAACACACATTCATGAAGGTCAAAGGTCAGTGGTACTCAACAACCAAACACACATTCATAAAGGTCAAAGGTCAGTGGTACTCAACAACCAAACACACATTCATAAAGGTCAAAGGTCAAGTCCACAGGAATAGTTCTTTCTACATAAAGTGTACTCTGTGAAAAAGACTGAGTTTGTCTTCATGTATGCCTGCAAATGATGTCTAATTGATGTGCATATTTGTGAAGGGTTCAGTGTTAATGAGTATCACCATTGTTTGATGTTCCTATTTGCAGAGGCCTGACTGTATTAAACAGGCTGAGAACACACTCCTAACTCCTCACAACGCAACTCTGAATGAATACGTGCCAGACAGGTTTCTGTGCTCGGGTGGATCTACCGATCATATAGATGCAGTAACGTGCAAAGGTATGTTTGTAGAAATATGCAACTTGGAAAACATACATTAATTCATATAATAAACCATTGTTATTCTCATGGACAGGTGACTCTGGAGGCGCTCTGTTCCTTCTTAACAGACTGCGGTATTTTCAAGTGAGAAACTCCCCTTCCGCTAAATCTACTCCATGATAAGCATACTTCATACTAGAATATAGAGCAATGTACCAGTATCTGGTGTTTGGGTCCATTAGACCAAGCTAAGTCTACATTTTTATGACTATTCAATGACCAGGCATTATAGGAATGAAACCACACCAGAGGTTCTATTCTATCTTTCCTGCAGGTCGGAGTAGTGAGCTGGGGCACCAAGAATGTGTGTGAGCCACAAGACTTAAGTGACAAGCCCCCTCCTGATGCAAGGGACTTCCACATTAGTGTCTTCCACTTGCTGCCATGGTTAAAACAGTACCTGGGGAAGGAGCTGGAGTTTCTACCTATGGACGACTGAGTTTCAATTAGGATTCTCACAAAAAGCTTCAGATATTCCTTTAGTAGTGCCATATTAGGACGATGGCTTACTAGCATTTCAGTCTCCCTACTTTACAGAATAGGACCCATTGTAAAACAAATCGAATTAATAACAATTTATTAAAATAATTAAAAATATAATTAATTAAACTTTGCTCATGTTTTTTTGTTTTACTTTTGAGGCTTTCTGGAAACAAGTGCTGTATATCTGACAAGAAAACATGATATGAAAATATGTGTGCAGTCTGCTGTGGTTACATTTAGTTAAAACATCTGTACCTTCTAATGTATGTAGCGCAATAGCAATGATTTGTTTTTTTATTTTATTTTTTATTTAACCTTTATTTTACTAGGCAAGTCAGTCTTATTTACAATGACGGCCTAGGAACAGTGGGTTAACTGCCTTGTTCAGGGGCAGAACGACAGATTTTTACCTTGTCAGCTCGGGGATTAGATCCTGCAACCTTCCAGTTACGGGCCTAACACTCTAACCACTAGGCTACCTGCATCAGGTAACTAAATGGTTTGTCTACATACAGTCACAGCGTACTGTTAGATTATTTTAACTGCTAGATTATTTAACTGCTAGAACTGCTAGATTATTTTCCTGAAGTTACTCTGCACCAATAACAATCTGACAAATCTTAGGTTAGAATACCATTAGAATGCCAGCCACCCAATCAGCCTTCAGAGAACTGCCTGAAGAGGGCCTCTGATTGGCTGTCTGTAAAGGTTGGGACAAAATGAATTTGCAGGATTTCTGAAAAGCCTTCCGAGAGACTGGGCGCCACAAACGTCTTCCTGTGTGGAGAGAAGAAAAGTCTGTTCAGAGTGGGCAAATGCCTTCGGACATGCATTTATTTTACATGACGTACGTATATGCTGCATTTATACAAGCAACTAAATTCTGATATTTTTCCACTAATTGGTATTTTGACCAATCAGATCAGCTCTTTTGCCAAATATTGGGCTAAAAATCTGAATTGGGTTGGCTGTGTAAACGCAGCCATAAAGACATTTGGAATATTAGTGTGCTCTGATCCTTCAACCCCATGTAGAGTCCAGTGAATCCCTACTTTGAGAATGTGATGCTGTGAAGTCCCTTGATAATATCCGATGTCACTTGTAGCTGTGGAAGATCATGTCATTGACTTTGAGGTGCTTAGTAGTGGAGGGGGACATCTCACGGAACCGTAAAGCACAGGAAGAACCCAATAATTAACAAGACTGCATCATAGCAGCACCTGGGCTATACTGTGTGGACGACCAGGTTCCAAGTTCACATCACCTTCTACTCTGAACTGCTGAAGAATGAATCATGTGTAGTCTGGTATATACAGTTGAGTAGAGGGAGAGAGGAGACCTAATCTGTTGTTGTGCTTGGCCTGCTCCAGGGAGGCAGAGAAGTTGAAACAGCGACAGGACACGCCCAAACTCTGGCTGACATCAACATACCTGGAGGAGGACAATGTATAGAAGTCACATGGTATTCCCTACAAACACACTCAAAGATCTCTGGGTTGGTTCATGAATGTAGCAGATTTACCACAATCTGATATGTATGTGTTTGAGGTTGTTCATGAATTTCAACCAAAAGTGCTACACACACTAGTGAGCACAGAGACGGAAACAGGTACAGTTTGCGAGACTCAGGGTCTGCGTTGGTGTTATCCACTGCAAAGCTGTGGCCCTCCAGAGCCCGCTCATAGGCCGATACATAGCTCTGCCATGGGCCCAGGGTGTCCTGACAAACACAGGTCGAAGGTCAGTGTGTGTGGATGTTAAGAGACCCAACAGCGCACTGATCCACTCACCCTGTTCACGTAACCTTTGGGGACGATGTGTGTGTGGAAAAAGGGAGATAGTCGTCAGTAAAGAGAGAGGAAGAGAGAGATAAAAAAAGGAAAACACATCCACTTACAAGCAGGAAAACCCACGGCAATGATGACTTCCTGCTTGGTGGAGGTGAGGGAGGCACTGGGCGGGTCATACAGAAACTGTTGGGAGTCACATTTCCTCTGGAGAGAGACACACATACAGAGGCTTAAAAAGCTCCAGATACGTATTCTGTGCAGACAGAATAACACTGATATCCACCAGGTTACTCACAGGGACAAATGGAGGAAGACTGAAGTGGGCTCTCTTCCAGCCCAGGAAGAACTCTCGATTTTGGAACTGCAGCACAAGGAAACTGGTCGAGAGGTAGAGAGACGGAGAGAGAGAGAGAGTCAGTGACAGTCAGTCATTATTAAAATGTGCAATGCATGCCTGTACAACACCTGGGCTGTGTTTGAATACCCATACTAACATACTGTATACTACATTCTTAATGAGTATATACTACTAGTTAATTTTAGTATATTGTAAACTAACGGTATCCTTTCAGTTGAGCATACTAGCGCTATGCCTGTCTACTGGAAGTTGATTATGTTGCTATGCAACCTCTTCCTAGCTTGTAAGCGTAACAAATTACTAGCTAGATATTCTTGTGTTTGTAAATTCAATCTGGAGTGTGCTCTGGGCGTTCTTAAATTCAGAGCGTTATCAGATTGTCCATTCGTAAATTCTGAGCATTTCCCCTCTCGGAGCGTTCAGAGTGCACACTGGCGTAGGGATTGACGAGTAGGGATTGATCAGAGCGTTCTCAACGGCAGTCAAGCCCACTAGCTAGCTACTTCCAGACACAAACGAGAGAACACCTCACTCTGACCATTTTACTCGCCATAGCAGAGCTGGTTAGGCTGTTTTCATGTTATCCAGAGCGTTGGTGACTGTAACTGTGCTGCTGGCAACAATTTAATTATGCTTTTTTACCGACGTTTACTGACACTGGCCATATTAAACGGGTGTTGAGTGTTCGGAAATTAATCAGTTATTCTGCACCCTGGCACACTCATACGAGTGTGCTGTGAAACCAGAGTAGATAGCCAGAGCGAAGTTAGGTCCATTGACTACTTAGCTAAGAATGACGTGAATTATCAAGTCAATAAATGTTGGGTAGTTAGTTAGATAGCATATAGTTAATATAATGGCAAGTTCGATGTATTAGTAGCCAACTAACAAGTTAGCTAGCTAACATACCGGATAGTACCTACTGCTGTAATGATATGCTATGCGGTTGATAAGGATAGCGTAGCCAACACAATGTCAGTCAACATTAAGTGTAGCGTAACTTATTTGAAAAGTCATTACTTTATTACATTGCTCAACATTTGTCCTGTCTCATTGTGAAGTGTTGTGAAGCCACGCCCATTTCCAGAAAGATTGCATTATGGGCCCTAAAAGTACAGAAGTAGTGTACACTGCGTGTATACTTCGTATTTTGGCCTGAATATTTTTTCTCTATCCCAGCCCCCGTCCCCACAGGAGGTATATTGCCTTGTGGTAGGCCGTCATTGTAAATAAGAATTTGTTCTTACATCACGACAAGATAGACAACACAACACTACCCAAAGAGAGACCCAACATAGCTAGGCAGCAACACATGACAAACACATCATGTAAGCAACACAACATAACAACAACATGGCAGCAACACAACATGGCAGCAACACAACATGGCAGCACCACAAAACATGGTACAAACATCACTGGGCACAGACATCAACACAAAGAGCAAGAAGGTAGAGATGACAATACAGCAAAGCAGCCACAACTTTGTAAATTGTTAAAGGTGCTCATTGTGCATAGAGTTGTAATTTGTTAAAACATACTCAACCTCAATGAGTACGGTTACTTGCGATTATTGTGGATTGTCAGATTGATATAATATTTTGATTAAAACATTTACATGCTTTGCAAGGATAACTATTTCCCCTGTTACCACTTTGAACAAGAAGCTGATGTGTGTGTATTGCCACTTGCAGTTAAATTTTGAATCCTCCATGGGGTGCAAACAAAAGGTAATTTATTTACGGGTTTAGGACTAAAAGTGGCAAGTTTGATTGTGTTGGGAAGAAAAGTACAATCATCACCTTGAAAATTAAGATTAGGGGCTCAATTCAATCCAACCTGCATAGCAGTATTTACTGCAGTAGCTCTTTTTCCAATGGTTAAATTAACTCACAGATTGGTCATGGGTACTGTATAAAAACGTACAACTACTGTACATATCATACATATCTGTACATATCATACATATCATATACATATCTGTACATATCATACATATCATATATATATATCTGTACATATCATACATATCTGTACATATCATACATATCATATACATATCTGTACATATCATACATATCATATACATATCTGTACATATCATACATATCTGTACATATCATACATATCATACATATCTGTACATATCATACATATCATATACATATCTGTACATATCATACATATCTGTACATATCATACATATCATATACATATCTGTACATATCATACATATCATATACATATCTGTACATATCATACATATCTGTACATATCATACATATCATATACATATCTGTACATATCATACATATCATATACATATCTGTACATATCATACATATCTGTACATATCATACATATCATATACATATCTGTACATATCATACATATCATATACATATCTGTACATATCATACATATCTGTACATATCATACATATCATATACATATCTGTACATATCATACATATCATATACATATCTGTACATATCATACATATCTGTACATATCATACATATCATATACATATCTGTACATATCATACATATCATATATATATATCTGTACATATCATACATATCATATACATATCTGTACATATCATACATATCATATATATATCTGTACATATCATACATATCTGTACATATCATACATATCATATATATATATCTGTACATATCATACATATCATATACATATCTGTACATATCATACATATCTGTACATATCATACATATCATATACATATCTGTACATATCATACATATCATACATATCATACATATATCTGTACATATCATACATATCATACATATCTGTACATATCATACATATCATATATATATATATGTACATATCATACATATCATACATATCTGAACATATCATACATATCATATACATATCATATACATATTTATACATATCACATACATATATATACATATCATACATATCATATACATATCTATACATATCATACATATCTGTACATACAGTTGAAGTCGGAAGTTTACATACACCTTAGCCAAATACATTTAAACTCAGTTTTTCACAATTCCTGACATTTAATCCTAGTAAAAATTCCCTGTTTTAGGTCAGTTACTGTTACTTTGTAAGATGTCTGTTGTTAAACCAGTCAGCAGTGCTTCTTGCGAGAGAAGCTTCTCAGCTTTAAAACTGATTTAAAACCCACCTTAGGACAACAATGGCTGATGACAGGTTAAGTCACCTCGGAATTCTCAGTGTTGAGTCAAGGAGAGCACGATCCCACAACATGGATGAGTTTGTGAAACATTTTGTCAGTTCTTACCAGAACCGCAGAATTATGCTGTTTTAAATCTACCTAGGATAATTTGGCACTTAGGCGGTCCCTCTGGTCATAATTAAAACTGCACTGTGTACCAGCTTGTACACTGACATCCTAAAATGATAAATCCAAAGGGTATCATGTCATACAGATTTAATTTGGTCTTGATTAGGCCAATTCCAAAACTTTTCTTTGCTATTAGTTAACATAATATATATGAGCATAAAAATGATACTGTAAGTTTGTAATATTGCTTGATACCTGGTATGTCATATTGCAGTGTGTTTTTTAGTAAATTAGCTTTTTTGTAAATAAACTCTGCAATTTATGAAACACACAAATACTATCTTATCTCCTTGGTGCTTGAGCTTTATTTTCGGAAAATAATTTGGATGTTCAACGCTTATAGACCCAGATTATATATTCATGAAAACAGTGTGTGTGTGTGTGTGTGTGTGTGTGTGTGTGTGTGTGTGTGTGTGTGTGTGTGTGTGTGTGTGTGTGTGTGTGTGTGTGTGTGTGTGTGTGTGTGTTTGTGTGTGTGTGTTTGTGAGAGAGAGAGAGAGAAATTGAGCTACAGTTCCGAGGTAGAGACACTGACTATTCATAGTATGTTAAAGAATTCTAGTGAAGTAACCCTTTTGGACCACACTATCTGCCACATTGAAGAACTCCAGGTTAAGTGAATTATCACTTCTACCCCTAATCAGCAATCATAGGATTCATTCATGCTCCTTAGATGCCAGGTTAGGGTTACACACTAATGTTCTGTCATGGTCTATGCACCCTCTGAAGTAGCCTTGGCCACGTAGCCCTGGCCACCACATGTATAAAACTCTCTAGTTCCGCCACTGCGAGTGCCCCGACTCTCAGCCGGAATCGGCCCAGATCCACTGTGCTAGCTGGGGAAACTTTATCTCATGTAACCATACCAAACGTAACATATACTAATTTGAGTGTCCCGGGTTTACATTTACTAATGTTACGTCTAGTGTATGAGCCCAGTCTGTGAGGTGAGTTTGACGTCACGATTTCAATTGTAGAGTTGAACAGCTAGGAGCAAAAATAGCTAGATTTACCCTATTACTAAAACACCAAAATATCACTTTTGCAACAAACTGTCAAAATGAAGACCAGAATGGATGTGTTTTGTCTATAACTAAGCCTAAAACATTTTTTTTTTTTAATGAAAGTTACTCAAAGTTACTTTTTGAAATCAATATTTTTTGTTTGGTATACATTTGTGAGTCTTGCGTATTTCCATTACAGTGGAATTGCCCTACTACATGAACCTGTATAGTCAGATGTCTGTTTTGACAAACAAATTTTTTTGGCAGGCAGGGTATTCTAATAGCCTTTCTGGTAGTCCCTTTTAGAATCCGGAAGTGGTTGCATCTTGCTGCAAATTAAAAGTCTTACTGAAAATTAAAATTTGGCAACGTTCAGTCTGTGGTTCAGTTAGGCTCGGCCATTGTTTACAAATTGTGCAAGTGTTTACATCGGGTGCGAATTGCATTAGTCATTGAAACTACAAACTGAAAATACAAATTGACAGAACCATACAGACCAGTGTACTGAAAATCGAGGGAATAACATTTCCCTGTTGATAATTTGTCTCAGATTACCACCGACAAAATCAGAGGTAAAACAATGAAGTTTATTCAACATTCTGACTAATGGAGCCTACATGTTAGAGCGAGTGTATCTTCCACTCTCGAATAATGGGTATAATGGAGATGGTTCAGTCTTGGGAACCGATATGAAACACACCAGGAGTAATGGTTTAGCTAAAATGAGTGCGAGAAAATACTTTTCACAATAGCTACTCTGCTTATATGCAAGTTCATTGGTTAGTGTGGGAATACATGTTTCTAACCATCCACTCACTATAATATACAGTTATGTTTGAATATAACCCCTACTGAACATTGTGTGTTAGGAGGAGAGGAGTGACTCAGCACTGGTCTGTACCTTTCCCCTGGGATGAGGACATACATGGCCATGCCACCAGAAATCGTCAACCAGGGCTGGAAGGTATCCAATAATGTTTTTTGTTTTGTCTTATAATTCTAAAATCTATTGAATCAAATAATGTTTCGTTTTATTTGAGATAAAGCCCTTTACATGTTGAAGTAAAAGCACTTTGTGGATTGATTGATTGACGGATTGACGGATTGATGGATTGATGGATTGATGGATTGATTGATTGATTGATTGATGCCCCTCTTACCATCAGGTCCAGATAGGCTGTCAGAATTCGAACGAGCTGAAGCAAGCGCCAGTGGTCCATGAGCACTTCCCCATAGGCTCAGGGATGATGCAGGTGTGGAACCTGTGGGGCGGTCTCCTGTATCTCATCGCCCCTCCTAAGACCCAGGTGGAGGGGGTGGAGGTCATCATTCAGGGGGCTGTGCCGGCCCCCTACTACAAGACTGGTAAGTGGGTGGGAGAGGGAGGTGGTTGTCTATGATGCATTTTAAACTTTGGTCTTATAATGTATCCAAGTGATGTATTATAAGGGTGTTACAACTATGAGTTGTTATAACTCATGAGTTATGACAGCTTATAGCAAGTGTTATAATGCACTATAAGTGTGCCATTATTATGTGTGTGCCTCATAGAAAGTGTTACAGAGAGGCTATTTCAACGAGACTAACCTGAATAAAAACCAGGTGAATAAAATATGACATACTTTATGCATACGCCATAAAGAGAACAAAGTACATTACTCCATCCAGTCCCCTCATTTACTCATTTACAATATGTCTGTCTGGGACCCTTTTGACTTCATCCAGGCAGAATATTTCACATCTTTTAACCTCTTCTTGTACCCTATTTTTTGCAAATGAATGGAAGCTTTATTCATTTCCCGGAGTTCTACTCATGTATTCTGATCTGCTATTCATGTATTCCTAATACATAATTGAGTTTCTTTCTGCTCTCTGTTGCCATTTTGAATGTACGATGATGACGGCTGCCACAGATTAAAGTGGAAATGACACAGCCTTTGTTCTGTAGAATACAGAGATACACTAGCTTTCAACAGCTATGCTCTCAGATAGACTGTGTAATTGCGGCAGTGTTACTAAAACTGAAATCCCTGCTGTTATGAGAATTGATTTGCAATGTGCTACTCATCATTGTGGTAGGAAATCACACTGTACCAAATGTTTGTCTGGTAATAGTCATCATGAAGGCTGTTTAGTGTATGCTGTTCACCTATGCTAGGCCAATGGGTGTCCTTGAATTGGCATACCAAGCTGAGATGAGATTGATTGGTTGATTATGAAGACACACACAACCTGGTCGTAACACCTCATTAAAATGATACATTCTGTCAAATGATCCAGGATTTTCCTCCAACCCTTGCCTCTCTCCTCTCTCTAGGTGTGACCACACCTGCAGACTGGGCAATTCTGCGGACCACGCCTTCCCCCTGGGCAGAGATGGAGTTTGAGAACATCATCCTGACAGTCCACTCCGACGTGGTCCGTGGTCTGGATCGGCCTGACCTGGTGGCGGCGCTCTGGGATGACATCATGAGGGGGATAACTGACCTGGCTTCCGTCCCCGCAAGGAACGCTTTGTGGCTGACGTCCAGATTTCCCATGGTCAGCATCTGTCCCTCTTATTTCTCAGCACGGACAAACAGTCTTGACTGTAATTGACTTTAATTGACCATAGTAGGGGACTAGGGGTTGTGCAATTGCTGGATATAAACAGGTCTCTGTGGGTGGCACTGGAGACTGTAGTGACGTATACTGTATACAGTTAGTGCTTGTGAAAAGGCATGTGTAGATAGATAGGAAGGTATAGATGCTAAACATCTAGGGTTGAGTTCACATCCTCCTTCCCACCATCTCCAGGACCAGTTTGGCTGGGATGCTTTCAAGAAGGTGTTTGCTGCCTACCACGCCATGCAGAACATGCCCAATGACAACCAGGGCAAGATGAACCTTTATGCTGAGACCTTCTCCCTTACGGTCGAGAAGATCCTGGCTCCTTTCTTCAAAAAGGCCTGGGCCTGGCCCATTAAGCCCGCTACAGAGGAAAAGCTCTCTAACCTGCCCGTGTGGAGCGACCACCCTATGACCCAGTATGGCTGACCTATAGAGGAAGTCAATCCCTTATATCGGGGGTCACAGGTCAGGGATTGCTGGTGAAGTGTAGGTACCGTTTGGTGATGGGTTAAGGTAAAGGATTGGTGACTAGGGCTTTGCTGGCCTGGTGTAGAAATGCTACTGCAATAATCATGGTTGCGTCTGTTGTACAAATAAATAAGTAATTGTAACGGTTTTTGAAGTCCTCACAAAGGGCTGGCTGAGGAGATTGGGGGTCTATTGTTGGCTATAAATGCAATTGTATATTCTAGTCCTCACAAGTGTCTTATTCATCATAAGTTGGATGTTTTACAGGGTCTATTTCATTCCAAATGTAGTTATGTGCCCAATAAGGCATCTCATTCTGTTTTTGACACTGTATACAAAGCTAAAGAAATGTACCTCTTGTTGTATAATTTATATTATTGTATTATTGTCACGTATTTCTAGAAAGCTCGTATAAAGAATGATCAAACATTTATCTCTCATCATTTTATTTTCACAGTAGGAAACACATGACTGGGCTGAAGGACTGGTACTGATATTTGAACTGAAGTTTTAGCTCACCTTGCCGCTGTCAAATCATGAATAGAAACCCATGAGTGGAATACTACTTCTTGGTCACTGCTTGGCAGTTGTTGTGAAACAACTCCCCTATTGGTGCGTTAGAGCACTGCTGCAGGAAACCATTCAGCTCCAGCAGTGAGTGCTGGTCCACTCGGTTCTGCTCGGTGTTGAGGGAGGTGGTGCCGCCGGTGCTACGGACAGGCTTACCTTTGTTGTCCACACGGCAGTAGGCGTTCCAGATGTACTCGGGGATGTTGACGTGTTGTTCTTGACAATCCAGTTGTCTGTGGAGGGGATGGCGCCTACCGGCACGTAGGCCTGGGCACACTGAGCCTTGAACAGGTCGGTGAGTTGTAACTTGAGCTGTGGCGTTACCACTGGGGACTTGGGGAGAAAAAGAAGGGAGTGACCATGTGCGATTAAGAAGGAGAGAGAAAAATGTGGGATACACTGTAGGTATAAGCAATCTGTAATTCGTGTTACAAAGTAGCAATGGCATTTTAGGTCCACTTGGAGGCAACGTTGTGGGTTGCATTCATACTTGGGTTTACCTTGTACTTAACTTTAAGTTCAATAGTCTACCATCACCACAGTAGTCCACAATGAACTAAGAAACAATTCTAACAATCCCAACAACATTAGCATTGAAATGCTGTTGCATAAAATCTGTTTAAAACCGAATCTCTATTGTGGAGTAGACTACCCACCTGCATGGTGTCCATTGGGATTGAGATGGCCGCGGTCGAAGACAGAGTGGGTGTAGTCCTCGGTGAGCGCCTGTCTCGCCCAGGTAAACCCCAGGGTGATCCTTCCACAGCCAGTACCCATTCTTAATCTCTGCACCCCACGTAAGGTTCACGAACTGGGAGGGGAAATAAACTTCAGGTCAACCCCAAGCTTCAGATCAATTCAAACTGAAAATATAATTTATTTTTATCACCTTTTTAGGCATCTAATGTTATTTCAATGTTTTTCCCCCAATTTATTTTGGTAACAGTCTGCCTCCATATCGTGCAACACAGGACACAACAAACATGATAACCTAGAGCAGTGGTACTCATTGCGCGGCCCGCAAGCCCTTAATTGGCTGCTCGTGGTGAGTTTCTTATTTTCCATTCATAATATATAACAATGATACAATTTCAATTTCATGTGTTTAATGCAGGACTGAATCACTTAATAGAAAATATAGATTGTTCCCTGGACGGCAGATAGATGGCAGTATAGCGCAGCTGTTCAACAGAAAGGCCGAAATAGAACAACAACTGCTCAGCTACAGCGACCGACACGTCAGTTTGCTACTAGATCATTTTGCAGTCTGGTCAACATGGAGCGATTTATTGTCTAAAAAAAAAAAGCACATCTATTGACGATGAAAATGAAGGGGAAGAGCTAGGGAACAATGTGACAGCTATGAACGAACAACCACCGGAGAACAAGGACTACAACTCTCAGTCTCGACCATAACAAGACGCATAGAAGACATCGGTAAGCAACTGATTACTGAGCACTGATGTAAGCTGGCTCAATTACGTGTTTGGGTCCACTTCAGAGAGGAACTTTTACTCAAATACCGTGACTTACAGAATGTGATGCAGCAAGCCGTGCGCGTGGCGAACATTATTATTACTACATTATTATTGCGAGGAATACCAGACAGAATACGGCGACTTTATATTTCACATTGAGGTGAGATAGATGGCTGTCTCGTTGCCGAGTTTTGGAAAGATTTCTCTCTCCTCCCTCAAATCCATGAAGTTGTTGCAAGCAAGGGGAGAGAGGAGCCAGAGCTGGATGATCCACAGTGGATATTAAAGCTGGCTTTAAAAAAAAAACTTACATCACCTGCCACCTGAACACAGTTAATCTCCAGCTCCAAGGGAAGGTTAAAACTCCGGGCAAAATGCTGCGTGTGGTCACAGCATTTCATAATAAAATCACCACACTGTTCATACCTGACAGTTTGTTCATTTCCCAAAACACATCCAACCCAGACAATACTGCAACATTTTAGCTATGATGCATTTGTGCGTGTGTTGGAAGAGTTGAAGTTGGAGTGGAGTGCAAGGAGTTTTTCAACTTCCTTGAGAACCCCTTTCATGTGCCAGTGTCATCTCTGACCCCAGTCATCACCGCTCTCTGTCCGGACCGTGCTGGAATAGAGAGTGAGGTAGTGGAGCTGCAGGTAAAAGACACATTGCAAGGTGAACTAAGATCAGGTGCTGCTGGTTTCTGGAGCCTTGTGTCAAACACAGAGGATCCACTTCTGAAGCAGTGCAGCAAAAGGTGACATAATTTCTTTGTCAGCACTTATTCGTGTGATGCAACATTTTCAACAATGAACGTTGTTGAAAACAGAGAAACAGACTGACCAACGCACACCTGGATTTCCTCCCAAGGATTGCAACAACAGACTATACATTTAGAATTAATTCAGTCAAGGAGCAGAAGGCTCCCAAGTGGTGCAGTGGTCTAAGACACTACATCTCAGTGCTAGAGGCGTCACTACAGACAACCTGGTTCGAATCCAGACTGTACCACAACCGGCCGTGATTGGGAGTCCCATAGGGCGGCGCACAATTGGTCCGAGTTTGGCTGGTGTAGGCCGTCATTGTAAATAACTATTTGTTCTTAACTGACTTGCCTAGTTAAATAAAGGTTAAATAAAAGAAGGGACATTTTCACTCATCCAACTCCTGAGTTAACCCTTAATATGGGTCTTAACCATGTGATGTGGCCTATTTGACGTGTGTATGTATACATTTGTGATGTGATGTACATCAAATCAATTTGCATGTGCTCTATTTCTCTGAATTTGCTCTCAGTTGATAATTGACAATATAGGAAGAAAAATCTGTGTGGCCCTTTGAATGATTGGCTCAACTCAAAGTGGCCCACTTACAAAAAATAGTGAGTAACACTGATCTACAGCCTTTTTGAATTTGGGTCACCAACATAGTTATTAATGTGAGTTGTCGAGGAGACCGTTCTATGGCATGTCTGTTTCTAGCCACAGAGACATCTGCCCAGTTCTCATGACCCACCTGTGGTTCCACAAACCAGCGCTTCTCCCAGCCCCCTCCATTGCTGGGCTGGAAGCGGTAGTGGTACCTGTTGTAGAAGCGCTAGCACAGGCGGGCAGCGCCGGGGTTGGCAGTGCCCCAGCCTGGTACCTTCCCCTGGTAAAAATACTCCACACACTCCGGGACGTCCTCGAAGTTGGCCATCACATCCCCCTCAACAACAACAGGGTTCCAGCAAGGAGGACACACAGGGCTACTGTGTGTACTAAGTGCTTATCTGCAACTCTTGTAATGCTGTATTTACGCTGTATTTCATTGATGGTGAGGAGAACGTTGATGTGAGGAGAACTTGACTTGCTCTGTCAGGTCATCTGTGTCCCTCTGGAGTGAGATACAGGAGACATAGTTGGTTTGATATAATGATCGTGCGATCTTCAGTAGTTAGCCCAGTACTCAGCATTTGGGCAGAGATTTCTGTATACGGTTTTGTGATTGAAAGGTGTATGCAGTGCAGTGTGTGTGTGTGTTCATGTTAGTCATCAGTATGATGTCCTTGTGGTGTCATGTCTCTATACAGGAAGCAGCTGTCTTAACTCAAGCAGTCTGCCCTAGGTACGATAACAATAAATTATTTGGCGCCGCCCTGAGTGGTCGCCTGTTAAGATATGTACATGAAGTCAGGGTAAAGTGACTAGTCATCAGGATAGATAATAATAAGGTATTTGAGGTAGATATGTACATGAAGGCAGGGTAAAGTGACTAGGCATCAGGATAGATAATAATAAGGTATTTGAGGTAGATATGTACATGAAGGCAGGGTAAAGTGACTAGTCATCAGGATAGATAATAATAAGGTATTTGAGGTAGATATGTACATGAAGGCAGGGTAAAGTGACTAGTCATCAGGATAGATAATAATAAGGTATTTGAGGTAGATATGTACATGAAGGCAGGGTAAAGTGACTAGTCATCAGGATAGATAATAATAAGGTATTTGAGGTAGATATGTACATGAAGGCAGGGTAAAGTGACTAGACATCAGGATAGATAATAATAAGGTATTTGAGGTATATATGTACATGAAGGCAGGGTAAAGTGACCAGGCATCAGGATAGATAATAATAAGGTATTTGAGGTAGATATGTACATGAAGGCAGGGTAAAGTGACTAGACATCAGGATAGATAATAATAAGGTATTTGAGGTAGATATGTACATGAAGGCAGGGTAAAGTGACCAGGTATCAGGATAGATAATAAGAGTAAAATAAAGAACAGAGTAGCAGCAGCAAACTCTGTTAAAGTGTGTATGTACACAGTGCATTTGGAAAGTATTCAGACCCCTTCCCATTTTCCTCATTTACATTTTTGCAAATATATTATAAATTAAAAACAGATACCTTATTTTAAATAAATTCAGAACCTTTGCTATGAAACTCAAAATTGAGCTCAGGTGAATTCTGTTTCCATTGATCATCCTTGAGATGTTTCTACAACTTGATTGAAGTCCACCTGTGGTAAATTAAATTGATTGGACATGATTTGGAAAGGCACACACCTGTCTATATAAGGTCCCACTGTTGACAGTGCATGACAGAGCAAAAACCAAGCCATGACTGTAGCATTGAAGGTCCCCAAGAACACAGTGGCCCCCATCATTCTTAATTGGAAGAAGTTTGGAACCACCAAGACTCTTTCTAGAGCTGGCCGCCTGGCCAAACTGAGATATCGGGGGAGAAGGGCCTTGTTCAGGGAGGTGACCAAGAACCCGATTTGTCAATCTGACAGACCTCCAGAGTTCCTCTGTGGAGATGGGAGAAACTTCCAGAAGGACAACCATCTCTTCAGCACTCCACCAATCAGGCCTTTGGGATGGAGTGGCCAGACGAAAGCCTCTACTCAGTAAAAGGCACATGACAGTCCGCTTAGAGTTTGCCAAAAGGTACCTAAAAGAATCTCAAACCATGAGAAACAAGATTCTCTGGTCTCATGAAACCAAGATTGAACTCTTTGGCCTGCAGGGCCACTTCTGGAGGAAACCAGGCCCCATCCCTACTGTGAAGCATAGTGGTGGCAGCATCATGCTGTGGGGATGTTTTTCAGAAGAATGGACTGGTAGACTAGTCAGGATTGAGGGAAAGATGAACGGAGCAAAGTACAGAGAGATCCTTAATGAAAACCTGCTCCAGAGCGCTCAGGACCTCAGACTGGGGGCGAAGTTTCACCTTCCAACAGGACAACGACCCTAAGCACACAGCCAAGACAACGCAGGAGGGGCTTCGGGACAGTCTCTGAATGTCCTTGAGTGGCCCAGCCAGAGCCTGGACTTGAACCCCATCTAACATCTCTGGAGAGACCTGAAAATATCTGTGCAGCGACGCTCCCCATCCAACCTGACAAAGGTCGGTAGGATCTGCAGAGAAGAATGGGAGAAACTCCCAAAATACAGGTGTGCCAAGAAGAGTCAAAGCTGTAATCACTGCCAAAGGTGCTTCAACAAAGTATTGAGTAAATGGTCTGAATACTTATGTAAATGTGATATTTCAGTTTGTGTGTGTGTGGGGTCAGTGTAAGATAGTGCAGATAGTTTGGGTACCATTAATTGACTATTTAGCTGAAAAATTTTAATCAGAAAAATTAGAGAGCAACGTACATTGTTAGGTCAAACTTCTGAATGACACATACATTTCTCCTTCACATCTCAATCTTATGGTAGGGCTTTGATGAAGTAGTGCTGGTGTAGTCAATGGTGAAGTCTTGGTTTTACAACAGTAGTCTCATGTTGGTTTTCCAAGGCAAGGATCAACCTGGCTACAGTCCTGGTCTGGTCTCACCCTCTTGGCACACACGCTCGCCCAGGAACCCTAAGAGGCATGAGGGAAAAATACTGCAGATAAGATTAGAGAGATCAAAAGTGGGAAAACCAGGGATTTAACCAGGCATGATTTTTCCACAACAGTATGAGGACACTTATATCAAATAAATAATTTGACCATAACCTTCAGATCTACAGTACAGTGTTAGATTTATCATGTATAGTAAGTACTTTGCTTTGGCCGTGCACTGACATCTTTCATATAAATAATTCACACCATGTTGCATTCAAAGCTGTAACTGGCTGTCATATTTTCTAGTTGCCCCATTCACACAGAGAGAGTATATCGTAATGGGGGTTGGTGCTGATCCTGAAGTCTGCCACTAGATGTCAGGTTTGTATCAGATGTTTAGGGTGTAACAAGGAGGCCTGGCTATATGTCCCATGGTCTTCATGGTATAACATTCCAGAATGCAGGCAGTACAAGTACCAATTTTTACCCAGTATAAATTTATCCACTAGACATTGTTGTAGAATTGAAATGTGCTACATCTCAAAGCGTAGAATTAGTGTCTTGAGGATTGGTTTTCCAGAAAAGCAAGAGCACGGCACACGCAGGCTGATTTTTGCCAGGCATTCATTTGTGGCTATAAAACGTGAGTGACAAGTGAACGCAATTAATAATAACAACTGTTTCTAATAACCCAGTCGTTAATTTGTCAAGACTGCATTACTGAATGTGAATAGGCTTTTCTTGACTTACAGTCCCACATGCCTACACTGACATTGATCCTGGTCACTCAATTGATTTGGCCCATTCCTTTTTAATTGCTTGTTGTCACTAATCACATGGATTATGGGTAAATAATGCTTATGGATCAGACAGGTTATTACTTTAATAGTCGTCTGTCTGGACGCCAATGATTTGTTCAGAAGTGCTGCAATCCTAGTAAGTTGCAAGCCATTGTTGTTTATACTGTATAGTAAAATGTGTATAGTTATGTGTGTGTATAGTTATGTGTGTGTATAGTTGTGTGTATAGTTATGTGTGTGTATAGTTGTGTGTAGTATGTGAGCGATACAGAAATAGGCCACTGACTATTACCTGAACTGTGCTTAGTTGCTTGAGTGTTCCAAATCTTGAGCCCTTTCCACAAATTACCATCTATCTGTCTGTCTGGTAGGCTACTGCTGGACCTACAGTGGGCTATAACTGGACTGAGTAAATCATTCAGAGCACAGTCTAAGGTCCTAACGGCCCAATGACTTGAGGAGACAAAAGGTCAGACTGCATCCCAGACTATTCTTTAAACCTTAGACCAGACAGACAGACAGACAGACAGACTAAAGTAGATAGCGTGCATTTTAGGCACCCCCATTACCCATCACCCCATCACACACCCTTCATATCCCTCTTCTTTCCCAACGTCAATTCATTTAAGATGTATTCATACATTTCCAATATGTTTATGTGAGTCCCCCCTCCCTCCCTCCCTCCCTCCCCCATTACTGTAATCCATCACTGTTCCATCATCCACCATGCAAACAGCCTCAGAGTTACCATGGCAACCACCATGGGCCCAGCTATGCGCAGCTCTTCTCTGATTGGCTGGCACAGAGGCAGTCTGAGCCTGTCTGGTAGATGTGGTAATTGGCTGGGAGTCCCCCCCCCCCTTTCACATACAGATACACACATACACACAACACGCAGTAGTCTGTTTGTTGGATGGGCGGGAGGTTGGAGGGATATACAGAATTTGGGATGAGGTGGAAGTGGGAATTTTGCCAAGGAATGGATGGAAGAATCAGTATCCAAGAATATATACATGCAGTTGAAGTCGGAAGTGTACAAACATCTTAGCCAAATACATTTAAACTCAGTTTTTCACAATTCCTGACAATTAATCCTAGTAAAAATTCCCTGTTTTAGGTCAGTTAGGATCACCACTTTATTTTAAGAATGTGAAATGTCAGAATAATAGTAGAGAATGATTTATTTCAGCTTTTATTTCTTTCATCACATTCCCAGTGGGTCAGAAGTTTACATACACTCAATTAGTATTTGGTAGCATTGCCTTTAAATTGTTTAACTTGGTTCAAATGTTTCAGGTAGCCTTCCACAAGATTCCCACAATAAATTGGGTGAATTTTGTCCCATTCCTCCTGACAGAACTGGTGTAACTGAGTCAGGTTTGTAGGCCTCCTTGCTCGCACACGCTTTTTCAGTTCTGCCCACAAATTTTCTATAGGATTGATGTCAGGGCTTTGTGATGGCCACTCCAATACCTCGACTTTGTTGTCCTTAATCATTTTGCCACAACTTTGGAAGTATGCTTGGGGTCATTGTCCATTTGGAAGACCCATTTGAGGCCAAGCTTTAACTTCCTGACTGTTGTCTTGAGATGTTGATTCAATATATCCACATAATTTTCCTTCCTCATGATGCCATCTATTTTGTGAAGTGCACCAGACCCTCCTGCAGCAAAGCACCCCCACAACATGATGCTGCCACCCCCGTGCTTCACGGTTGGGATGGTGTTCTTAGGCTTGCAAGCCTCCCCCTTTTTCCTCCAAATATAACAATGGTCATTATGGCCAAACAGTTCTATTTTTGTTTCATCAGACCAGAGGACATTTCTCCAAAAAGTAAGATCTTTGTCCCCATGTGCTGTTGCAAACCGTAGTCTGGCTTTTTTATGGCAGTTTTGGAGCAGTGGCTTCTTCCTTGCTGAGCGGCCTTTCAGGTTATGTCGATATAGAACTCGTTTTACTGTGGATAGAGATACTTTTTGTACCTGTTTCCTCCAGCATCTTCACAAGTTCCTTTGCTGTTGTTCTGGGATTGATTTGCACTTTTCACACCAAAGTACGTTCATCTCTAGGAGACAGAACGTGTCTCCTTCCTGAGCGGTGTGATGGCTACATGAAATTTGTGGAGTGGTTGAAAAATTAGTTTTAATGACTTTAATGCTATTTAAAAAATACACATTTTCCCCAAGGAAAAGATGGTTATTTCTGGCTTCTGGAAGGTGAAGAATGGAATTCAGGATTTGCTTCACTTGTCATGCTCAGCCAGGTCTCCAGGACTACAGGTCTCCAGGACTACAGGTCTGCAGGACTACAGGTCTCCAGGATTACAGGTCTCCAGGACTACAGGTCTGCAGGACTACAGGTCTCCAGGATTACAGGTCTCCAGGACTACAGTATGATAGATGCCTATTCTCCAATATATCACATAACAACATTGTATCTCAAAGAGAACCTGTTTATAGGAATGCAATCATACTGTGGCAGATCATTATATTGTGGGTTTATTGATCCAAGCTCCAAACCATTGATTGTAAATAACATATTTATGACAGGATGAATTTTCAGCTTCTCACATTTTCTTCAGAAATACACAAACCTTGCTAAATTGGTGGGTGTTCAGAAGCTCCACACAGATATTACAGCAGACATTTTCAGGAGTTACGACTTTTATTTATGATTGTTTGTAAAGGAAAAAAGTCAGGAGAGAAAAATTTGGGAAAATTGGGTGCCTCAAGAGAGATGAATTTACAGTGAATGAATGACAGCGGCCATGACAGCTATGCAGTTGCAGTCAATATTTCAAAGCGTTCCCAGGTAGGAGACAGCAAAAACAACCCAAATGTCCAGGAAGATTTGATCTCCCTAAGGGTAAATACTAATAAATTAATTTTATCCAGTGTTTATTTTTTTTTCCAACAGACAGTTACAAGAAATGAAAATGTACACACACTCACACAGGAATTTATTTGAGGAAGCAAGAGCACAGCACGACAATTTACATCTGTTTACAAATCCTGCTTCGTTTGAGGACTGGCCAATAATCTTCTTTCCCTTCTGATCCCACCCCCAAATCTAAAGATGGGGATGGAGTGCAGAATCCTTAGACGGAACAGGACTGGGGGGGGGGTGTGAGGTCAAAGGTCATATCTGAGCTCGAGTCACCCCTCTTTCTGTGACTGCATCTTCTCAGATAGTACAATCGAAGTAGTTTGACCACCACATCCTCGTAAGTGCCAGGAATAAATTCAGAAGGCTTATTATCAGTATCGGTTCACCTCACTCACACAGAATCACAATTCATCCTCTAGCTATTACCTCAGTACAGGCTCTGAACACAACTCTGATTGGATATTGGTGGGAAACTTAAATAAAAGGATGAAACAGTAATGTTGTTAAAAGGTTTTCACATTGTCTTTTGAGGATTTATTGAACGATTCACCACTAGGACACAATCCTTCACTTATCACAATCAAAGGGGCACCAAAGTCAGTAAAATGACATTCTGTCACTCTGGCCCGATCCCATATCTGTTCTCCAAGGGTCATTGTCATGCGACAGCGCAAACAGATCTGAGATCAGGTTACTGTCACTCTGGGCCAACTACAGTAACGAGGACGGAGGCTTCAGCAGTACCCATTCTAGCAATAGCACACTAATGTTAACTGTATTCTTGGATGTGTCGGCATGCAGCTTGTGGCACGGAGAGGACGTTTGAAGAAAGAAAATAACCGTCTTTTAACTGTGTCTGTTTTTCTATGACCTCATTATTAGTTTAAATAGACACTGCGTGCATCCCAGTGGTATCCTGTTCCCTATGCGGTGCACTACTTTTCACCAGAGCCCTATGGCCACTGTTCAAAAAGTAGTGCTCTACAAAGAGGATAGGGTGTCATTTGGAACGGAACCACTGACAGACAGAGCCTTCAAGTCTGTCTGTCTCTCCCTCTCTCTCTCTCTCACACACAGACACACACACACACACACGCCAAAACAAACAAACAAACACACTGTGCAAAATGTTTGAAGTAGAAAAACACCAACGAAAACCAATAAGAGAACCATACTGAGAGAGGGGAAAATATATATGAAAACCGAGAGAATTTCTGTTATCACACATGCCTAGATGATGGTACATACTACCTGTGCTACCCAAAATGTAACATTTTCCCCTACATGGATCATACCATAGAATATAAACACATACATTTGAAGAGTAGAGACATTCCAGATATGGAGGCAAATATGACAACCCCTTTTAAGTGCATTAAAATAGACAGAAAAGGTACTTTTGAGTTCTTATTTCGATACGCACTGAGAGACGGTGAATTATGAAATGGCAATTAGCCTTTTTGATAAACGGAGAGTGACAATCTATTTACAGCAAAATGTCTCCCTACTTAAAGCTCCAGGAAGTGGAGGAGGGATCATTGGACCAATCAAAGTTGCAGCGTCATCCAATAGTCCAGTCAGTTGGCCACTGGGAGACGGGACTTTGGGTTGAAAAACGACTTGTCTCAGTGCAAGCTCACGAACACACATGCTGGCGTCCCAGTTAGTAGAAGTCCTCTGCTTTAAGCACGCTAAGCAGTAGTAAAGAGCTCATTCTACTAGTTTTGATGACTTTTCACGAAAAATGTGTTATCCTTCGAGAAAAAAAAAGGGCTCGGAAGAGAGAAACGGCGCAAGCTGGCTTGAATTCATTTGGTCCAACAGAAATGTAATACAGTAAGTCATGGTGGTGTTTCTAGGAATCAGAATCATCGGAAGCCCCTCCCATTCCTGCTCCCCGACCCTGCCATAGGTCCTGCCTAGCACCTGGTTGGCTCACATTTCCACGCAGTTTTAGGAGGGTACATTTACCCTCACTCACACACATACACACACACACACACACACATACACACACACATTTACAGATGGACACACACACACACACACACACTCAACTTGACCCAAATGGGTCACAAACACATTATTGCGAATTAAGTGTGCTTTCTTAAATACATTTTATCCTTAAAATATCTTTAAAAACTATATTGTTAACACCATGCAAATAAAGTATCAAATAAAATGTAAAATAAACATAAAGAAACATTTGGGCCCTGTATTTTTGACAAGGCCAGACATTAAAACCTGCATTGTCCACACTTAAAACATACCTACATTCTTGCTACACACACACAGACAAAATACACCAAGCTCCGACAAAGTCATAGCAGTCTCATGTTGGCTTTTTCAGTTGTTGTTTTGAAGGAAATGAAGGTAACAAGAAGTTCATAGTTGAGGAAAACCTTTTCTCTAATTCAGAGTTTTTTTGGACACACAATTTGATCTAAGTGGCTGATGGCAGAATGACAACCTCTCCACTCCCTCTCCTCAGTAAATGTCATAAAGCCACAATAGCTCTGGGCGATGGTATCAATCCCAGAGTACTTCACTTTCAAAGGCTTTGAGTGGCGGCTCCATGTGGGAGGAAGGGGGCGGGGCTGCAGCTGCTTTAAAGCTAACGAGGAGGGAGTCTGGTCGTCACTACGGCCTGCTTCTCCCTCTCGGTGTGTACTCTGCTGCCAGGACCACGGCCAGGTGTATGGGAGTATAGGGCCACAGTGGCAGTTGATGCTCGTTAGGGCTTCTCTAAGGACCCTTCACAGGGGAGAGTGTGCCTCTTGAGTGCCCTTATGTGCTACTGATAAACAGGTCTTCGGAGACAGACGGTGGAAGGCCAACAGGTCCCGGGGGGCAGCCCAGTTAGGCTGTTGAGGATCAGATGCTCCCCCCTGATGCTGCTGGGGTAGAAGGTGGTTCCTCCTGGGCCAGAGGTGCCAGAGGTGGAGGGGACTCCAGGGCCAGGTGGCTGGGCCTCAGCAGGGGACCTGGATGGAGCATGGTGAACCCTGGGAAGTAGGTACTTCCATGGACATTAAAACAGCTGGGGCTGGGAGACCTGATGACCGGAGAGGTGTACGGACGTCTGTTGTCGTTTCATAGAGGAGGGAAAACTGCAGGGTGTTGGGGGTGTCTTCTCAGATTGGAGTTGGTCCAGTTGCTATGTTTAGGGGGGGGGGGGCGTACGTGGGTGCGGGTGGGCGGTATAGCATGGTAGATTAGGTCAGGGTGATGTAGGCCGAGGCCTTCTCCTTTAGCTGTCGCAGACACAGGTGGCAACTCCAGCTCCCTGGAAGATCAACAGTTCACAAGTTCACTGGTTAGTGGAAAGCCCAAGGATTAAGCCTAGTGAATAAATGAACACTGTAAATTTAACACTGACTGACTGTTGCAAGTCCAACACCACATACTGTGGTCAAGTAGTGTGATAGATTTGCAATCCCTTAGCCATGTCAACTATACAGGACATGCTGACGACATAAAGAATTCTGCTCATGGCCTTTCCTCTTATAATGCACCTACTGTATAAGTCACATTATGAACCCAGCCATTGCATGGTCATCAATTACCGACAATATGCCGGCCTAGGCATACTATACAGTATTCTATAGGACAACACTGGGCCTATATACTCCACATATCATGCAGTGTACCTACCCTCTGGGGGCTCCGCCATAGGGGGGCTCAGGCAGTACATATGGTAGCCTCTGTCACAATCGTCACAGAATAGTAACTGATCCTTAAACAAGGAGACACACAAACACAATTAATGTTATTACATTATCAATCAAATATAGCGGAAAATATGGATCTGTAATGTTTCTTTAACCAGATGCACACCCTCCACATACCAAACATAGGCCCAGATTTGCTAAGTATTTGCACCCATTTCTTTGTGTTATTAACCTTCACCCTTTTGATATGTCCCCAATATTGAATTCCCTGTTGTAAAAAAAGGTACAAACACTTAGTAAATCTGGGCCATCGGGTGTTAACGCAACATGTAAAGTGTTGGTCCCATGTTTCATGAGCTGAAATAAAAAATCCCTGAAATTTTCCATAAGCACGAAAAGCTTATTACTCTCAAAGTTTGTGCAAAAATTGGTTTACATCCCTGTTAGTCAGAATTTCTCCTTTGCCATGATAATTCATCCATCTGACATCTGAGGCTTATCAAGAAGCTGATTAAACAGCATGATCATTACACAGGTGCACCTTGTGCTGGGGAAAATAAAAGGCAACAAAAATGTTTGCAATTTTGTCACACAACACAATGCCACAGATGTCTGAAGTTTTGAGGGAGCGTGCAATTGAAATGCTGACTGCAGGAATGTCCACCAGAGCTGTTGCCAGAGAATTCCATTTTCATTTCTCTACCCGAAGTCACCTCCAACGTCGTATCACAACCGGCCGTGATTGGAAGTCCCATAGGGCGGCTCACAATTGGCCTAGCGTCGTCCGAGTTTGGCCGGTGTAGGCCGTCATTGTAAATAAGAATTTGTTCTTAACTGACTTGCCTAGTTAAATAAAGGTTCAATACAATTTTAAAAAACAACCGCAGACCACGTGTATGGAGTCATGTTGGTGAGCAGTTTGCTGATGTCAACGTTGTGAACAGAGTGCCCCAGAGTGCCCCACACCAGATACTGACTGGTTTTCTGATCAAATATTGGTCACACCAGATACTGACTGGTTTTCTGATCAAATATTGGTCACACCAGATACTGACTGGTTTTCTGATCAAATATTGGTCACACCAGATACTGACTGGTTTTCTGATCAAATGGTGGTCACACCAGATACTGACTGGTTTTCTGATCAAATATTGGTCACACCAGATACTGACTGGTTTTCTGATCAAATGGTGGTCACACCAGATACTGACTGGTTTTCTGATCCACACCACTACTTTTTTATTTTAAGTATCTGTGAGCAACATATCTGTATTCCCAGTCATGTGAAATCCATAGATTTTAATTGACTGATTTCCTTATATGAACTGTAACTCATTAAAAATCTTTGAAATTGTTGCGTGTTGTGTTTATATTTTTGTTCAGTATAGATGTTTTGGGAGAATGAAGGGCTGTGTGTGTGTGTGTGTGTGTGTGTGTGTGTGTGTGTGTGTGTGTGTGTGTGTGTGTGTGTGTGTGTGTGTGGGGGGTGCTCACGTCATTCTCAGAGGTGCCACACAAGCTGCAGGACTTGCACTCAATGCACTGCCAGCGGTAGGTCCGCACTGCTGCCGTCATGTTGACTGTGAACTGCAGGCAGGACGGGTGACCTGGGGACACAGAGAACATCACACACTCCTCATGTTACTCCTTGTCATCATCAACATCAAGTTGGGCTTGTTTTCATTACTACATAATAACATACAGTTGAAGTCGGAAGTTTACATACACCTTAGCTAAATACATTTAAACTCAGTTTTTCACAATTCCTGACTTTTAATCCTAGTAAAAATTCCCTGTCTTAGGTCAGTTAGGATCACCACTTTATTTTAAGAATGTGAAATGTCAGAATAATAGTAGAGAGAATGATTTATTTCAGCTTTTATTTCTTTCATCACATTCCCAGTGGGTCAGAAGTTTACATACACTCAATTAGTATTTGGTAGCATTGCCTTTTAAATTGTTTAACTTGGGTCAAACGTTTCGGGTAGCCTTCCACAAGCTTCCCACAATAAGTTGGGTGAATTTTGGCCCATTCCTCCAGACAGAACTGGTGTAACTGAGTCAGGTTTGTAGGCCTCCTTGCTCGCACACGCTTTTTCAGTTCTGCCCACAAATGTTCTATAGGATTGAGGTCAGGGCTTTGTGATGGCCACTCCAATACCTTGACTTTGTTGTCCTTAAGCCATTTTGCCACAACTTTGGAAGTATGCTTGGGATCATTGTTCATTTGGAAGACCCATTTGCGACCAAGCTTTAACTTCCTGACTGATGTCTTGAGATGTCGCTTCAATATATCCACATAATTTTCCTTCCTCATGATGCCATCTATTTTGTGAAGTGCACCAGTCCCTCCTGCAGCAAAGCACCCCCACAACATGATGCTGCCACCCCCGTGCTTCACGGTTGGGATGGTGTTCTTCGGCTTGCAAGCATCCCCCTTTTTCCTCCTAACATAACGATGGTCATTATGGCCAAACAGTTCTATTTTTTGTTTCATCAGACCAGAGGACATTTCTCCAAAAAGTAAGATCTTTGTCCCCATTTGCAGTTGCAAACCGTAGTGTTTTTTTTTATGGCGGTTTTGGAGCAGTGGCTTCTTCCTTGCTGTTGCCTCCAGCATCTTCACAAGGTCCTTTGCTGTTGTTCTGGGATTGATTTGCAACTTTCGCACCAAAGTACGTTCATCTCTAGGAGACAGAATATGTTTCCTTCCTGAGCGGTATGACAGCTGTGTGGTCCCATGGTGTTTATACTTACGTACTGTTGTTTGTACAGATGAACGTGGTACATTCAGGCGTTTGGAAATTGCTCCCAAGGATGAACCAGACTTGTGGAGGTCTACCATTTTGGAGGAGGTCTTGGCTGATTTCTTTACATTTTCCCATGAGGCCGAGCAAAGAGGCACTGAGTTTGAAGGTATGCCTTGAAATACATCCACAGGTACACCTCCAATTGACTCAAATGATGTCAACTAGCCTATCAGAAGCTTCTAAAGCCATGACATCATTTTCTGGAATTTTCCAAGCTGTTTAAAGGCACAGTCAACTTAGTGTATGTAAACTTCTGACCCACTGGAATTGTAATATAGTGAATTCTAAGTAAAATAATCTGTCTGTAAACAATTGTTGGAAGAATGACTTGTGTCATGCACAAAGTAGATGTCCTAACCGACTTGCCAAAACTATAGTTTGTTAACATGAAATCTGTGGAGTTGTTGAAAAATTAGTTTTAATGACTTATGTGTATGTAAAGTTCCGACTTCAACTGTACGTGTTATAACGACACATTTAAAACCAACTAAAACTGGTGTCCATAGGAGTGTCTGTCTGTCCGTACCTGAGCGTCCACAGTCGGCACAGGAGATGAGGTCCTCGGGACAGCCGGTCTTCTTGGAACCGCCCAGGCAGAAGTCACAGTAGCCGTTAGGGATGACCGACCCGTCTGCAGCTTTCTTAGCTGAAATCACACAGGTGGAAAGGTTCCATACAATAGAGCTATTTCAATAACAAACGCTCTCTTATATTAAAAGCAGCATATTACTCTTATATTCTGTGCTCTATTTTTAGATCCAGCATTTGTAAGAAGCTCCACTTAGCACAGACCAATAGCACAGAGTCTATGGCTGTGGTCTGTGGTTACCCATGACCTATAGCACAGAGTCTATGGCTGTGGTCTGTGGTTACTGATGACCTATAGCACAGAGTCTATGGCTGTGGTCTGTGGTTACTGATGACCTATAGCACAGAGTCTATGGCTGTGGTCTGTGGTTACCCATGACCAATAGCACAGAGTCTATGGCTGTGGTCTTGGTTACCCATGACCAATAGCACAGAGTCTATGGCTGTGGTCTTGGTTACCCATGACCAATAGCACAGAGTCTATGGCTGTGGTCTTGGTTACCCATGACCAATAGCACAGAGTCTATGGCTGTGGTCTTGGTTACCCATGACCTATAGCACAGAGTCTATGGCTGTGGTTACTGATGACCTATAGCACAGAGTCTATGGCTGTGGTCTGTGGTTACCCATGACCAATAGCACAGAGTCTATGGCTGTGGTCTTGGTTACCCATGACCAATAGCACAGAGTCTATGGCTGTGGTCTTGGTTACCCATGACCAATAGCACAGAGTCTATGGCTGTGGTCTTGGTTACCCATGACCTATAGCACAGAGTCTATGGCTGTGGTTACTGATGACCTATAGCACAGAGTCTATGGCTGTGGTCTGTGGTTACCCATGACCAACAGCACAGAGTCTATGGCTGTGGTCTTGGTTACCCATGACCAATAGCACAGAGTCTATGGCTGTGGTCTTGGTTACCCATGACCAATAGCACAGAGTCTATGGCTGTGGTCTTGGTTACCCATGACCAATAGCACAGAGTCTATGGCTGTGGTCTGTGGTTACTGATGACCAATAGCACAGAGTCTATGGCTGTGGTCTGTGGTTACTGATGACCAATAGCACAGAGTCTATGGCTGTGGTCTTGGTTACCCATGACCAATAGCACAGAGTCTATGGCTGTGGTCTTGGTTACCCATGACCAATAGCACAGAGTCTATGGCTGTGGTCTTGGTTACCCATGACCAATAGCACAGAGTCTATGGCTGTGGTCTTGGTTACCCATGACCAATAGCACAGAGTCTATGGCTGTGGTCTGTGTTACCGATGACCAATAGCACAGAGTCTATGGCTGTGGTCTGTGGTTACTGATGACCAATAGCACAGAGTCTATGGCTGTGGTCTGTGGTTACCCATGACCAATAGCACAGAGTCTATGGCTGTGGTCTGTGGTTACTGATGACCAATAGCACAGAGTCTATGGCTGTGGTCTGTGGTTACTGATGACCTATAGCACAGAGTCTATGGCTGTGGTCTGTGGTTACTGATGACCTATAGCACAGAGTCTATGGCTGTGGTCTGTGGTTACTGATGACCTATAGCACAGAGTCTATGGCTGTGGTCTGTGGTTACTGATGACCAATAGCACAGAGTCTATGGCTGTGGTCTGTGGTTACTGATGACCAATAGCACAGAGTCTATGGCTGTGGTCTGTGGTTACTGATGACCAATAGCACAGAGTCTATGGCTGTGGTCTGTGGTTACTGATGACCTATAGCACAGAGTCTATGGCTGTGGTCTGTGGTTACTGATGACCTATAGCACAGAGTCTATGGCTGTGGTCTGTGGTTACTGATGACCTATAGCACAGAGTCTATGGCTGTGGTCTGTGGTTACTGATGACCAATAGCACAGAGTCTATGGCTGTGGTCTGTGGTTACTGATGACCTATAGCACAGAGTCTATGGCTGACTTCAACAGTACGTGTTATAACGACACATTTAAAACTGGTGTCCATAGGAGTGTCTACTGAGGCTCAACAGGCTTTATAAATGGACTGATGTAGGAGAAACATCGCAGGTTTGGAGAGGGAAAGAGGAAGAGAGCGAGGGAGGGAGAAAATACCGAAACGAGGGAACGCGGCGGAGACAGGAAACATCGAGTGAGACGGCGAATATGAGACTTCCCAGCCAGCCAGACTGCAGAGCGTCCCAGCTGGATAAAACTCGCCCTCCTCCATATGTTGGTTTTGGTAAAACAAGCAGCAGGCCCGCTGAAGCCTGGGACTCTCCAGCTCGTGCTCAGCCAGGGAAGGGAGGAGTAAAACAGGGAGGGAACTCCACTGGGAGGCCCAGGGGTCTGTTTAATATTGTCAAAGGAGCGGTGGGGGGCAGGGACAGACCTGCTGTGCGACAAGCTGCAGGTGCGCGGCGGGAAGCCATTTTCCGAATAACCATTAACGGAGAAGAACGTCCCCCTGCATGCATCCTCTCTGTCTCACTGACTGCAGTCGATTGCATAATACCTTTAATAGCTCTGATCACGTAACCAGGACAGTCTATTTGTATGTCCTTTTCCTCCTGTATTAAGATGGAATGGAATGGACAGGAACTCCACAATAACTCATCAGCAGCACACGTCAGACAGATGAAGACAAACAGACACACAGTATACACTAGACAAGACAAGCACACACAGAATCTCAGCAGCAGTCTGCATAGTGGAGCAACCCGTGGCTGTCTGGTGTGTGATCTGGAGAGCCAGGCCCCTCTCCAGCGAGGTCATTAATCCAGCCCAGGGTGGATTGTGGCCGGGGGCTGGGAGGAGGGGTTGGAGCAGGGCGGAGGGTATGGAGGGGAGATTGGGTTTTCTACTCCACAGGGTTGGTCCTGATCAGGCTGTCCGTGGTACCAATGCAGCGGCCAGCCAGGCAGCTCTGTACTGTATTGTATAATAAGGAGCAGTAATGTACAGTGAAGTGGTACATTAAGTACAGTCAGGGGACTGGTAAACATACCACTATCCCCACCTTCTTCTACAACCCTTACCACTTGGGCACTGAACTATGCATGGGCTATATACAATATGCACATATATTATACATGTACAGTACAGGCATTAAAAGCAAGGTAAAATAGGTTTATTAATTAAATACATCACTGAGTTTAAAAAATAAAATAAAGCATTTGGCCTTGTAAAAAAAACACACACCACAGTCCCTGGTGGGCAAAACTGTATATGCACACACAATTACACAAAACGACATGCCAAACGGCACATACTACAAACAGAGTTGCTCTGGGACTCTGTGGACCGTGAGGTTGCGAGGACCCCTGAGAGTGAATCAGCAGGCCCTCTGCCCGCTGGCCTGCCTGCTCAGAAAGGAAAGCCCATCAATGATTAAATGCCTGTGGCCATGTTTAAAGTCAGACGCTAACCTGAGGTAATATATCCTTGAGACGGAGGGGGGGGAAGAGAGGAAGACAGAAAAGCGAGAGGAAGAGAGAGACAGACACATACAGACCAAAGCAGACAGAGGGACACAGAAAATTGACAGACAGACAGACAGAGACAAAGAAAATGTGCGAGAGAGGTAGATAAAAATGATCACAAGTAGCACGTTCCTGAGGTTGTCAAGGGTGATACACTCTTCCCTCCCTCCCTCCATCTCAACTCCAGCACCACCTTTCCTGTAACACCCCTCCAATTACTGGGAGAATACAGGCAGAACAGCACACTTCACAGCTTTTAAGTGTGTCTCGGAACCCACTGGGAATTAGGGGAGAGAGATGAATCCTCAAATACCCCCCTCATATCTCCCCCTCCCTTCCGTTCCCTTCTCTTGCTTTCTCTCCCCCTATCACTCTCCCCTCTCTTCGACTACCTCTCTCTCCCCCTATCTCTCTCCCGTCTCTCCCCCTATCTCTCTCCCCTCTCTTTGACTACCTCTCTCTCTCTCTCTCTCTCTCTCTCTCTCTCTCTCTCCCCTCTTTCCATCTCTCTATCCCCCTCTCTCATCTCTCACTCTCCTTTTCCTCTCCAACTCACTGTCCCTTTCTCACTCCCTCATTCTCAATGCAGCCTGCTTCTGGAGTTTTCACAATCTCATTCTAGCACAATCCCTAGCCTAATACCGCACTGGCTGGTCAATAAAGTGACCACGGCCTTATCGAATTAGCACTTCCGCAGGAATACCCACAAGCACCTGTTGCCTGGTCTCACTTTCTCTATGCTTCTCACTCTCCTCCACACTTTGATTCCTTATATTGTGCTCTCACCCATGTCTCTTCACCTGAACATAAACCTATTCACACAGGTCCAAGCATACAGTACAATGAGCTTAAACTCATACACAGGGCCAACTATTAGATAGCTTAGCTTAGTCATTATGGTTTTGCACCTGACAATAAAGCAATCCTACTAGTCTAGTGTGAACCAGTGACGATGCTGTCTATGATGTCACTGTGAACAGACCATACAAACAGAGATCAGCTCCTGGTCTCAACTACACACTGCCTTCCCCACAACACAAAACACATTCCAGCATGGCAGGGGAGCAAATAGAACAGAAGAGGAGCGAGGAAGAGGAGGAGAAAGATGAGGAAATTCTAATCAATAATGAGGAGAGAAGGTAAATCACCAATCAGGATATTACTTTATTCAAAACGTATTAATAACATCAATTAATTATTGCAATAATGAAGCTGGTCGATGAACCACCCTTAGATGATTCGTTGGGAGCCCAACGAGCGGGATTTGAGGCACAGCATTTTATAGCAAAGTACATCCTCCTGAATGTTCATGACAAACAACAGCTGTGTGGAATGAGTCACAAGGTTAGTATTCATATGAAAGAAATGAATAATTCACAACAGACAGTATCTGCTGTAAAGACTATTCTCATTGTGTGGAAACCAGGGTCTGGCCCCCAAAAAACAACATTCCCCTCATCATTACCCATACCCGAGCCATCTCCGCACTGGTACCGCCCAGTACACAAACACCAACTCACGCTATGGAACGCCGTCTTTAGGTTCTATCACCAAAGGCATCGTAAATCCACTGTCATCATTAAAGCCCCAGAGGCCCGACTCAGAAGAACACACACAGATGAGTGTTCTAAGAACCCTATTCTATTACACTTTATGTTAGAACATCATCTTCTAATTTTGCTCTCGCAAGAGGCAGAGGAGAGAGGAAGAGGAGGAGGAAGCGGGGAGAGGAAGAAGTGGCTGCTGCTGTGTCAGAGCATCAGTGTAAACGTTCACATTCACAGACAATACACGCACACGGACGGAAACACGCGCGCACGCACACACACACACACAAAGATTTATAGCCAGCACATCTTTGCATAATAACTTTTAAAGGCTTGTTCCACTTCCAACCCCCACCCTCTCTCTTTAACGTGATGAATGAGAGTCCCTCTGCCCCCAATCCAGCCTTCAGTCTCAGCTTTCATCCAATGCACTAGGGCTGTGATGGTGCAAGTCCCGCCTACTTCCTGGTGCAAGTCCCGTACTGTTTTTGAGTGGGCGTCAAGCTTATATCATCAAATTCATGAAAATGGGGTCATTTAAGATATCTTTGAATTAGATTTGTATTCATCAATTAAGGTTTAAAAAAAAAAAATACGCAATCGAAAACCTTCATGAAAGGCATCAGGTGAAAGTGAATGAATCCACAAATAAGAATATAATCTACATACAGTGAATAAGAATATAATCTACATACAGTGAATAAGAATATAATCTACATACAGTGAATAAGAATATAATCTATGTACAGTGAATAAGAATATAATTTATGTACAGTGAATAAGAATAGAATCTATGTACAGTGAATAAGAATATAATCTACATACAGTGAATAAGAATATAATTTATGTACAGTGAATAGGAATATAATCTATGTACAGTGAATAAGAATATAATTATACATACAGTGAATAAGAATATAATCCATGTACAGTGAATAAGAATATAATTATACATACAGTGAATAAGAATATAATCTACATACAGTGAATAAGAATATAATTTATGTACAGTGAATAATATAATTATACATACAGTGAATAAGAATATAATCCATGTACAGTGAATAAGAATATAATCTACATACAGTGAATAAGAATATAATCTATGTACAGTGAATAAGAATATAATCTATGTAATTTAATTGTACATACAGTGAATAAGAATATATTCTATGTACAGTGAATAAGAATAGAATCTATGTACAGTGAATAAGAATATAATCTATGTACAGTGAATAAGAATAGAATCTATGTACAGTAAATAAGAATATAATCTATGTAATATAATTGTACATACAGTGAATAAGAATATAATCTATGTACAGTGAATAAGAATATAATTATACATACAGTGAATAAGAATCTAATCTATGTACAGTGAATAAGAATATAATCTATGTACAGTGAATAAGAATATAATCTATGTGCAGTGAATAGGAATATAATCTATGTACAGTGAATAAGAATATAATCTATGTAATATAATTGTACATACAGTGAATAAGAATATAATCTACATACATTGAATAAGAATATAATCTATGTAATATAATTGTACATACAGAATATAATTGTACGTACAGAATATAATCTATGAACAGAGCATTCGGAAAGTATTCAGACTCCTTATTCAGCCTTATTCTAAAATTGATTCAATTGTTTGGTTTCTCATCAATCTACACATTTTAGAAATTGTTTAAAAAAAATTTAAAAAAATACTACATGAAATATAACATTTACATCAGTATTCAGACCCTTTACTCAGTACTTTCTTGAAGCATCTTTGGCAGTGATTTCAGCCTTCAGTCTTCTTGGGTATGACGCTACAAGCTTGGCACACCTGTATTTGGGGAGTTCCTCCCATTCTTCTCTGCAGATCCTCTCAAGCTCTGTCAGGTTGGATGGGGAGCGTCGCTGCACAGCTATTTTCAGGTCTCTCCAGAGATGTTTGATCGGGTTCAAGTCCAGACTCTGACTGGGCCACTCAAGGACATTCAGAGACTTGTCCCGAAGCCACTCCTGCGATGCCTTGGCTGTGTGCTTACGGTCGTTGTCCTATTGGAAGGTGAAGTCCGAGGTCCTGAGCGCTCTACCGTAGGGATGTTATTGGCCAGGTGATGAGTGGTACCTGGTTTCCTCATATCTTGGCCTGAATGCCAAGATATGATGCTTGGCATTCAGGCCAAAGAGTTCAATCTTGGTTTCATCAGACCAGAGAATCTTGTTTCTCATGGTCTGAGATTCTTTAGGTGCCTTTTGGCAAACACCAAGTGGACTGTCATGTACCTTTTACTGAGGAGTGGCTTCCTATCATAAAGACCTGATTGGTAGAGTGCTGCAGAGATGGTTGTCCTTCTGGAAGGTTCTCCCATCTCCACAGAGGAACTCTGGAGGTCTGTCAGATTGACAAATCGGGTTCTTGGTCACCTCCCTGAACAAGGCCCTTCTCCCCTGATTGCTCAGTTTGGCCGGGCGGCCAGCTCTAGGAAGAGTCTTTGGGGGTTCCAAACTTCCTCCATTTAAGAATGATGGAGGCCACTGTGTTCTTGGGGACCTTCAATGCTACAGAAATGTTTTGGTACCCTTCCCCAGATCTGTTCCTCGATACAATCAATACAGTCTCAGAGCTCTATGGACAATTCCTTCAAACTCATGGCTTGGTTTTTGCTCTGACATGCACTGTCAACTGTGGGACCTTATATAGACAGGTGAGTGCCTTTCCAAATCATGTCCAATCAATTTAATTTACCACAGGTGGACTCCAATCAAGTTATAGAAACAGGATGCACTGGAGCTCAATTTCGAATCTCATTGCAAATGGTCTGAAATAAGGTTTTTCTGTTTTAAATTGTTTATACATTTGCAAACATTTCTAAAAACCTGTTTTCGCTTTGTCATTATAGGTTATTGTGTGTAGATTGATGAGGTGGAAAAAATAATTTCATCCATTTTAGAATAAGGCTGTAACGTAACTAAATGTGGAAAAAGTGAAGGGGTCTGAATACTTTCCGAATGCACTGTATATCTTAAATGACCACGTTTTCATGAATTTGATGATATAAGCTTGAGGGGGGGAGGGAGGCGTTGCTAGGCAACAGAAGACTTGTTTGCTACAACACGTTGCTTATTTCAGCAAGGAGCAGCAAAGTTTAATCACGTTGTAGTCCCTGTTACAGCAGAAACAGACTGAACCACACGAATGCCCGGCTGTTCCGTCTTCAGTCAGCTGTTAGTTACACCCAAAAAATAAGGTTATGACGGTTATTTTATTTTCATGACGATCTTCATCCATAACCGTGGCGCTAACACACACACACACACACACACACAGCACAAACGCACAGAGAGACAACGGATCCAGTATTATTCAGGGAGAGTGACTGTGAGTCAGCCAGAAGAAAAGTGTCAGTCACAGATGAGATATCTCATGAGGTACCTTTCCTCCCTCTTATCCTGTATGTGATTCTCTCTTCCACAGAGGAAATTAGATTTTTTTTTTCTGCAATCTGTCTATTGTCACACAAATACCTACACCATCTGTCTCCACCTCCTTCTTCAATCCTCTATCCCTCCTTCTTTCTCCCTCTCTAGCTCTCTTTTAAGCACACACGCACGCACACACGCACGCACACACCAGCAAGACGCAATGCAATAACATTCTCGTTTCTCTCGCCTGTCCAGTCAGCAGGTTGCGTAAGTCCCAGTGCATTGTGGGTCTGAAACCGAATGACATTGCAAAGCGAGAGGACGGTGGAGATTTTGGTGCATATCAAAACTTGATCTATGGCTGCTGTGTAATCACACTGACCTGCACACGCTACGTCAGCTTCTGTGGCAGCATAAGAGGCTGCCTCTGTCTGTAGCAGATACTCATACATAAACAGTACATACACACTCATTTGTATATTTACACATACACACACACACACATACACATACACACACACACACACACACACATTTTGCATAAGACACATACAAACACAAATCATACTCACACACTTCACATACACCCCTGTGCCAACTGGAATTTGTGTTCTATACTTTCCCCATGTGACTCTGTAACCCTGTTTAACATATTACTGTTCTATACTTCCCCCATGTGACTCTGTAATCCTGTTTAACATATTACTGTTCTATACTTCCCCCCATGTGACTCTGTAATCCTGTTTAACATATTACTGTTCTATACTTCCCCCCATGTGACTCTGTAACCCTGTTTAACATATTACTGTTCTATACTTCCCCCATGTGACTCTGTAATCCTGTTTAACATATTACTGTTCTATACTTCCCCCCATGTGACTCTGTAATCCTGTTTAACATATTACTGTTCTATACTTCCCCCCATGTGACTCTGTAATCCTGTTTAACATATTACTGTTCTATACTTCCCCCCATGTGACTCTGTCATCCTGTTTAACATATTACTGTTCTATACTTCCCCCCATGTGACTCTGTAATCCTGTTTAACATATTACTGTTCTATACTTCCCCCATGTGACTCTGTCATCCTGTTTAACATATTACTGTTCTATACTTCCCCCATGTGACTCTGTCATCCTGTTTAACATATTACTGTTCTATACTTCCCCCCATGTGACTCTGTCATCCTGTTTAACATATTACTGTTCTATACTTCCCCCCATGTGACTCTGTAATCCTGTTTAACATATTACTGTTCTATACTTCCCCCCATGTGACTCTGTAATCCTGTTTAAAAAGCCCCTAAACTCAGACTCTTAGTAGCAGTTAGGTCCCATTGTATGACCCGCCAAATCAATACTTAGGAAACGCTGGAATTTAGACAGCACAGGTATACAGTACAGTACATATAAGACATCCTAGTAAGATAGTGTGTGTGTGTGTCTAGGCTCCGACAGACAGGATGAGGGGTGATACTAAGATGGCTAAATGACTGAGGATCCAACCCTAACCCAGCAAGCCTCTCCTCTGTTAATACGGAATACCAAATGAAGCAGTGCAATATTCAGCCTGCCTTCTCCCTGTCTGGGGTAATATATATGATAAATCATAAAGAAAATTCTTTACTCCTCTCTCTCTCTCTCTCTCTCTCTCTCTCTCTCTCTCCTTTAATGAACTCCTCTGCCCCCTCCGTTTCAACCCATCCAATAACAAACTTCACTCCCCCCCTCCCTCCCCTCTTCCCCTCCCTCCTCAATGTACATAACAACATACTTTTTAGGAGGGAGCCCAGCTTGTCACTATAGCAACCGGATTGCTAGGCAACAGCAGCTTCTCTTCCTGCTTTGTTGCGTAGATGAGGTAGTGCAGTGGCGGGGTGGCAGGCAGCGTGAGCTGGTCTGGCTATGGAGGAAGCTACTGTACAGGCACTGGCACCAGCGGCACAGGCATGTGGAAAGTTCAGGAAATAACCAGACCAAAATAACAGCTAAAAGGTGATGGTCCAGGTTGAATAATTAACGTGGTAAAGCACAGAATGGTCTTCCCTCTAATAAGAGACATACTACATTACCATGGTGGGGCAATCTGGTAGAAACTGGGACTTACTACAGCTATATAATCTAAAGTCAGGTAAACTCATAGAGGCATTTTCCCGGACACAAAAACTAACTTAATAGTGAATCTCCATTGAAGATGTTTTTTTAGTCCAGGATTAGGTTTAATCGTTGTGCGGAAAACCACCCCATCAACTGGTTGTCACTTTGTCCATGTTTACCTTTATTACATATGGTTAGGTACAGTATACATTTTCTGTATTTTTAGTGGCGTAGAGGTCTGAACATGAAATGTGTTCAGGTGGTGTGTGTTGCGTGTTCAGGGTCCGTGGGTCGTGACTGTACTTCCCCGCCCCCACTAGCCCTGTCCTCTGTCTCTCTGAAACCAGCCTGTATCTCTACACTCTTAGAAAAAAAGGGTTCCAAAAGGATTCTTCGGCTGTCCCCGTAGGAGAACCCTTTTTGGTTCCAGGTAGAACCCTTTTTGGTTTCAGGTAGAACCCTTTTGGGTTCCAGGTAGGTTCTACCTGGAACCAAAAAGGGTTCTTCAAAGGGTTCTCCTATAGGGACAGCCGAAGAAACCTTTTAGGGTCTAAATAGCACCTTTTTTTTTTTTAAGAGTGTACTCAGCCTCCTCTATTGGCTACTCTGTTCTGTAACTGTTTATAGTACAGTCACAATGACTAGCCAAGACAAAATCATTTTCACAATTTCACTAATGCCATTCAAATTAATAAATCATAGCACATTTTTACTAAAACATAAGTTGAAAATTATACTATTGCTGCTTCCTGTTTTTTTATATACTGTATAGCCGCGTGTCAAAACACCGGTTGTATATGTCTAAATAAATTCATAATCAATATGCTGAAATAAGTTGTGATATGTTGAAGACTAATACATACAATTACTCCCTATACACACACACACGTGTCACACTTGTGTTCAGATTACTTGTACTTTGCTAAATTAGTACCTTAAAAACTGCTCACGCATCAAATTTACCAAGCGGTCATTCCAGATTGAAATTGATTACTTAGTTCTGCTGTAAACAATAGCATGCATAGATTAATCACTCACGTTAATATTGTATGGAAATCAATGGAACTTGTACAATTCTCTGCTGGTGCTACATTGTGCCATTTACGTTCTTCTAAAAGAAAAACCACAAGGAACTTGGGAATACTAGGGCTGCATTCCAAACACTTCAAAGACACACCCTATCCCCTCAGCCCTCAAATTAAGTGGACACTTCTGATGACGTATCATGACGTCTGATGAGTGTACACTTGCAGGGTAAGGGGTGAGGGAGGAAGGAACGGTTTTTAAATGGATCACACGGAAATGTGTCACTCATTTACCCCGCGATGATTGTGTTCTCAGCCACCGGTAGCTTGTGTGTGTTTTATCTGCGCTACAGTCAATTATTATTGCATATTTATATTAACTATATAATTATTAATATACGCCTACTGTATGATAGCTAGCAAATTAATTAGCTAACTAACGTTAGCCTGCATAGCTGGAACTTCTGAAGAAGGAAAATGTTTTATTTCTACAATTTCCAAAAGCTAACCAAACCAAAACATAATTACTTTTAGGAGACGTGTTTGAGCCGTCATGTGCATTAGTAGCACAATTTATGCTACTTAAGTTATTTACATTAGTTTTTACTTACACTTGTATGTTAACTTCTCCATATTGATGTTGAGGTTTTAGGTTTTCGCAGACTTTTCTTAGGGGATGTACAATCATCGTGAATTTAATTATGGGGCGTATCAGGCCCCGAAGTGAACATAATTGTAGACTCGCAAACTCTATCCAAAACGAGGGCTGAGGGGCTTACATTTCGAACTTCCCTTGTTTGGCTAATCGTTTGGACCGACGTCCAAGATGGTGAAGGGGATTCCCCCAAGGGCATAAGGCGAGGGTTAGTGGAGGAGGGTGTCTTTTATGAGTTTGAAAACGCAGCCTAGATATACAGTTGAAGACAGAAGTTGACGTCTTTGAAACTCATTTTTCAACCACTCCACAGATTTCATGTTAACAAACTATAGTTTTGGCAAGTCGGTTAGGACATCTACTTGGTGCATGACACAAGTCATTCTTCCAACAATTGTTTACAGACAGATTATTTCACTTATAATTCACTATATTACAATTCCAGTGGGTCAGAAGTTTACATACACTAAGTTGACTGTGCCTTTAAACCGCTTGGAAAATTCCAGAAAATGATGTCATGGCTTTAGAAGCTTCTGATAGGCTAATTGACATCAATTGAGTCAATTGGAGGTGTACCTGTGGCTGTATTTCAAGGCCTACCTTCAAACTCAGTGCCTCGTTCCTCGACATCATGGGAAAATCTAAAGAAATCAGCCAAGACCTCAGAAAAAAAATTGTAGACCTCCACAAGTCTGGTTCATCCTTGGGAGCAATTTCCGAAGCCTGAAGGTACTATGTTCATCTGTACAAACAATAGTACGCAAGTATAAACACGATGGGACCACGCAGTAGTCATACCGATCAGGAAGGAGACGCGTTCTGTCTCCTAGAGATGAACATACTTTGGTGCGAAAATTGCAAATCAATCCCAGAACAACAGCAAAGGACCTTGTGAAGATGCTGGAGGAAACAGGTACGAAAGTATCTATCTCCACAGTAAAACTAGTCATACATTGACATAACCTGAAAGGCTGCTCAGCAAGGAAGAAGCCACTGCTCCAAAACCACCATAAAAAAAACCAAAAACAACAGACTACGGTTTGCAACTGCACATGGGGACAAAGATCGTACTTTTTGGAGACATGTCCTGTGGTCTGATGAAAGGAAAATAGAACTGTTTGGCCATGATGCCAACCGTGAAGCACGGGGATGGCAGCATCATGTTGTGGGGGTGCTTTGCTGCAGGAGGGACTGGTGCACTTCACAAAATAGATGGTATCATGAGGAAGGAAATTTATGTGGATATATTGAAGTAAGACTCAAGACAACAGTCAGGAAACTAAAACTCCAAGCATACTTCCAAAGTTGTGGCAAAATGGCTTAAGGACAACAAAGTCAAGGTATTGGAGTGGCCATCACAAAGCCCTGACCTCAATCCTATAGAACATTTGTGGGCAGAACTGAAAAAGCGTGTGCGAGCAAGGAGGCCTACAAACCTGATTCAGTTACACCAGTTCTGTCAGGAGGAATGGGCCAAAATTCACCCAACTTATTGTGGGAAGCTTGTGGAAGGCTACCCGAAACGTTTGACCCAAGTTAAACAATTTAAAGGCAATGCTACCAAATAATAATTGAGTGTATGAAAACTTCTGACCCACTGGGAATGTGATGAAAGAAATAAAAGCTGAAATATATAATTCTCTCAACTATTATTCTGACATTTCACATTCTTCAAATAAAGTGGTTATCCTAACTGACCTAAGACAGGGAATTTTTACTAGAATTAAATGTCAGGAATTGTGAAAAACTGAGTTTAAATGTATTTGGCTAAGGTGTATGTAAACTTCCGACTTCAACAGTACCCATCGATAGATGAGAACCTGTATTATCAACTCATCTCCTTGTGGGACAGTGTGAGCGGTAAATAGCCAATGCGCAGAAAGAAACAACACTTTTTTGGACTGGATAATTTCAACAAATCATCTCTCCATGGATAGGTCTAAATAGTGACAGGGGTTGGCTCTTATTTGGTTTTAGCTTGAATGTCAAATCTGTGTATTTGTTTGTGGCCGGCGGCTTTTATAAAGAGAGCCTCAATATTCCCTCGCCATTTCAGTTTGAATTTCACAACTGCGACACAGGTGAGTATTATCAAATCGAATCGCACCAAATCAAATATATTAATCTGTTTAGTGTCTTCTTGATGACTATAATCTTGTATATTAACATCACCAATCTGAGGTTAAAAAAAAATAATCGTATGAGGTGTAATGTGAGCTTGCGTAAGGTAGTAATACAAACTGTCAACATTAGCGTATAATAAAATAATTTAATATGGCAAAATATGTTGCCCACTCACAAAATATTGCAACAATTACATACAATTTAACTGGGCGCTATAGACTGGAGATTCTATAGTGTCTCTGCAACTGCCTGAACGTTCGCCATCCCTACAATGACACAGTGACACAGGCCCTCCACTGTCACCAGACCCTCATTAAAAGACCACCCTCTCTCTCTTACCGCAGGACTTTCATCACATGTGAATCTGCTGGAACAGAACCAACCACCACTCCACAGATCTCATTCCACATGTAGTATCCTACCCCACAGACAGACAGAGAGAGAGCGAGAGAGAAAGAGAACAGAGACTGTCAGGACGCCATTTTAGGTTTGATACATAATTAATTTTGTCCTAATAGCTGATCACAAGGATTCCTTGTCACACTGGCAGAGCAAGGCGACTGAAGCCATTTTGTGAGCGAGGTGAAACATGAATTGAAAATAAATAAATATAGAAAAATAACAAAAGGACACTGACCTTCAAAAAAGGGCTCAATTACATGTTACCCCCCCCTCCCTCCCTCCCTCCCTCCCTCCATCCTCCCTCCTGCTCTCACTCCTCTGACTGTCTGTCCGTCCAGATAAACCAGCCTCGGAATCTCAATTCTGATTTGGGGAGAGGACTTAACGAGAAATGGCTTCACTCTTTCTGCTCACAGAACCAATTTTCAGGTTCACACCAGAGGGCTGACCTCGAAAGTAAACACCGCTCCCTCCTCCCCCATCACATCAATGCCCAAAACCAGCCTCCACCCCCCATCACCCCTGCCTCTCTCACTTTATGAAGAAGAAAAAAAAAATCGAGAGGCAGCCATGAATTTTAATGCTGCAGTTCATTTTAACAATCGGCTTCCATTCCTGCAATGGAAATAAATACAGAAAAAATGAAGGACAAAAACAACAAGCGATGGATAAATCATAAGACAAAAAGCAGAGAGAGAGAGAGATAAGGAGAAACAAAAATGGAGAGCGATTTAGAGAGAAGAGGGAAAGGAGAATCTCATCTCCTAGTGGAATAATCTGTAATTTATCAAACTGATGGAAAAGGAGAGGGAGAGAATGATGCGGGTAAATAAGTAAATAGAAGAGGAGAAAGAGAATGTGTATTTCAGTGATCTTCCACAACTCGGTTTCTGCATTTTGAAACGTATGTCTTGAAAAGATTTTGGGACTATATCAACAATGAACCGAATAAAACTAATATCAAAAGATAGTTTTTGGGTGGAGTTTCCCCTTGTGGAGGGCACCAGCCTTGTGGAGGGCACCAGCCTTGTGGAGGGCACCAGCCTTGTGGAGGGCACCAGCCTTGTGGAGGGCACCAGCCTTGTGGAGGGCACCAGCCTTACAGACTCTAGTCTAGACATATTTTAGGAATAATATTACATGAATAATGTATGGACCAGTTTCCTTATAACCGTTGGTATTAATCTGATTATATATAGTGTAATATAAGGAGGGGGTGCATCTGCTACTTGACACTTAGCATATTGGGAAAATCATAAGATAGAAACACCCACACACACACACACACACCCACACACACACACACACAATAGGTTTCTATTTTCATTTCACAAGAGGATTTTGTGCATGTATGTATTGGTGTGTGTGTGTGTGTGTGTGTGTTTTAGGACTGCATTCGAGAGGTTTAATATCCTCCTCTCTTCTCCTCCTGCTACACACACACACACACACACACACACACACACACACACACACACACACACACACACACACACACACACACACACACACACACACCAGGACCAGAACCCACTGACGGACAATCCACTAAGACAGGCCAATTTAAAACATCGCTCAGCCAATTAACTCTAGGAGGTAAATGGGTATTTTTCTACAAGGATATTGATGTGGGGACGATTACAGCTGTATCCCAAATGGCACCCTATTCCCTACAAAGTGCCTTTTGGGATACAGCCTTTCTCAGTGCACTGTAAATTGCCAGCCTCGGACATGGACTGTGCTGGGGGAGAGAGGGGAACAAAAAAGATCCAGCTCCTGCCACCCTTCCTCTCAGAGTCCCTGCTCAGCCAACTAACACCGTCCAATTCAGAGCCATGCTAATCAAACAGCATTACAGACAGACAGGCATGCAGACAGACAGACAGACAGACAGACAGACAGACAGACAGACAGACATAAATGCTACTACATTGTAGATTGCTGTGTAGTAACATTCTGTAGGATACTGCATCTAGCTTTGGTTGCTTTGACATGACATGAGTGCAGAGGCTATATGGCAATAGTGCAGCAGCCAGCCTTAAAGTAAAGCAGAGAGCACGCTGTAGCTTAGGGACTCACGCTTGTGGTTGTTCTTACGCTGGAAGGGCAGGGTGTGACGCTCAGAGTCCTCCTCTCCCTCCTCGTCCGCTAGGTGTGTGTGGGTATAGTGGTAGCTCAGGCCCGGGCGGTTTTTATAGCGCTTCCCACAGACTGGACCACAACCACAAGCAAAATCAAGAGACAGAATTAAATATAGGCCAATACAATCATTATGACATATCTATACATCAGTAAAATATATGAGTGAATGCAATTGTGCTCCACTGAAAAGAAATAGATACACTCACTATTAATAAATGCTGTTTCCATTACTAGCTAATGCCATGTCACTGTTTTAGTTTGAATATTGCTCGATAGTGTTCCGTTAGCGCTTGTTGCTCTAGCAGACTCATTTCCACTAGAGGAGTTGTCCTCATAACATTGGCTGTGAGAGAATTGCTTGCTTTGTGCAGAGTGGAGACAGCATAGTTTAGCCTGCAGTAAGAATGTTGTCTATGGCTCTTAGACATGGGGTGTGTGTGTGTGTGTGTGTGTGTGTGTGTGTGTGTGTGTGTGTGTGTGTGTGTGTGTGTGTGTGTGTGTGTGTGTGTGTGTGTGTGTGTGTGTGTGTGTGTGATACTCACTATCACAGACGTACGGCTTGTCCCTGTCCTCAATGGTGCTGGGTTCTTGTCTCTTCCTCATACCTCCCACACCACAGGTCTACAGTGACAACACAGACGGGTGAGCGGAGTTCACACACACACACACACACACACACACACACACACACACACACACACACACACACACACACACAAACCCATACACCCACACACACACACCCACACTCCTACACACCATAATCATCTGCTACTTTAACAGGTACCACCCTCTCTCTAATCACCCTTGCCTCAGACAGGCGGGGTTGATGACACCTAACAGGGAATTTCAAGCTCCAATTAACAACATGGCTGTTTGGATTACAGATACAGTGTTACAGCCTGCAGCGAGGCTTCACACAAGAGAGAGAAGCGTTTTTTTCACATCTAATAAGAGTTATATAGAATGCATCCGTGTACACGATCTGATAACCCACTGCATATCAAAATACTATGTACTGCATCTAATGGCCACACCATTCATACACTACTCTAATACACTTACAATAATGACTTGGTATCGGTTTTATCTTTAAGCTGAGAGGGAAAAAATGATGGCTCCTTAGTACTCAGAGCACGGCTGCTACTGTACCGCTGACAGCCTGAGAGGAGAGGAGCGGGCAGGAGAGAGGAGAGGGGAGAGAGGAGAGGAGCGGGCAGGAGAGAGGACAGGGGAGAGAGGAGAGGAGCGGGCAGGAGAGAGGAGAGGGGAGAGGGGAGAGAGGAGAGAGGACAGGGGAGAGGGGAGAGGGGAGAGAGGAGAGAGGAGAGAGGACAGGGGAGAGGGGAGAGGGGAGAGAGGAGAGAGGAGCGGGTAGGAGAGAGGAGAGGGGAGAGGGGAGAGAGGAGAGAGGACAGGGGAGAGGGGAGAGGGGAGAGAGGAGAGAGGAGAGAGGACAGGGGAGAGGGGAGAGAGGAGAGAGGAGCGGGTAGGAGAGAGGAGAGGGGAGAGAGGAGAGGAGAGGAGCGGGCAGGAGAGAGGAGAGGGGAGAGAGGAGAGAGGAGCGGGTAGGAGAGAGGAGAGGGGAGAGAGGAGAGAGGAGAGGGGAGAGAGGAGAGGAGAGGGCAGGAGAGAGGAGAGGGGAGAGGGGAGAGAGGAGAGAGGAGCGGGTAGGAGAGAGGAGAGGGGAGAGGGGAGAGAGGAGAGGAGAGGGGAGAGGGGAAAGAGGAGAGGAGAGGAGCGGGCAGGAGAGAGGAGAGAGAGGAGAGGGGAGCCGAAAGGAGAGGAGAACAAAAGAAAAGAGAGCCAGCCAGAGCAGAGGAGCTAGAATGGATTAAGGAGCTGCCGATGCTTCACCTCACACTCTCAGTACAGCAGGAGAGGAGAGAGAGGCCTTCCATGAGGATTTGATAGCACTACTTGAGAGGCTAGAGTTTGCATAACTTGCAGTGGGTACTATATACTAGACAAGAGAGTCAGCTAGCTATCTGAAATGTGAAGGGAACTGGATGGAGAGAGGAAGCGTGTGACTGTCTCATTCAAGGAGATGGATAAATTCCTTGACTGTTTTACCTCCATTAAATGTTTTTTCTATAAGTTACTTCTCTTGATAGATAAAGTGTTAACAGGAAGTTGAAACAGAAAATATAGGATGTGTGAAATTAAAGTAACATTTCAAATACAGTTAAATTTCAAACAGACAGGATGAGTGAAATTGTAATATGAGCGAGAAGGACGTTTAGTTTAACTAGCTTTGGTATACACACGGATACACTGTACACGCAATGAAATTACAAGCTGAAGTATCAGATCTTAACTCATAGCACTTGTTTGTTTACGTGAGGAAAATATTGCCCTGTGCAGTGCCAGCTATACAGGTACAGCAGGTGTCTGTACGTTCCTGTGCAGTGCCAGCTATACAGGTACAGCAGGTGTCTGTATGTTCCTGTGCAGTGCCAGCTATACAGGCACAGGTGTCAGTATGTTCCTGTGCAGTGCCAGCTATACAGGTACAGCAGGTGTCTGTACGTTCCTGTGCAGTGCCAGCTATACAGGTACAGCAGGTGTCTGTATGTTCCTGTGCAGTGCCAGCTATACAGGCACAGGTGTCAGTATGTTCCGGCGCAGTGCCAGCTATACAGGTACAGCAGGTGTCTGTATGTTCCTGTGCAGTGCCAGCTATACAGGTACAGGTGTCAGTATGTTCCTGTGCAGTGCCAGCTATACAGGTACAGCAGGTGTCTGTACGTTCCTGTGCAGTGCCAGCTATACAGGTACAGGTGTCAGTATGTTCCTGTGCAGTGCCAGCTATACAGGTACAGGTGTCTGTATGTTCCTGTGCAGTGCCAGCTATACAGGTACAGCAGGTGTCTGTATGTTCCTGTGCAGTGCCAGCTATACAGGTACAGCAGGTGTCTGTACGTTCCTGTGCAGTGCCAGCTATACAGGTACAGCAGGTGTCTGTACGTTCCTGTGCAGTGCCAGCTATACAGGTACAGCAGGTGTCTGTATGTTCCTGTGCAGTGCCAGCTATACAGGTACAGCAGGTGTCTGTACGTTCCTGTGCAGTGCCAGTTATACAGGTACAGGTGTCAGTATGTTCCTGTGCAGTGCCAGCTATACAGGTACAGCAGGTGTCTGTATGTTCCTGTGCAGTGCCAGCTATACAGATACAGGTGTCAGTATGTTCCTGTGCAGTGCCAGCTATACAGGTACAGGTGTCAGTATGTTCCTGTGCAGTGCCAGCTATACAGGTACAGCAGGTGTCAGTATGTTCCTGTGCAGTGCCAGCTATACAGGTACAGCAGGTGTCTGTACGTTCCTGTGCAGTGCCAGCTATACAGGTACAGCAGGTGTCTGTACGTTCCTGTGCAGTGCCAGCTATACAGGTACAGGTGTCAGTATGTTCCTGTGCAGTGCCAGCTATACAGGTACAGGTGTCAGTATGTTCCTGTGCAGTGCCAGTTATACAGGTACAGCAGGTGTCTGTACGTTCCTGTGCAGTGCCAGTTATACAGGTACAGCAGGTGTCTGTACGTTCCTGTGCAGTGCCAGCTATACAGGTACAGCAGGTGTCAGTATGTTCCTGTGCAGTGCCAGTTATACAGGTACAGCAGGTGTCAGTATGTTCCTGTGCAGTGCCAGCTATACAGGTACAGGTGTCAGTATGTTCCTGTGCAGTGCCAGCTATACAGGTACAGGTGTCAGTATGTTCCTGTGCAGTGCCAGCTATACAGGTACAGGTGTCAGTATGTTCCTGTGCAGTGCCAGCTATACAGGCACAGGTGTCAGTATGTTCCTGTGCAGTGCCAGCTATACAGGTACAGGTGTCTGTATGTTCCTGTGCAGTGCCAGTTATACAGGTACAGCAGGTGTCTGTACGTTCCTGTGTGTTTCTCGTCTTACCCGTCCTTCACGGTTCTTGCGGTTCTTGCGTTTGGGGACGTCCTCTTCCATCTCTTCTGCTTCCAGTTCATGGGGGAAATCACCGACCAGCAGCTTCTGAAGCAGCAAACACACCAGAACCAGCAGCTCAGTGGAGATATCAGCAGGGAGGAGCTCCAGGAATAAGCCTAGCACCCCCAATTAAGAATTCTCAGCATCCCCAGTGAATTCCTGGTGCTGCAACTGAATAACAGTACAATACAACAGGGACCAGGTCATACATGGGACACAAAAAAATAGAGAGGCATTCAGAATTCTGCAAAAACATCCTCTGAGTACAACTTAAAACACTGAATAATGCATGGAGACCAGAATTAGGCCGAAACCCGCTAATGATCAAAATCCAGAAAAGAGCCGTTAAATTCTACAACCACCTAAAAGGAAGCGATTCCAAAACCTTCCATAACAAAGCCATCACCTACGGAGAGATGAACCTGGAGAAGAGTCCTCTAAGCAAGCTGGTCCTGGGGCTTTGTTCACAAATACAAACAGAGCCCACAGAGACCCAGGACAGCAACACAATTAGACCCAACCAAATCAACAAAAATATAATTACTTGACACATTGGAAAGAATTCACCAAAAAATTGAGCAAACTGGAATGCTAGTTGGCCCTAAACAGAGAGTGGACAGCGGCAGAATACCTGACCACTGTGACTGACCCAAAATTAAGGAAAGCTTTGACTGTGTACAGACTCAGTGAGCATAGCCTTGCTATTGAGAAAGGTCACCGTAGGCAGACCTGGCTCTCAAGAGAAGACAGGCTATGTGCACACTGCCCACAAAATGAGGTGGAAACTGAGCTGCACTTCCTAACCTCCTGCCAAATGTATGACCATATTAAAGACACATATTTCCCTCAGATTACACAGATCCACAAAGAATTCGAAAAACAAACCCAATTTTGATAAACTAAACATATCTACTGGGTGAAATACCACAGTGTGCATCACAGCAGCAAGATGTGTGACCTGTTGCCACAAGAAAAGTGCAACCAGTGAAGAACAAACACCATTGTAAATACAACCTATATTGTATTTACAATGGTGTTATAACGTTATAATCGTTATAACACTGTACATAGCCATAATACGACATTTGAAATGTGTCTATTCCTTAGAAACTTGAGTGTAATGTTTACTGTTCATTTTGGATTGTTTAAAAATGGTGTTTATTATCTATTTCACTTGCTTTGGCAATGTAAACATTTGTTTCCCATGCCAATAAAGCCCTTTGAATTGAATTGATAGAGACACAGAGACAGACAGAGACAGAGAGCGATAGAGACAGAGAGAGACAGAGACAGAGAGAGACAGAGACAGAGAGAGACAGAGACAGAGACAGAGAGAGACAGAGACAGAGAGAGACAGAGACAGAGAGAGATAGAGACAGAGACAGAGACAGAGAGAGATAGAGACAGAGAGAGATAGAGACAGAGAGAGACAGAGACAGAGAGAGACAGAGATATAGAGACAGAGAGAGATAGAGACAGAGAGAGACAGAGAGATAGAGACAGAGAGAGATAGAGACAGAGAGAGATAGAGACAGAGAGAGACAGAGAGATAGAGTCAGAGAGAGATAGAGACAGAGACAGAGAGAGATAGAGACAGAGACAGAGAGATAAAGACAGAGAGAGTAAGCCCAAAGGACAATCGTTCCATTAGTTAGACCAGTAAGGGTGGCCTCCTCTCCTTTTAACACAAACGTCCCCCCTGTTACAAATGCTAGTGACCAGGAAAACATTATGCTGTTATTCATCAACTCCTAAGATAAAGGAGTGAAAGAAACACTTCCTCTAGTATCAACGTATTCCGCAAATAAAAAGTACAACACATGGGTCTGTGAAAGTATGCTTGATAAATAACCAAGAGAGGTGACAAAAAAAACAAGTGTCACAAGAACAAACTCTAAAAGGAGCATATGGAGAGAAGCTGTAATGGAGGAGGAAACCAAAGCCCTCCTCTGTTAGCTTCCTGCTGGGTACAGGAGCTAGGCGAGGCCCAGGATCAGAGGCCTACCTCCAGCAGAGCCTGGGCCTGCTGTGTGGGCCATTAATTGAAGTGCTAATTCGCTAATTGTTGACTTTAGGGAAGGAAGACTATCACGTCTGGAGCAGGTGGGGTAGGGACTGGAGACACAGAGCTTACAGAGAGGAGATGACAGCTCATCCGGAAGAGGAAGCAGGCACATACACACACACACACACAGATTCAGAAACACACATACAATACACACACACACAAAGACATTCACACATTTAGTACACACACACCAACAGACACTGATACTCGCTCAAATACACAGACACACACACACACACACATCAATGCTCTTTCTCTCCCTCCTAAACAAACACTCACAGTCTCTGTCCAAAACACACACTTTCTCTGGGGAGGAAGAGAGGAACTGTCATGGCTGCAGGGGATGTGTCACTGCCAACCAGAGTCACTGATACTATACACAGGGCCATGAGAGGGAGGCAGAGCGAGAGAGAGCAAGAGAGAGAGAGAGAGAGAGAGAGAGAGAGAGAGAGAGAGAGAGAGAGAGAGAGAGAGAGAGAGAGAGAGAGAGAGAGAGAGAGAGAGAGAGAGAGAGAGAGAGAGAGAGAGAGAGAAGGAGAGATAGAGAAGGATAAATAGAGAGGGAGAAGGAGGGATAGAGAGGGGGAGAGAGAGAGAGAGAGAGAGAGGAGAAGAAACTCCAAGCTGAAGAAGTAGAGGAATGGGTCAGCGGGCTCGAAGAGAGCATGAGAAAGGGAAACTAGAACTTGTGTGCGTGTGTGTGTGTGTGCGTGTGCGTGTGTGCGGGCGACCATTAATGATTCTAAGCTCCTCTTACCTGGCACTCGCTCATAGGTTCCTCTTCCTTGGTCTCCACCTTCTTGTCCAGAGTCTCTCCACTGAGCAGTGATTCCAACACCGGCCCCTCCGGCAAGCCCCCCTCCTTCTTCAGAGACGCCTCGTAGTCTGGACACATACATACACACCATACTGTACGTTAGTATCCCCCACCAATACACACATTACAGTAACACTCCCCTGCTAATACATGTGTTAGAATTCCTTCCCAGCTATCACTTTGCCCTGGCAGACTAACACAACAACGCAAGTACAGCTATTGTACAGCACAGGAGGCTGCTGAGGGGAGCACAGCTCATAATAATGTCTGGAACGAAGCGAATGAAATGGCATCAAACACCTGGAAACCATGTGTCTGATGTATTTGATACCATTCCAATTATTCCCCTCCAGCTATTACCAGGAGCCTGTCCTTCCAAATTAAGGTGCCACCAACCTCCTGTGCTGTACACAGGCTTTTCTCTATCATTCTATGGTCTCTCATCATCCTTTCCAGTTTTCCTGTCTGTCTCTTACCGATCTTAAACTCGATGGGTCCGAGGCGCGGGTCCTCCAGAATGTTTAGCCGTCTCTTCTTGCGCCAGCAGCGGGCAGGGTAAGTATACAACTGTCCTGGGGCCAAACCTGGGGACCAAACAAAGAACAACGCCAAACTTCTAAAGCAGACTCAACTATGGTTAAGGAGGTAAGCTGATATTGTTATCTCCTTGCAATGATTCTGTGGGTGAACATCATTTTATATCCTCTTTGTATAGAAGGGTATATCTTTGTTTTTTTGTCCAAAAAGGAATACTAAGCTTTTACAATTCTGTGCTTGACAAACCTATACCTCTATCAAATCAAATCAAATTGTATTTGTCACATTCGCCAAATTCAACAGGTGTAGACCTTACCGTGAAATGCTTACTTACAAGCCCTTAACCAACAATGCAGTTAATTATCGGTTGTTTGTTAGTAAAAACAACAAACTCAAAACACAACAAACTCAAAACTCTGAGGCATACTGTAAACACACTCTCTCTCTGGATCGGAAGTTAGGAACACACACACACACTCTCTACACGCACACACACACACACACACACACACACACACACACACACACACACACACACACACACACACACACACACACACACACACACACACACACACACACACTCTCTCTACACACACACACACACTCTCTCTCTCTCTCTGGACGGGAAATTAGGAACAGCCAGAGAGAGACACTGATACTACACAGGGGTGTCAGAGAAAGAGAGAAAGAGAGAGAGAGGAGATGGGGAGAGAGAAAGATGGAGAGAGAGAGAGAGAGGGGATAGAGAAAGATGGAGAGAGAGAGAGAGAGAGAGAGAGAGAGGAGAGTGGGAGAGAGAAAAATGGAGAGAGAGAGTGAGAGAAAGATGGAGAGAGAGAGGAGAGGGGGAGAGAGAAAGATAGAGAGAGAGAGAGAGAGAGAGAGAGGAGGAGAGGGGAGAGAGAAAGATGGAGAGAGAGAGAGAGAGAGAGAGGAGGAGAGGGGGAGAGAGAAAGATGGAGAGAGAGAGAGAGGAGAGGGGGAGAGAGAAAGATGGCTGTTACAGACCTCCCTACCCCAGGCTGTTACAGACCTCCCTACCCCAGGCTGTTACAGACCTCCCTACCTCAGGCTGTTACAGACCTCCCTACCTCAGGCTGTTACAGACCTCCCTACCCCAGGCTGTTACAGACCTCCCTACCCCAGGCTGTTACAGACCTCCCTACCCCAGGCTGTTACAGACCTCCCTACCCAGGTCTCATGTCCGTTTATCTTACCCTGTGTTTTATTACAAGGGTGCATTGGAACACAAACTAACATGTTGTCCACAAACACACACATGCACGCAGCCTAGACCTTACACACACACACACACACACACACACACACACACACACACACACACACACACACCTGGGCCGCGGTGGTTCTTCTCCATCCAGATGTAGCAGTTGCTCTGTGCCACGCCGGTCTGGGAGTCCAGGAACGGCAGGCGCATGGAGCGCTCGGCACACAGGCGGGCATTGTAGCTGCGGCAGTGCTCGATGGCCTCTCTATAGAACTCCTCGCCCAGACTGGCACAGAGTGGGAGGCACACAGCGGGCACAGGGAGGTAAGAGAGAAACACAGAGCCCTGTTAACCTAGATCATTTCACTTGAGGACCCACAGATCAACATAATCCACACTCTACAGTGAGAAAATAAAGATGGAACATCTGTTTTTCCAAAGTAAAGTATAATTCCTCTGTCTCTCTCTGTGTGTCTGGCCGGGATTTTCTCAGAGGACCTGGGCTGTGCTGTGCCAGGGCATGTAGAAACTCATCAAAAGTGACACGCATACACGCACGCACACACAGTGCATTTAGTGACACATGAAAGGTGAGACACAGTGCTCTGAATGTATGAACAGAGTGAGGCTATCAGCATCGCCGGATGAGGTAGAATAGACTGTTCACTGCCAGACATCACATAATGTCAGTGTGTGTGTGTGTGTGTGCATAATTATACGTGTGGGCACTTGATGCTAGAATAATATGTGTGTATATTTGTACTGTATGAACATTGGTAAGTGTCTCTATTGAAAAATAGATTTTATCTCAATGAGAAAAACCTGTATAAATAAAGATTCAATAAAAAATTTAAAAATCCTGAAGAGAGTTTCTTTTGTCTGTTATCGTGTGCATCCACATCCCAGCCTTCTCCCTCTTCCTTACCTGTTCTTAATGACTGTTCCTCCAGATTGCCTGTGAACACAGAGATAAATGGGCACTGTGAGTCACTGCCTTCCTCCTCCTTCTCTCCTTCTTCCTCCTCTCCTTCTTCCTCCTCTCCTCCTTCTCCTCTCCTTCTTCCTCCTTCTCCTCTCCTTCTTCCTCCTCCCCTCTCCTCCTCCTCCTCCCCTCTCCTCCTTCTCCTCCCCTTCTTCGTCCTCTCCTCCTTCTCCTCCCCCTCTCCTTCTTCCTCCTTCTCCTCCTTCTCCTCTCCTCCTTCTCCTCCTCCTTCTCCTCCTTCTCCTCTCCTTCTTCCTCCTTCTCCTCCCCTCTCCTCCTCTCCTCCTCCCCTCTCCTCCTTCTCCTCCCCTCCTTCTCCTCTCCTCCTTCTCCTCCTCCTTCTCCTCCCCTCTCCTCCTTCTTCTCCTCTCCTCCTGTTAATCACCATCCTATAGTATACCTGGTGCTTCTCTAACACAGTCAAAACACCAAGGTTGCCAGCCATGGCAAACATACAGTATGTTTTTCATACAGTGCACAGTATATAGGATCGCAACCATACAATATACAGTATATTAGATCACAGTATACGTACTGTAGTCTGCAGTACATAGGATCATTATCCATACAGTATACTGTACAGATGTAGCATCTTAATTTGACCTATATTGTCACAGCAAAATAATTCTGCAGCAACAGGATTTTTAAATTTAATCCAGAATGTTGCTTGATCATGGTTGGGCTATTAGCTGGTCAAAATGAGGCTACATGAGGCTACATGAGGCTACATGAGGCTACATGAGGCTACACTGTGTGTTAGTGCAGGTTTTCAGGGAATTTATGTAAATCACGAAGCTCATCTGCAATTCTCAGCAACAAAAGAGTGATCAAATTATTATTAATACATAGATTTTACACAGCACATACAATCTCAACCATACAATATACTGTACACAGCACATACAATCTCAACCATACAATATACTGTACACAGCACATACAATCTCAACCATACAATATACTGTACACAGCACATACATTTTCAATCTCAACTGTACAGTATACTGCTGTACACAGCACATACAATCTCAACTGTACAGTATACTGCTGTACACAGCACATACAATCTCAACTGTACAGTATACTGCTGTACACAGCACATACAATTTCAACCATACAATATACTGTACACAGCACATACAATCTCACGTACCTTTATTTTACTAGGCAAGTCAGTTAAGAACAAATTCTTATTTTCAATGACGGCCTAGGAACAGTGGGTTAACTGCCTTGTTCAAGGGCAGAACGACAGATTTTTACCTTGTCAGCTCGGGGATTCAATCCAGCAACCTTTCGGTTACGGGCCCAACACTCTAACCACTGGGCTACCTGCCGCCCCAATATACTATACACAGCACATACAATCTCAACCATACAATATACTGTACACAGCACATACAATCTCAACCATACAATATCCTATACACAGCACATACAATCTCAACCGTACAGTATACTGCTGTACACAGCACATACAATCTCAACCGTACAGTATACTGCTGTACACAGCACATACAATCTCAACCGTACAGTATACTGCTGTACACAGCACATACAATCTCAACCGTACAGTATACTGCTGTACACAGCACATACAATCTCAACCGTACAGTATACTGCTGTACACAGCACATACAATCTTAACCGTACAGTATACTGCTGTACACAGCACATACAATCTCAACCGTACAGTATACTGTACACAGCACATACAATCTCAACCATACAATATACTGTACACAGCACATACAATCTCAACCATACAGTATGCTGTACACAGCACATACAATCTCAACCATACAATATACTGTACACAGCACATACAATCTCAACCATACAGTATACTGTACACAGCACATACAATCTCAACCGTATATGTGCTGTACAGCACATATAATCTCAACCATACAATATACTGTACACAGCACATACAATCTCAACCGTATATGTGCTGTACAGCACATATAATCTCAACCATACAGTATACTGTACACAGCACATACATTTGTCATCCAAACAGTAGTAAATAGGAAATATAGCAAATATTCCAGTGTAACTGAAAATATTGGGACTGGCTACACTACATACTATACCATCAGACCAGACCTCTGTATGAGAGATCAGAGATGACTGGCTGGGCATTAAAAGGCATATGGTGTGCCTCCAATCCCTTCCTGGCAGTCCAACCTATGGTCACCCACGAGTGCTTCCTATGGGATGAGAGGAGGCCTGGATACCAGAGGACCAAATGTGACACACAGCAGGGAGAAACTGGAACAGGGTTGAGGGCCAATTGGCACCCTATTGCCTAACAGTGCACTGCTTTTGACCACGTCACTATATATGGAATAGGGTGTCATTTGGAACAAAGTTTAGCTATGGCAGTGGTAGCAGGGAAATCAGTTCAACTGAGGCATGTGTGATGTTGGATGGGTATGTGGTGGATGAGGAACAAGGTTAGAGATGTTGTTGTGTATGGAGGTATGATATTCTTGACGTTCTTGAGTTCTACTGTACTGTTGGCATTCCACAGCATAGCTTTGATGACGGTGGAAAGTGTGGTGGAAGTATTTGTGTAATCACTAGATATGTGTCATTCTTCAAGATGACAACACAGACATAATGTTTCCCATCAATGTTCATTTTTAGACAAACCTCGTGGATACGCTGGCTGGGAAGAACGCACATGTCCACACAAATAAACACTCAGGAATGCAAAGAGGTAGAAGGACACACACACATACACACACAAACATATACACACAGCTTTTAAAATATTAAGTGTGTGATGTGGAAATAGGCTGGTTCTGGTAGAATAGGCTAGTTCTGGTATAATAGTCTGGTAGAATAGGCTAGTTCTGGTAGAATAGGCTAGTTCTGGTAGAATAGTCTGGTAGAATAGGCTAGTTCTGGTAGAATAGGCTGGTAGAATAGGCTAGTTCTGGTAGAATGGGCTAGTTCTGGTAGAATGGGCTAGTTCTGGTAGAATGGGCTAGTTCTGGTAGAATAGGCTAGTTCTGGTAGAATAGGCTGGTAGAATAGACTAGTTCTGGTAGAATAGGCTAGTTCTGGTAGAATAGGCTAGTTCTGGTAGAATAGGCTAGTTCTGGTAGAATAGGCTGGTAGAATAGGCTAGTTCTGGTAGAATAGGCTAGTTCTGGTAGAATAGGCTAGTTCTGGTAGAATAGGCTGGTAAAATAGGCTAGTTCTGGTAGAATAGGCTAGTTCTGGTAGAATAGGCTAGTTCTGGTAGAATAGGCTAGTTCTGGTAGAATAGACTAGTTCTGGTAGAATAGGCTAGTTCTGGTAGAATAGGCTGGTAGAATAGGCTGGTAGAATAGGCTGGTAGAATAGGCTGGTAGAATAGGCTAGTTCTGGTAGAATAGGCTAGTTCTGGTAGAATAGACTAGTTCTGGTAGAATAGGCTAGTTCTGGTAGAATAGACTAGTTCTGGTAGAATAGGCTGGTAGAATAGGCTGGTAGAAAAGGCTGGTAGAATAGGCTAGTTCTGGTAGAATAGACTAGTTCTGGTAGAATAGGCTAGTTCTGGTAGAATAGGCTAGTTCTGGTAGAATAGGCTGGTAGAATAGGCTGGTAGAAAAGGCTAGTTCTGGTAGAATAGGCTAGTTCTGGTAAAATAGGCTAGTTCTGGTAGAATAGGCTAGTTCTGGTAGAATGGGCTAGTTCTGGTAGAATGGGCTAGTTCTGGTAGAATAGGCTAGTTCTGGTAGAATAGGCTAGTTCTGGTAGAATAGGCTAGTTCTGGTAGAATAGGCTAGTTCTGGTAGAATAGACTAGTTCTGGTAGAATAGGTTAGTTCTGGTAGAATGGGCTAGTTCTGGTAGAATAGGCTAGTTCTGGTAGAATAGGCTAGTTCTGGTAGAATAGGCTAGTTCTGGTAGAATAGGCTGGTAGAATAGGCTAGTTCTGGTAGAATAGGCTAGTTCTGGTAGAATAGGCTAGTTCTGGTAGAATAGACTAGTTCTGGTAGAATAGGCTAGTTCTGGTAGAATGGGCTAGTTCTGGTAGAATGGGCTAGTTCTGGTAGAATAGGCTAGTTCTGGTAGAATAGTCTGATAGAATAGGCTAGTTCTGGTAGAATAGTCTGGTAGAATAGGCTAGTTCTGGTAGAATAGGCTAGTTCTGGTAGAATAGGCTAGTTCTGGTAGAATAGTCTGGTAGAATAGGCTAGTTCTGGTAGAATAGGCTAGTTCTGGTAGAATAGGCTAGTTCTGGTAGAATAGTCTGGTAGAATAGGCTAGTTCTGGTAGAATAGGCTAGTTCTGGTAGAATGGGCTAGTTCTGGTAGAATAGGCTAGTTCTGGTAGAATAGACTAGTTCTGGTAGAATAGGCTAGTTCTGGTAGAATGGGCTAGTTCTGGTAGAATAGGCTAGTTCTGGTAGAATAGGCTAGTTCTGGTAGAATAGGCTAGTTCTGGTAGAATAGGCTGGTAGAATAGGCTAGTTCTGGTAGAATAGGCTGGTAGAATAGGCTAGTTCTGGTAGAATAGGCTAGTTCTGGTAGAATAGTCTGGTAGAATAGGCTAGTTCTGGTAGAATAGTCTGGTAGAATAGGCTAGTTCTGGTAGAATAGGCTAGTTCTGGTAGAATAGGCTAGTTCTGGTAGAATAGGCTAGTTCTGGTAGAATAGGCTAGTTCTGGTAGAATGGGCTAGTTCTGGTTGAATAGGCTAGTTCTGGTAGAATAGGCTAGTTCTGGTAGAATAGACTAGTTCTGGTAGAATAGGCTAGTTCTGGTAGAATGGGCTAGTTCTGGTAGAATAGGCTAGTTCTGGTAGAATAGGCTAGTTCTGGTAGAATAGGCTAGTTCTGGTAGAATAGGCTAGTTCTGGTAGAATAGGCTGGTAGAATAGGCTGGTAGAATAGGCTGGTAGAATAGGCTAGTTCTGGTAGAATAGACTAGTTCTGGTAGAATAGGCTAGTTCTGGTAGAATGGGCTAGTTCTGGTAGAATAGGCTAGTTCTGGTAGAATAGGCTGGTAGAATAGGCTAGTTCTGGTAGAATAGGCTAGTTCTGGTAGAATAGGCTAGTTCTGGTAGAATAGGCTAGTTCTGGTAGAATAGGCTAGTTCTGGTAGAATAGGCTAGTTCTGATAAAATAGACTAGTTCTGGTAGAATAGGCTAGTTCTGGTAGAATAGGCTAGTTCTGGTAGAATAGGCTAGTTCTGGTAGAATAGGCTAGTTCTGGTAGAATAGTCTAGTTCTGGTAGCAGAGGCTAGTTCTGATAGAATAGGCTAGTTCTGATAGAATAGGCTAGTTCTGGTAGAATAGGCTAGTTCTGGTAGCAGAGGATGGGTAAGAGAAGAGGAGAAAAAAACATTCAAAATGCAAAGCAGCTATAACCCTGGAGGTTCCCCCTCTCCTCTCCTCTCCTCTCCTCTCCTCTCCTCTCCTCTCCTCTCCTCTCCTCCTCTCCCCCATCTTCTCCCTCCTCTTCTCCTCTCCTCTCCTCTCCTCCATCTTCTCCCTCTTCTTCTTCTCCCCCCTCCTTTCCTCTCCCCCCTCTCCCATCTCCTCCCCCCTCTCGTCCTCTCCCCCCCTCCTCTTCCTCCTCCCCCTCTCCCCCCTTCCCCCTCATCCCCCCTCTCCTCTCCCCCCTCCTCCCCCCTCTCCTCTCCCCCCTCCTCCCTACATTCCTCCCTTCACCCCCCCCCCCCCCCCCCTCCTCTCCTCTCCCCTACATCCCTCCCTTCGCTGCACCCCTCCCACTCCCCAATTCAGCCCCTCCCCCACTCCGGTGCTGCTATTCAAGCTATCGGAATAAGTCAGCCCTTTCAACAAGAAGTTGACAGCTGTAGAAAATGGCTGCTTTCAGTCTGGTCGCTTCTGCCTGCAATCTCATTACATTACGCCACGGCTGTTTGCCCTTGAAGGCTTAAAAAAAAGGAACTATTTGGGGTTAGTGGATGCTAGGCTGGGAGAGCGGAGTATATACCACATCACCAAGGAAACCAGATTCAGAGATGACCAAGCTTCTGTATCCTGTCCCCCATCAGCATCCAGAGAGTCATTCTACTAGTGGTCTACTACAACCTGGAGGAGCTGAGGGCCTGTACTGGTGGTCTGGGCCTGTAGTGGTAGTCTGGGACTGTACTGGTGGTCTGGGTCTGTACTGGTGGTCTGGCCGGCTTTCAGCTCCAGGGGCTTAACATGGACTCAGTCAGATGTAGACAGGGAAGGCTAGGCTATGTTTCACCAAGGGGGGGACTAATTGATCAACTTTATGGCCTGTGTTTCACCAAGGGGGGGACTAATTGATCAACTTTATGGCCTGTGTTTCACCAAGGGGGGGACTAATTGATCAACTTTATGGCCACCAGCAGGGAACCTATTTCAGCAGCATAACTCTACGGCCAGTGTGATTCTAAACAAGCGGAGTACAGCGCTACTAGATAAGGTGGACAGTGTGAGATGGCCATACACCAGCAGAACTCTAGATACAGATGGCCATACATAATCAGAACTCTAGATACAGACAGCCGTACACCAGCAGCCATACACCAGCAGAACTCTAGATACAGACAGCCATACACCAGCAGCCATACACCAGCAGAACTCTAGATACAGATGGCCATACACCAGCAGCCATACACCAGCAGAACTCTAGATACAGATGGCCATACACCAGCAGCCATACACCAGCAGCCATACTCTAGATACATCCAGAAATAAAAACCTACTAAAACACAAAGATAGCACAAAAGGACAGACACGTAAACCAGTCACAGATACAGACACATAAACCAGTCAGACACAGACACGTAAACCAGTCAGACACAGACACGTAAACCAGTCAGACACAGACACAGACACGTAAACCAGTCACAGATACAGACATAGACACGAAAACCAGTCACAGATACAGACACGTAAACCAGTCAGACACAGACACACAAACCAGTCACAAACACAGACACGTAAACAAGTCACAGATACAGACACAGACACGTAAACCAGTCACAAACAGACACGTAAACAAGTCACAGATACAGACACAGACACATAAACCAGTCACAGATACAGACACAGACATGTAAACCAGTCACAGATACAGACACGTAAACCAGTCAGACACAGACACGTAAACCAGTCACAGATACAGACACAGACACGTAAGCCAGTCACAGATAGACACAGACACATAAACCAGTCACGAACACAGACACGTAAACCAGTCACGAACACAGACACGTAAACAAGTCACAGATACAGACACAGACACGTAAACCAGTCAGACACAGACACGTAAACCAGACACAGACACATAAACCAGTCACAAACACAGACACGTAAACCAGTCACAAACACAGACATGTAAACAAGTCACAGATACAGACACAGACACGTAAACCAGTCACAGATACAGACACGTAAACCAGTCAGACACAGACACGTAAACCAGTCACAGATACAGACACAGACACGTAAGCCAGTCACAGATACAGACACAGACACATAAACCAGTCACGAACACAGACACGTAAACCAGTCACGAACACAGACACGTAAACAAGTCACAGATACAGACACAGACACGTAAACCAGTCAGACACAGACACGTAAACCAGACACAGACACATAAACCAGTCACAAACACAGACATGTAAACAAGTCACAGATACAGACACAGACACGTAAACCAGTCACAAACACAGACACGTAAACCAGTCACAAACACAGACACGTAAACCAGTCACAAACACAGACATGTAAACAAGTCACAGATACAGACACAGACACGTAAACCAGTCACAGACACAGACACGTAAACCAGTCACAGACACAGACACGTAAACCAGTCACAGACACAGACACGTAAACCAGTCACAGACACAGACACGTAAACCAGTCACAGATACAGACACGTAAACCAGTCACAGATACAGACACGTAAACCAGTCACAGACACAGACACGTAAACCAGTCACAGACACAGACACGTAAACCAGTCACAGACACGTAAACCAGTCACAGACACGTAAACCAGTCACAGACACAGACAGGTAAACCAGTCACAGACACAGACAGGTAAACCAGTCACAGACACAGACACGTAAACCAGTCACAGACACGGACAGGTAAACCAGTCACAGACACAGACGTGCACAAAAACACACAAAGGAGGAGAAAAGAGGAAAAGCCTGGAGCATCAAGTGCCTTTTTAACAATCTTAAACCAACAGTGTGTGTCTCGACACCAGAGTGGAGCGATTGGTCCAAACAAAAGCATTGCAGAGAGAGGAGCATACACACAGATAGGCAGACATACAACCCTCCAATATAGCACAACCCCCACCATAACCCACTTTCTAAGGCATTGGAAGCAAGATCAATAAACTGCAGTCCACAGAATTACACACAGTACATGCTACGACTGCAATTTCCAAACTACAGTACCCAAAACACCAACCACTGTCCACTCTCCAATTAGCCTCAATTAGCAGTGGCTTGAATGAAAGAGAAACAGAGGGCTCCATCTAGAGGGAAAGTCAGGTCATTGGAAAATGAAACCTCACCACGTAAAATATGAACCAGTCACAAAAACTAAGCTACAATTACAAAACGCCAATTAGGAAAAGGGATTACTTTCTAATTGTGATTTCTAACTTGGTGAATAAGGCGATGTATGCATAATGACCCTGCAAGAGAAATTATATGGCATTTAACTAATGGATTCAGGAGACAGCTACGTACACAAAATAATTAATTTTAATTAAAGCACTCTCTGTATCATGAGGTTTGAACCTGGGACCATCCAGTTTAGTAGAACCACACTATCCTACACACACATATGGGGGAGTGGGTTGTGTGGATGGTCATGTATGTATGTGTGTGTGTGTGTGTGTCTGCGCAGATGGCCGATGCTGAGATGGCCAGGTGTGCCAGCCTGGTGTGTAGACCTGTGTGTGTGGTGTGTGTGAAGACAGCAGTGTAGTGAACAGCCTCTGTAGACTAGCAGTCTGACCATGGCCATAGGCCTTCAGTACTGATGCTATACTACTCTGGTCCACACGGCACAGCATTTTGAGGCAGGCTCTGCCAGAGGAAAGGCAATCTGTGCACCCATCCCCCCACAGCCAGTCTGCAGATTACACTATGCAATATCACTGTGACCCATTCAACCCCTCCTCCTCCTCCTCCCCCCCTGCTCCTCCTCCTCCATCTCTCTTCCTCCCCACTCACTTTCTCAGGACCCAGAGAAATTATTTCTCTTTTTTTCCCCCGCTCTACAGATGTGACTGCCTTTTCTTAGTCTCTCAGTGCTCTCAGTACATTGCTGTGCTGCGGACGACTAGCAGATGTAAAGCTGTAGACCTGTTGTGGTGAGCAGAGCACAACAGAACAGAACTGAACAGCACAGACACCAAACCCAGCCTCTGCCTCACACGCCCAACCAGACCCTGAAAACGAGGACAGACATACTTAGCAGCATTTTCAAACAATGTGATGGCAAATGATAAACATGATAAAGAACCGTACACAGACAAGCACACTGACTTCTTATGACTTTGGGAGACAGCTTCTATGTAGCAATGAAACATAAGCGTTTTTCATGGCTAGGATGCCCATCAGTGACTAGGCTGTGATGACAGGTGTGTGTGTGTGTGTGTGTGTGTGCATGCGTGCGTGCGTATGGGAGTGCGTGCAGGCCTGTGTGTGTGTGTGTGCACGCGTGTGGTAGTGCGTGCAGGCGTGTGTGTGTGTGTGTGTGTGTGTAGGCCAGTGTGTGTGTGTGCGCGTGTGGTAGTGTGTGCAGGCCTGTATGTGTGCATGTGGTAGTGCGTGCAGGCTTGTGTGTGTGTGTGTGTGTGTGTGTGTGTGTGTGTGTGTGTGCGTGTGTGTGTGGTAGTGCATGCAGGCCTGTGTGTGTGTGTGGTAGTGCATGCAGGCCTGTGTGTGTGTGTGTGTGTGTGTATATAAAGTAAGTGTGTCAGCTAGCATCTGCCAGGCGAACAGCTGGAACACATTGAGCTGTGGCGTTGTTGACCAGGAGCTGTCACTCACACACAGTGCTGATGTTAAGCTAATGCTGACATATCAACACATACAGCTGTAGGAATATCACACATCTCATATGTTAATGTAACATGTCACTGAGACAACAAATGTGTGTGTAGGGCTGGGAACCATCATACTTTGGTGCCGATACGATATGTTTTGCGATTCGATGCTGTGATTATATTGCGATTTGATGTTCTAAACATATTGCTCAGCTGTCTTCTGCAGAGGGACGAGAGAGAGAGAGCCATGAGAAAACATTTTGATCAGTCATGGAAATAAAAGTGCTTAAAAAGAAGAAGAACAAGCTATGAGGGGAGCTACTGGAGATTTGGTGCAGGTACAGCCAACCAGCGCAAAGGTAATATTACAAAATGTAACTTGAGTTTCCCCCCATCACTATGTGTGTGTGTGTGTGTGTGTGTGTGTGTGTGTGTGTGTGTGTGTGTGAATGAATGAAGTAGAAAGAGAGAATGCATCTGTACAGTAGGTGTGTCTATAGCTCCGTTTTAGGTACGTTTGCATTCATCTGCATGTTACCGTAACTACCTTGTTGCCATGTTACTGGCCTCTGGTTTTGTATAAAGTGTCATATCTGTGTGTCTGCTTATGTGAATGTGTTCTAGAGCAGTGTTTCCCAACTCCAGTCCTCCAGTACCCACAACAGTACACATTTTATTGTAGCCCTGAACAAGCACAGCTAGTTCAACTGGTCAACTAATCATCAAGCCCTCAATGAGTTTGTTTGTCCAGGGCTTAGTTTAGTTTAGTTAATCAATTCGACATTTAAAAAAAACAAGCACTCATAAAACATGAAAAAGCCATACATGCACATTAGTAAAATCATAGATGACAACACACTAAAGACTGGGACTTATTTCCATTATGGTCCTCTTGAAACAAGATGGCTAGGCAAGATCTACAACAAAGATGTGTGCTGTTGGGGGTAGCCAAGGACTGGAGTTGGGAAACACTGCTATAGGTGGGTGTGGCTGATGCTGTGAGTCTGTTTATGCACAATACATATTCCTTGCGTCTTTATATTGTGTATCTATGCATTTGTGTCTGAAGCTTGTGTATGTATGTGTTTGCATATTCTGTGTATGTGTACTGGGCAGTGCATCAGGGCATGGCAATCCAACCGCGGTGGCTGAACACTGGTCCTTCAGGTGAGATTTATTGACTCTGCACTTTTGTTGTTATTACGGTGATGGATTCTTCCTCCCTTCTCTCTCTCTCCTCTCTCGTTCTCTCTCCAACGTTATCAACATGCTGCATGAGGAAATACTAATTTGCTAAAGGGATTACCTCAGAGTAAATAATGTACTGCAGAATGCATAGAATTGTGTGTATATGTGTATATGTGTGTCTGTGTGTGCGTATGTGCGTTTTGCGCACGCGTACGTGCCAGAGAATAAGAGTGTAGTAATGACCAGAGTGGGATTAGAATAATGTTTTGGGAGAGGACGAGCAGGAATACTTGGAGATTATTATAGATTATTACAAAGTAGGACTGTTAAGGACACTGGTAGAAGCAGATTGTTATGCCATGTGGATGTCACAGGAGGTTGGTGGCACCGTAATTAGGGAGGATGGGCTTGTGGTAATGACTGGAGTGGAATCAGTGGAATGGTATCAAATACATCCAACACATGGTTTCCATGTGCTTGATGCCCTTCCATTTGCCGCATTCCGGCCAATATTATTAGCCGGGATTTACACAACACTCGCTTTACCACTGATTAAAATGTCTACAAACCATTGTGACATTATTTATTCCAATGGATTTTCTTTCCCTGTGATTTATAATGAATGCGAGCTGGGACCTGCTCTCTGTGCCATGCAACTGTGCCATGCAACTGTGCCATGCAACTGTGCCATGCAATTCAAGCATCTTTATTGCTGCAGCCTATTCTGTGCAGTCAGTTGCATTCATTGGATGCACTACACCAAGCCCATCTTCCTTTTTCAGTGGACATCTTGCGTCGCCCTGTTCGTTCCATCCCTACCTGCCATTGTCACAGTCAATAACACTGAAGCAAAGGTACCATGTTTATAAGCCCCAGAGCATTTTTTTGCACACAAAACAAAAGCCGCCAATAGGCATCCATTCAAATACACGTAGTCAGTCTGAATATGATTATTGTAGGGGCTCTTCTGAATGTTCCCAGTTACCCAGCTGGATCCATGTCCCAACCCTCCCCCACAGTCGTATGCCCAATCAAAGTTACCCTACTACTCCAAAAGCAGTGAAACCATGTTGTACAAAATGGCTGATGAATCATAGCCCCTCATTGTTGTGCATGCATACTAGGCCTACTTCCTGTGTCTTCCTTGCACAATGGATGTTTCCTAAGTGAATTATTTTAACAGCCTACTTGGCCACTACTGTAAAGGGCTGTTGTAGTTCCTATTCTCCCTGTCCTGAAGTACAACTTGAGACTACAGCTGGTGACCAAATATGATCCCAAAGCACAGGGAATTGACTGACAGTCAGTTAGGTAGCAATGGAGAAATAGGTCATAGAGCTAAAAATACTTATCTGTGTCTTTCTCTCGTCTTCCCATGAAGACAGAGAGAAAAAAGTATGTGGAAAACAAGAGGTCTGATGACAATAAAACAGAAAATAAATGCCCTCACAAAAAGAGAGGGAGAGAGAGAGAGAGAGAGAGAGAGAGAGAGAGAGGATGCTCAGGTTCCAGTGAACTCAGTAGGCCTGGCTGTTCGTTTAAACAGTGCCTGAGCGCAGAATTATTTGGAATTAATTTCCCTCAGTTCAGTCAGGCACGGCAGAATAACTACCACAACAGTCAGTCAGCATATGGCATCCTTCTCCAAGTAGAGTGACAGAATGAAAGGATGGGGGGAGAAGGAGAAGAGACATGAGGGCAAGGGGTAGGGGTAGGTTTGAGGATGGATGCAAAGAGAATGAACAGAGAGAGAGAGAGAGAGAGAGAGAGAGAGAGACCCCTAGAATTTAGTTGTGAGTGAGGGATGGCAACATGAGGGCAGCGGGAGGTGGGTGAGAGAGAGAGAGAGAGAGAGAGAGAGAGAGAAGAGGAGTAGCAGAGAGATTAATGGAGGTTAGGGGAATGCCCAGTAGATTGATGGTTCACTGAGGATTTGCCTCCACACACTGAACTCCGTGAACCTCTGAGCTGCATGGGACAACAATTGACTAGTGAGCTCCGAATACTCCAAATCAGTGTTGTCCTCAATAACTAGTGAATTTAGTAGGCTAGATGGCATTATATAAGCTGCGGGAGCAGTGGTAGAGGATATTAACTAGACCGTTACTGAGAAACATTCAAGTCAGAATTAATCAGTTGCTAGTCCATTGATGGCTCCTATACCATGCCATTCCCTTTCCTCCCTGCATTCCTATTTTTCATGCAAATAAGTCAAACGAATCCCCTTGACATGGCCTTGAAAAGGCCTCTGGGAGCGTCTATGTCCCCACTTGTTACCAGTAATTGAGCAACCAGAGACCAGGCGGGCAGCAGAAAGGATCCCAAGTGGTGCAGCGGTCTAAGGCACTGCATCTCAGTGCTAGAGGCGTCACTACAGACACCCTGGTTCGAATCCAGGCTGTATCACAACCGGCTGTGATTGGGAGTCCTGTAGGAAGGCGCACAATTGGCCTAGCATCTTCAGAGTTTGGCCGGGGTAGGCCGTCATTGTAAATAAGAATTTCTTCTCAACTGACTTGCCTTGTTAAATAAAACACTCCCATGACAAGGAAATCCAAATGAATAACTGATAAATGACTAAATGTGTGGTAGGCTACTGTTGCTTGTCCTAAACAGTGTGTGACTGTGTTTATTCTATCTGCTTTCAGATCAAGATGCAACTGGTAATCTTAAAATGTCTTTAAAAACAGTAACAGAAAAGCAACGAATTAATATAAAAATGTTCTAGCTGATCTGCTATAACAATGGTGTAGCCTAAACAGAGAATTTTATAGTGAGAAAATGAGCCGCGTAGGTTCATGCCTCCAGCGCCACCTTTCACCTCTCAGGTCCCTGTGCTGTGCACGATCCGTATCGGTAGGCAATAGGCTCATTTAATTACACTTTAAGAGGTGCAGTTGTGCCTTACTAAACCTCACACACGATTTGCCATTTTATTTATGCATATATGAATAACCCAACATTTTAGGCAAGTTGGCCATATCCTATGGCAACAAATAACTTGTGTTAGTTCCCCCGAAAATTGGGACGCCATCACTGCCGCGCATCGACTGAATAACATAAATTATGTTGTAGACAAATACATTAATTAAAGCAGTTCACTCTTGCTTGCAATAGGCTATTCGTATACTTAAAAGGTAATTCGTTGTCATAAATAACATGAAATGTCGCATGTCTGGATTTCAGATAGCGCTGACAGCACAGCATCGACCGCATCTCAACTACATTCCCGCTCAGGTAACATCCGATGTGTTCCGCGCTACTGTAGGCTACCACGTTCTTTGTTCGACAGTCCAGAAATGCCTACATTTAACCAAACAACACTCCAGAAATACATTTTCGAGAGTCGACTTATTATGTTTTCAATTATTTCTAATCGAAAAGGTCTCTCAAGTGCATCTTACCAAGCGGCCAGATGCACAGCCACCTTTTGGACACGAGCCCAGGCTGCATTCCGCACGTTGAAATGTTCCTGTGTAGATTCTGCACAAAGGAATCGAATGGAAACTTGATGAAATGTTCACCGTTCAACGCGACTGGCAGAGATGCCACTGGTCTCATAAAAGCAACCACTCCCGGCACATAAGTAACCCGTTTTATATGATGCAAGGCTACACAATATTTTATCAGATGTTTGCATATAGGAACGCATGCCATTATGATCGCAAGCACGTAGGCTATTTTGTCAAGAGGTCTGTCTATAAGAAAACGCTGTCCAAAGGGTATTAGGTTTCAGCCGACATAGGCTTCCAGCAGCTTGGTTTCGCCAAACTGTTTACAGCCTAACGCAATAATGTGAACAGGTATCAAGCACAACCTTATTTTTATATTTTTTAACGCTGCCACTCGCTATTATTCGCTATTGTTAGGTAGTCGGTTTGATAGAAAACCGCTACCCGGTCAGCCACGCAAGTTGGCTGCGATCTTGTCTATTGACTAGGGACACCGGGTCATAAATTGTACCTCAACATTCCACCATAGCGTCCTCATGTAATTGCTGGCTCAGTGAAATTGATACTTCATTACGAAGCATAAAATTGTCAACGATTACCTAGGCTACATGCCTGACAACATCCACAAATGTATCCCTAAAAATGTAAAAGATAAAATGTATGCACTTACGATTTCAGGGGGTTCTGTACCACTGTGGCCATTTTGATATAGTATGATAGATACAATGTAACACTGCAGAACCCGGTATTGCACATGTAATATACCAGCAATTTCATTCATTCTCTGGGGCTGCGGCTGGAGCAGCCAGCCAATAGCAGCGGGAACGCTCAGTGACAGGTCTGGGGAAATGTAGTTTTTACACATGTCAATATGTGACATGCTGAGAGTCAATGCACTACAACTACCACTATGTATCGCGGTCAACCGTATACCGGTCCCGCCTTGGACTTCTATGGGTAAACCAAATCGTCTACTGTAATGTCAATGTTGGTGTGCTACTGGACTGTCAATCTGTAGGTGTCATTCTAACTGATGCATTGTTTCCTTGTCTTGCAGATATAGAAATACATTTTAATGGCGAGGCTGTATGCGCAACATCTGTCAGAGAGGATGTTAAGGAGTTCTGTTCTGTGTTTCAATGTAACAATAGCAACTTTTTGAAACAATGTTTCAAATATAGGATGCTCAATTGTAGATTTATGTTTCACCAACATCAGAACTGCATCCTGTATTGGACAGTGTCCAGGTTAGAATGTAAAGCGAATTACCCATCTGTCTATTCACCTTTTTGTAATTGTTATGTCATAAATCTATTGTGCAAGATTATACTACAGAAAGTTTACTGTTCATGCTGGGCTCATTTCTCACAATAAAATCAGTGATAATCTTCATAGGTGTGCCGATGCTGAGGAGGTTTAATAATTGATCGTTTTGGGGGACTGTGGAATAGGGAGGATAATTATTTTAGGAGTTGCCTCTTCATCTGTTGAACCAAGACAGTGGGCACAGCAGTGATGGAATTTCTCTCCATGTCAGTTTAGCAGCAGTGGCGCCACTGAAGCCACTCTGTGACATGTGATATTTATAAATCTCTGCTGACAAATATTTAATGAACATTAGCAAGCTCAGCCTATGGAAGGACTATTCCAATAAAATATACCCAGGCACAAAATGTTCTGAATTTAACTGCACATTTGTGTTACTGACATGCTTCATCATGTGGACAAATATCCTGCCTCCGTTGTGCTGTGTTATGGAGAAAATGGGAGGTCATTTTTGCAGTAACTGCAAAAAGGTTACAGTGAAACCAAGGGAAAAAAGCAGTAACTGCCATCACTCACATCAGGTTTCACCGAGCTTTGGGCTGCAGTGTCCATGGTTTACCTTGGTATTATAGTTCCTTGCTGATACAAGTATCAAACTACACTACATGACCAAAAGTATGTGGACACCTTCTTGTCAAACATCTCATTCCAAAATCATAGGCATTAATATAGAGTTGGTCCCCTCTTCGCTGCTATAACAGCCTCCACTCTTCTGGAAAGGCTTTCCACTAGATGTTGGAACATTGCTGCGGGGAATTGCTTCCATTCAGCCACAAGAGCATTATTGAAGTCGGGCACTGATGTTGGGCGATTATGGACCTCGCTGTCATGCTGAAACAGGAAAGGTTCTTCCCCAAACTGTTGCCAGAAAGTTGGATGCTGTAGTGTTAAGATTTCCCTTCACTGGAACTAAGGGGCCTAGCCCCAAACATGAAAAACAGCCTTATTCCTCCTCCACCAACAGTTTTAATAAAATTAAAACACATAAATTGAGACCATGCAAAAAAAATAAAAATCCAGATATCTCTAGATGAAACAGACGGGTTTTTTTTAGGCTTTTTTTTTTATTACGCTATTTCGACTCTAGGCGGTCAAGCATCTAATTGCGTGCTCTCTACCCTTTCGTTCAGTGGTTGTGCCAATTTGCATATTCACCACAAGGTGGTGCTGCTGAGCATACGACAGAACGCTCCTTACGTAACCACGTTGTCTTGCGTGCTACGTTTGGCTCCTCCCTCACCAAGCCATGCGTTGTACTGTTGTTGTGGACTGGGGGGAAGTTTCTGCTACGGTCAGGCCAGGGATGGTTTAATAACAATGTCCGAAGTACTGATGAAAGAAATGGATGAGGTATCGCTTTGTCGCATAAAAACAGACGAACACCCGGAAAATGGTCGGAGTTTTCTTTTGGTTGACGAACAAGAAAATCTGCAGGTAACGACGTCGGTTTTCTAGCACGCAACTAACGTTAACTGGCCAGGCAGAATGACAACAAAGCCCACACAGGTTGGCCTTAGGGTAACATTAGCCAGCTGTCATGTTTGTGTTAACAACATGAAATATATCACGCACAACTAACAGACAACTACAGGTGTTAGTTAGCCATCGTTGCTCATTATTTAGACATGGGCCTCGTCTAACCTAAGCAGCGAGCCTAACCTAGCCAATGAACAGTACTAGTAGACTATTCTTGTTTTGTAGCAATGGGAAATGGTTAACTTGATCGGAATTATGTAACTTTAGCCAGTGAAAGCTAACGTTAAATGTTTCGTTTTCAAAACGGCATGAGCATTATACCTTGATGTCTGTCACACACACATATATATATATATATATATATATATATATATATATATTAAATATATATATATATTAAATATATATATATATATATATATATTAAATATATATATATATATATATTAAATATATATATATATATATATATATATATATATATTTTTTTTTTAAATATATATATATATATTTTAAATATATATAATGAATTATAGAGGCCTCTAGTGGCCAAAGGCCGTTGTAGCATGGGCAGCCCATTGGGGGCTTACGCCATTTTAAAGTAGTCAACTGGGTGGGGATTCCTATGAGTTGTAGCCTCAATGTTCTCAATATTCTACTCTATAGTCTATTTATTGTCCTACCTCCCAACCTTACTGCATTTTTGCACTACATTTTGCACTCTGTTTATAGATTTTCTATTGTGTTTTTGACTGTTTGTTTAATGTGTAACTCTGTGTTGTTGTTTTTTTGTCGCACTGCTTTGCTTTGTCTTGGCCAGGTCGCAGTTGCAAATGAGAACTTGTTCTCAACTGACCTACCTGGTTAAATAAAGGTGAAATAAAAAAATGTCTCTAATATTTTGACTAGAGGTATGCAGAGAGGAAGCGCGTCTATAACAGACCCAGGGTTGGGAAGTCTGTTTAATAATACAATCCTTTTATATACAGTTGAAGTCTGAAGTTTACATACACCTTAGCCAAATACATTTAAACTCAGTTTTTCACAATTCCTGACATTGAATCCTAGTAAAAATTCCCTGTCTTAGGTCAGTTAGGATCACCACTTTATTTTAAGAATGTGAAATTTCAGAATAATAGTAAAGAGAATGATTTATTTCAGCTTTTATTTCTTTCATCACATTCCCAGTGGGTCAGAAGTTTACATACACTCAATTAGTATTTGGTAGCATTGCCTTTAAATTGTTTAACTTGGGTCAAATGTTTCGGGTAGCCTTCCACAAGCTTCCCACAATAAGTTGGGTGAATTTTGGCCCATTCCTCCAGTTATATTTTTGTTTCATCAGACCAGAAGACATTTCTCCAAAAAGTACGATCTTTGTCCCCATGTGCAGTTGCAAACCGTAGTCTGGCTTTTTTATGGCGGTTTTGGAGCAGTGGCTTCTTCCTTGCTGAGTGGCCTTTCAGGTTATGTCGATGTAGGACTCGTTTTACTGTGGAGATTTGTACCTGTTTCCTCCAGCATCTTCACAAGGTCCTTTGCTGTTGTTCTGGGATTGATTTGCACCAAAGTACGTTAATCTCTAGGAGACGGAACGCGTCTCCTTCCTGAGCGGTATGACGGCTGCGTGGTCCCATAGTGTTTATACTTGCGTACTATTGTTTGTACAGATGAACGTGGTACCTTCAGGCGTTTGGAAATTGCTCCCAAGGATGAACCAGACTTGTGGAGGTCTACAATTATTTTTCACAGTCAACTTAGTGTATGTAAACTTCTGGCCCACTGGAATTGTGATATAGTGAATTATTAGTGAAATAATCTGTCTGTGAACAATTGTTGGAAGAATTACTTGTGTCATGCACAAAGTAGATGTCCTATTAGATGTCCTAACTGACTTGTCAAAACTATAGTTTGTTAACATGAAATCTGTGGAGTGGTTGAGAAATGAGTTTTAATGACTTCAACCTAAGTGTATGTAAACTTCAGACTTCAACTCTATTTAGTCTCAAACTCCCCCCACCATAATGACCAACCATCCTTCCCACCGGCACCGTAAATTGAAATGGAATTGTATTTAACTTCTGTCTTCCCGTGTACGTGTTTTTGTGCAACCTAAAACAATTGGGAGCAACACTAGTGTATGTAAATAGACCTGCGTTGCTAAAAGCAGCTAGCCACACTCAAGCCTTGACTGAAACTAATTAACTGTCTTTTAATTTTTTAAATTTTATTTCACCTTTATTTAACCAGGTAGGCCAGTTGAGAACAAGTTCTCATTTACAACTGCACACAGTAGAAAATCTATGTACAGTGTGTGCAAATGTACTAAGATTAGGAAGGTAGTATGTTTTGGAAACCTTTTGGAACTTTCACATCACGGAGAAAGAATATTTCAAATACAAAATATACACTTACTGTATGCAGTTTAACAACGTTGCATTCTGGTTGCACCCGACAGAATTATCAGAAGCACAGCCGTCAGCCCCCAGCCAAGGTACTAAACGTCCTTTCCAGTTATGCTCCATTGGGGTCGTTTGATGCTGAAATTGGAGGGGAGGAAGTGTAATCTCGGTTGGAGGCGGTGTACATAGTATATGAGTGTTCAAAATATTAGGAACACCCACTCTTTCCATGACAGACTGACCAGGTCAATCCAGTTGAAAGCTATGATCTCTTATTGATGCCACTTATTAAATCCACTGGTTAAAGAAGTATTTTTAAGCCTCGAGGCAATTGAGACATGGGTTGTGTATGTGTGCAATTCAGAGTGTGAATTGGCAAGACTATATTTAAGTGCCTGTTAACAGGGTATGGTAGAAGGTGCCAAGCTCATCGGTTTGAGTGTGTCAAGAAATGCAACGCTGCTGGGTTTTTCACGCTCAACGGTTTCCCATTTCTGTCAAGAATGGTCCACCACCCAAAGGACATCCAGCCAACTTGATACAACTGTGAGAAGCATTGGGGTCAACATGGGCCAGCATCCCCAAGGAACCCTTTCGACACCTTGTATAGTCCAGGGAGGGGTGAATTTGAAAGGCCTAAACTGTCCTATTAAATGTTCCAGCTGTCTTGATATCCTAGCAAGAAATCATGTTATAGCAACGCTCCAAGAAGCACACCTGCTCCAAAAAGACTCGTAGATTGTAGAACCATTTGTACCAACTGGCTGCTTTTTCATGAGAGACAAACAAAACTAAAGGTGTAATCACAATGATACGGAATAAACTAAAAATTACCATCCTGGGTAAAGGGGAAGACCAAGAAGGCAGAATCACTTTCCTTAAATGTATCCATAATGGAAAGAAAATGTCATTTTATTCATGTGTATGCTCCAAATTCATATGATTCTACATTTTGTTTTATTCTCTGAACAGCGTATTGTTAGAATGAACTGAATTCCATCTGGTTATTGGGACAGACAGGAATGCCAACTATGATCTACACGCAACAAAGGCTCTCCAGCATATACCCTCTGATTACAACCTCATTGATTCAATCATTCTCACAAATCGATTTCATACTACTATTCTACACCTCTAGTTTATTTAATTAAGAAAATAGAAATTCGATATAAGAGCTTGTCTGACCAGCACACTTACTACTGCAAATTTCAGATTCTCGTAAAAAGTGCTGATGGCATTTCAATGTTTCATTACTACAAAATCCTACGTATTGTGATCAATTTGACATTGAACTAAATGTATTCTTGATGATCAATAAAAATTTCAGCAAAGGTTTTATTAATAATGCAACCGAGTTGAATAAATCCCAATTAAAGAAGATATCAGATTTTTTTAAAAATGTTAACTGTGTTCAAACACTCTTTTCAGACCAGGTAGCTATTACTCTTTTCCAAAGTCAAGACAGAACTTAATTTATTGATAAGACGGAGAGCAGAATTTGCCATCCGTCGAGTAAGACTCAACCATCACCTCCATGGTAATTGTCCCAGTAATTTACTGGCCAACAAGCTACGCAGTAATTAATCATATATTGAATCTGAAACGGGAATTACTATCAAATTCTCCCACTTCTATAAAGAACTGTGTACATCTCTGATTGTAAATCCACACCAAGTCCTTTCTAAAATAAGGACGAAGTCTTGCTGGGAGACCAAATCTCTCTCAGTTAATTCAAAAGGCTATTGGATAGCATGAATAAAAGCCAATCACCTGAATAGGACTATTTAGGTCTATTTAAAAATGTTGAATGATTAATACAGCCGTCCACAAAGGTTCATTTGGGAGGGACTTGAATACAGCATTAATTTCACTTTAATAAAAAAATAAATAAAGGTAAGGATGCCATCGCCCCTATCTTTGATAAAGACATATTCAACTGTTTTCTAAAATGTTGTCCCGTCTCGACACTTGCTTACCCAAATTGGTCCACACTGACCGAAGCGAGTTTGTTAAAAAGTGTTTATCCTCAGATAACCTCCTTCAACTATTACATTTCTTAGCTACTTCATCAGAAACAACAGCTCCTTGGACTGTTTTAACTCTCAATGCAGAAAAAGCTTTTTTATAGACTAGAATGGTCATATCTCTGGTCTGTCTTGGAACATATGGAAAATGCCAATCCCTCAGCCATAGTTCTAATAGGCAATATCTGCTCTGCTACGTTCAGAATCACTAGAAGCAGCAGACAAGGCAATCCAATTTCACCTTTGCTATTTTTATTATCCATTGAAGCCCTGGCATCAATAGAAGGACACACATTTCCCCAAAATCTACTGATCTCTTCATTTCATTATAGACAGCAGATATTTTACTACATCTAGACATTGTATCTCAATCGCTCCCAAACTCATTGAAGATCATAGATAAATTCAGCTTCATCTCAAGTTATAAAAGTAATCTAACCAAATCAGCCCTACTGCCTCTCAAGACCCCGTCTCTACATCTCAGGACTCCATCGCTACCAACCATTTTCCAATTGAAGTATTTGGGAGTAGATATATTTCCTTCCTTAGATAAAACCATTGCCAGAAACTTTTAACAGAACGCTCAAATCAATTCAATCTGACCCCAGTAGATGAAATAATAACACAGTTGCTTTAACCGGCAGAATATCTATTGTCAAAATGAATATGTTGCCATGGCTGAATTTCTGTAGTTCAGTGCTTCCCATTGTTCTCCGTTCTGTCTATTGGGATGAAATTCATAGTGCGGCTTTATTATTGCTCACACAATTTATGTTTGGCGCGAAATTAACTGGGAATCAAAATGGTACTCCCATACTCCAATATTTCACTATATTTGAATCCCTCCCAATGGTCCAAATGTGGAATCCATACCCTTACCAATATCATGGACCGCAATGGTTTGAGAACATTCCTAGATTTGAAAGATGCATACAGATTACCAGGCAATTCCTTTTTTCTATATTTACAACTTAGTTCAGCTATGCTTGGTTTGTTGTGTGGTTGCTGAAATTGGAGGGGAGGAAGTGTAATCTCGGTTGGAGGCGGTGTACATAGTATATGAGTGTTCAAAATGGGATTTATGAATAAATTATCTGGCCTCCTTAAAGGACTGATCTCTATAATATACAAACAACTTTTGGAAAGTTCATGGTCTGAGCTAGCCATTAAAAAAAGTATGGTCCACAGATGTAATTAAATCTTTTAACTGGAACACAATATGAAAACATATGACATTGGCATCCTGTAAACTGACCCATCAACTTATACATTTTAAAATGTGACCTTGGCATCCCGTAAACCGACCCATCAACTTACACATTTCAAAATATGACCTTGGCATCCCGTAAACCGACCCATCAACTTATACATTTTAAGTTTGTTCACAGACTGTATTTAACACCAAGGAAATGTTTAACGCTGAAATTGGGCTCCAACTGTTCACTGTGTCCCCGACATCATCAGGTAAGCACATTCATGTGGCAGTGCCCTGCAGTTATATGCTTCTGGGGCAAAGTAAAAAATAAAAAAAATATTTAGAAGTGCATGAATTTAAATATTCAATGCTTTGCATCTGTTATGTTACTTAATGATTTCCCCTCTAATCTCTCACTAAATCATAGAAGACTATTGCTGGCAGGCTGCACTGCTGCTGTGGGAGGCATGGTTTCTGGTTGGGGATAGAGGATGCGGGCGGGTGGGTGACATCTTTGTATGGCTTTTTTTTTAAATCGTTTTCTTAAACCTGTAATGTAGGAGCACAAAGAAAATTATTTCAAGTAGCAAGCCGTTTTCTTTGTAGTAATGGTGCCAGCGTGACGGTCACGGAACCCGGGCTGTGGCACAGTGAAGTAATCATTACAACAATTATCATCTGGGTGATGTGTTTTTTTCTAGGTGCACTGATGCACTCCTAAAATTAAAATTCCCGGTCGCATAGCAAAATATTTAGTCGCATATGCAAGTAAATTGGTTGCACTGTAGAGCCCTGTAAACTGCATATACAGTAAGTGTCTTTTGGATTAGAAAAATATGAATGTTAAGTTACAGTTCCAAATGTTTAAAAAAAATGTAACGCGTGCAAGGCTTATTTTCATTTAGACAGAGGGCGACTTTTCACCATAGTCAGTGTAAAGTTACCCTCTTTGATAACATAGTCAGTGTAAAGTTACCCTCTTTGATAACATAGTCAGTGTAAAGTTACCCTCTTTGATAACATAGTCAGTGTAAAGTTACCCTCTTTGATAACATAGTCAGTGTAAAGTTACCCTCTTTGATAACATAGTCAGTGTAAAGTTACCCTCTTTGATAACATAGTCAGTGTAAAGTTACCCTCTTTGATAACATAGTCAGTGTAAAGTTACCCTCTTTGATAACATAGTCAGTGTAAAGTTACCCTCTTTGATAACATAGTCAGTGTAAAGTTACCCTCTTTGATAACATAGTCAGTGTAAAGTTACCCTCTTTGATAACATCCTTGTTAGGCCAAATGGTAATGTTGGAGCCATTTTATTCTATTTATGTGGTTGTTCTGACCGCGCTTACTATTAATACATTGTAACTAAAATATGCACCTACCGTAATTATATCTGCATGTATTCTCGCCGTACCTCTGTGCATCCATACTTCCTGTGTGCCTATTCATGTGACCCATGACCCAAGTCGATCTAGTGCCCTCTAGTGTATATTAAGTGGAATAAAGATAGACAAACCATATCCACCACACAGCAACCACACAACAAACCATATCCACCACACAGCAACCACACAACAAACCATATCCACCACACAGCAACCACACAACAAACCATATCCACCACACAGCAAACCATATCCACCACACAGCAACCACACAACAAACCATATCCACCACACAGCAAACCATATCCACCACACAGCAACCACACAACAAACCATATCCACCACACAGCAACCACACAGCAAACCATATCCACCACACAGCAACCACACAACAAACTATATCCACCACACAGCAACCACACAACAAACTATATCCACCACACAGCAACCACACAACAAACTATATCCACGACACAGCAACCACACAACAAACCATATCCACCACACAGCAACCACACAACAAACTATATCCACCACATAGCAACCACACAACAAACTATATCCACCACACAGCAACCACACAACAAACCATATCCACCACATAGCAACCACACAACAAACCATATCCACCACACAGCAACCACACAACAAACTATATCCACCACACAGCAACCACACAACAAACTATATCCACCACACAGCAACCACACAACAAACTATATCCACCACACAGCAACCACACAACAAACTATATCCACCACACAGCAACCACACAACAAACTATATCCACCACACAGCAACCACACAACAAACTATATCCACCACACAGCAACCACACAACAAACTATATCCACCACACAGCAACCACACAACAAACTATATCCACCACACAGCAACCACACAACAAACTATATCCACCACACAGCAACCACACAACAAACCATATCCACCACACAGCAACCACACAACAAACCATATCCACCACACAGCAACCACACAACAAACCATATCCACCACACAACAAACCATATCCACCACAAAGCAACCACACAACAAATCATATCCACCACACAGCAACCACACAACAAACCATATCCACCACACAACAAACCATATCCACCACAAAGCAACCACACAACAAACCATATCCACCACAAAGCAACCACACAACAAACCATATCCACCACACAACAAACCATATCCACCACAAAGCAACCACACAAGTAAGCCAAAATTGCTCCTACAGGTAAAGTAATGACATTTATTTGACAACATAACATCCTACAGCTAACTATAACATGATTTTATCTCCCATCCTCTCCAACATCACCCCAGGTCCATGATGAGCCTCAGTTCCTGGAGAGGCTGGGCTGCGGGGATATGCAGGGTGTCAAGGTCCTCTCCATCTTCGGCAATACAGGCGACGGCAAGTCCCACACCCTCAACCACATCCTGTTTGGCGGTGATACCGTGTTCTACACCTCCAAGTCCCCCAGCTCCTGCACGGTGGGTGTGTGGGCCGCATTTGACCCTGGGCTGGGCCTGGTGGCTCTGGACACGGAGGGCCTGCTGGGGGCGGCGGCCAACCAGAACCAGCGCATGCGTCTGCTGCTGAAGGTGCTGGCCGTATCGGACGTGGTGGTGTACCGCACGCGGGCCGAGAGGCTGCACAACGACATGTTCCAGTTCCTAAGCAGCGCCTCAGGGGCCTACCTAAAGCACTTCACCCCCGAGCTGCGCGCCCTCTCCAGCCGCTGTGGCATGGACGTGCCCCTCTCCTCCCTGGGGCCGGCGGTCATCGTGTTCCAGGAGACCACCCACACCCAGCTACTGGGCCATGGTATGTACAGGAGAGGCCCAGTCACTAACACGCACCACATGCAATCATATATTTCTATGCATGCATTACACACAATTTGCTCATGAGTTGTTAGACAACACATTGTGGTATGGTTGAGGTATGCTGTCATGTTGTTGTTGCAGACTCATCTGCCAAAAGTAATTGGCCTTTGGAGAAAAATAACATACTAACATATTATGTAAGGTCAGAATCATACTTAACCATCAAACTGTCTGAGACACAGACACAGGTTCACCAACTACTACAGTCACACATTCTACACTATTTATACAACAGTCAGGTGGGTGTGGGAACTCAACCCATGACTTTGTCCTACTTTGTCCCCACAGAGCGAACAGATGTCCCTGGCTATGCAGACACTCAGCTCCAGAGGCGCTTCCATGACCTGTGCCTGGGTACAGAGGCCTTCAGCTCAGTGCAGTACGTGGGCACACAGACCATCACTCCACCGACCAACTACTCTCTGCTCCTGGAGGCTGTACGCCAGCAAGTCAGGAACACTGCCACACGATCGCCCCGCCAACCGGCCATCGTCTTCAGCGCTCTGCAGGTCTGTGTGTGTTGATATCTCGTTGCATAATTAATTAGTTTGATAGATAGACAGGTGTTGCCGGTACTAGCGAACATTAATGGGAATTGGATGCTTGTCTGGGTAAACAGGCCTTCTAAAACCAATTAATGTTTGTTTTTGACCCTGCTTGGCTCCTCCCCTCATCTCTCTCCTCCTCTCCAGGCCCTGAGTGACAGGTTCTGTGGAGAAATCTTAGACGACAAGATCCCTCTCTACTCCTTCTTCCCCGATGAATACTTCACCTGCTCTTCAGTCTGCCTCAGTTGCAAGTAAGCTGCGAACCATTTTCCATTGCAGACCTTTTTGCTACAGTGTGCACTAACGAACGGTGTATTCACATGCTGCACATGAGCACGCAGTGCTGGGGTGTGTATCCCTCCCAGATGGATTGCCACGCAGGAAGCATCAAAGTCTGTTTGTCCTATGTAAATCATACCTCTCTCTGGGTTTTCATTCTGCACAGTATCTTCTTTCACTTGGGAAATTTGAGCTAGATTAGAAACACACTGACTGGTGTTCATATCCAGAAATAGGCAGTGGTTTAACAGGCTCTTACTGCTTGAGTAGAAAGTCTTGTTTGTCCCAGTTTATAAATGTGTTATGATGCACGTCTAACATCGTAAAGCCGCTAGAATAAAAAAGCCTTTTGGCTATCCACCAAAATGGCAGACACAGAGAGATATTCAGAGATGTTCAGCCAAATAGTTTTTGTACACCTTCACGTTTTACATAAGTAACATGGATGTTAGGTACGTGATGGATGGATTCAAACATTCTTCAGATTTTTAATAGGGTTTTCCTTGTTGTCTTCCCCTCAGTATCCGCTGTAAGAACGGGATGAACCATCTAAGAGACAGGGTCCCTCACCTGGCAGACGGACTGTGTCAATACACTCACCATTACAACAACAAGGTTCTCATCTGCAAGGTAAGCCATTTCAAGTCTGTGATGGGACATAAAAGATGAAATGAAGTTGGGTTGAAAGCAATAGACTTATTAATGTGATCTGAAAAGAAAATGGACAGTAACGTATTCTTCTGTATACGATATAGGATTTAATCCTGTGGAGATGGTGTTGAACAATTTGTACTACAAGCAAATGCATGAACCAAGTGTATGAAGCTAGCTGTAATCATATTTTGTGTGCTCTCTCCCTGATATGGTCCTACCTACACAGAGGTGCTATGAAGGGGGCAGGGAGGTTATTGTCATTCCTAAAACCTCAGCCTCCACAGACAACCCCTGGTTTGGGCTGGCAAAGTACGCCTGGTCTGGGTGAGTTGCTGACATAATCTGGACTCTTTGTAGACACTGAGACACACACCACACACACGCTTACTTTTTGATGGTATTAAAGATGTCCCTCTCCAGCCATACACAGATACACACATCCAAACATGGAGTCCACTGCCATCTAAGCCAATGCATTATATATTTCTCCCTCCTCTCTCTCCACGGTGCCCCTGTCCTGTCCTGCCCTGCCAGGTATGTCCTGGAGTGTGGCAGCTGTGGCATCATCTACCGTAGCCGGCAGTACTGGCTGGGCAACCAGGACCCAGAGAGCAGCGTGGTGCGGCCCGAGGTCAAACACGTCTGGGAGGGGGTAAGCTTAACGTGGTCCTGCACACCCCTCACTCTACTGACAGGCACAACATACAAATAGTCACTCAAGCTCAATTGAAGTATCAGTGAGAATATTTAGAGGCATTTGCAACAGAACAGGTTGTAATATTTATGCAAAATCTCTTCACATTGGTGGCCATGTCCGCATTTATTTAACTTTCAAAGTATGTCAGCTATAAAAGGTTAATAAAAAATAATGTTACGCGTCAACACTGTACTTCAATGTGTCATGGCCGTCATCAATTATGAATGGATGAATACGTACTGCCAACATAGATATGAAATACGTTCAAACATGGCCTCCCTCTCCTCTGACCGTTGCTCTCCCTGTCTCTGTGTGTCCAGTCTGAGGCCTTCCTGACAGACCACCAGAATGCGGCCCAGAGGGTTCTGGATGGGATGAACGTTGTGATCCAGTCTGTGTCGGATTACAGCACGGGCCCCACCAAGGCTGTAACCTCCTGGCTCACTGACCAGGTGGCCCCGCACTACTGGAGATCCAACGCAGACATCACCGTGAGTCGTCACTCTCACAGCATCGGAGAGTCTGGCGCCACCATCGACCAGCAACACGGCATCTAGACCAGCAACACACACAGGCTTTCTGAACAGATAGCAGAACCCTAAAAATAGCTGTTTTTATTGACCCAGTGCCCAAATACCAAAAGGATGCAGCATTAGTTCTAAACCCAACATATCATCATTATAGTGAATAAAACCTGCTGTAATTCTCAAATGTGTCAGGGAACAGAGTTGTTTGGTATGGTTGTGAGTGTATAGTTTTGACTACTGACTCTTGACAGTTAGAATCATTATCGTGCTCCGTTCCTGTCCCCCAGGCGTGTCACTGCTGTAAGAAGCTTTTTGAGGAGGCGGAGAGGAAGCACCACTGTCGTTCGTGTGGCGAGGGCTTCTGCCAGGCCTGCTCTACCCACAGGATGCCCGTGCCAGAGAGGGGCTGGGGCAGCACCCCTGTCCGGGTCTGTGACGCCTGCCACCGCCAGGGAGGGACCGACACCACCAACCAGGGTCGGGATGTCAGCTAATGTTACCTCCCCCAAAGTCAGATTTTAGGATCAGTGTTTGGTCATGGATGAATGGGGGATGCATCCCAAATGGCACTAGTTCCTTTTATACTGCAATACTTTTGACCAAGTTGGGCCGTTCTGGCTCGGACATCACTTGCTTGCTGAAGACTTACCTACTTACTTTACTTACTCAATTACTTGGACCCATGTGGCTCTGGCCAAAAGTAGAACACTAACAAAGGGAACGGGTTGCCATTTGGAAGGGAACTGAATTGTTTGATTTTAAATAGTAAGCGTTCATTCATCTCTCCCTTGAGAAAGAGACGACTCATCTCAAGAGACTTCCTGGTTAAACAGAGGTTAGAAAAACGTGATCCTGATGGCTCTGTTGGTCTCTCTCTGTGTCCTGTAGTGGCTGTTGTGGAGCATCGGGGGCTGATGGCCCGAAGAGTGACGGAAGTGGCCCAGTCTACTCTAGACATGGTCACCACTGCAGTGGACTACCCTCTGTGTGAGTACGGCTAGCGTCATGTTGGAGCCAGTGTCGTGTTTGAGAATCGCATCACAAATAAAGATAGCTAGTGTACATGTCTCTGTGTATTCACAAAAACACTTGGGGGGGGAAAACTTCACACCAGGAACCATAGACATTTTACAGCATATGCAGGCAGTAATCCATAAAATACAGCATTTAAAATTATATTCACAAAGATTACACAGTCTTTATCCTCTGACTGTCAACAGTAACTACAATATAAACAGAGTTATTTATTTCCAGGCTTTGTCAAGGGAGTGGCCCGGCCTGACTACTGGATCCCCGACCCCCAGATTGTGCAGTGCCACCAGTGCAGCAAAGCCTTCACCCCCAGTATGTCCAAGCATCACTGCCGGGCGTGTGGCCAGGGTGTCTGCAGCGGTTGCTCCTCCAAGAGCCGCCCCGTGCCCTCCCGTGGCTGGGACCACCCTGTCCGCATCTGTGATGGCTGCGCCAGACACAAGGGCAGCCTGTGAGGCCAGGGCAGAGACCAGGGACGCTGTGCTGCTAGGCATCTGAAATCTAGTCAGACGCCACGGCAGACTACATGTTGCTTATCTTTGTCTCCCTGTGCACTATGAGCCACTGACCTTTAAGAGACAAATACCCAATCCAGGTGACCCTTGCCCTATGGGTAAGGCACTCGAGTCATGTCCTGAAGTAGCACTCTAAACATGGGACGACTGCCTCATCTGATATCGACTGCCTGAAACCAGGAACAAGAACTGGACTAGCGGGACAAGAACTGGACTTAAGAAAACTTAACTTAAAAGCCGAGACAGTTGTAAATGACTGAGGTGTAGAAGATCTAAAATCCTACCAGAGGAGAGAAACAGACTGAGGAAGACCCCCCCCCCCCCCCCCCAACCAAACTACCCACTGTCTGCACTGAAAGACATTAGCCCAACAACTTTTCTGTTTGCACACAGAACTAGCGACAGTGAAGAATCATAATATCATTCTTATCTATTGGGAATGGCTGAACATTGATGAGTTAGGCTAGATTAGATTTTAATTCAGGTGTGGGCTGTAGTTGCCAGCCAAGCCTCAGACCACACCAAGGAGTAACAGCCCTGTAACCGTGGTAACCCGAGACACAGGAGGTGACATCACAACATGCTCTTCCTCCCTAATGCGATCTCAGGCAGTGTGCCATGGTTTGAGTTGATGCACAAGACAGGAAAATTAATAAAGATGTCACATACAAACTTTCCAGTTTACATTAGTACCCTTTTTTACACTGTCGTGCTGACAGCCATAAATAAGAATTTGTTCTTAAATGACTTGCCTAGTTAAATAAAGGTTAAATAAAATAAATACATGAACATTTGTGATGAATACTGAGGGTCTAGTGTTAAGGCGCAAGAGGCAGTGCTGTATCATGAATACTGTACAGTCGCAGGTAAATGGCGTTGTTCAACCCATGTGACTTCATGATACAACGCTGCCTTGCCTGCCTTATTGCTTCTATAAATCTGTTTCCAACATATCAAAATAACTATGAATTACATATTTCCATTACCTTTATTTTGATAAATAAATTAATAAAATGTAATTCTTCCACCAGAATATATAGTTTTACTAAACAGGGCTGGATAAAGTTCGTGTCAAACATGGAACCTGGAATGACCGGTACACTAGCTGTTTCTATTGGCATTTAGTTGGATTTGTCCATGATAATGACGTTGACGCGTGATTTAGCACTGCTCGGGAATAAGTAGTCTCGTCTGTGCACCGTCTACTCTATGTATGGTACTGCGGAGATTTCAATTCAAGAGTTATATTTAGTTTCCGAGGTGGGACAGGCAGACAGCGAGGTTTATATTAACCCATGCTATACCAAAAATAAACGGTAGTCTGTAAGCAGCAATGGGAAATCATGTGCGAGTTGATTCGGACAGCAACATGAACAGTCAGCAGGTATATTATTAGCTAGTGTGATTTTATTTGGAAGACATCTCAAATTGAATCGCTTGCTTATGTAAAGCACATATTGTTTGTAATATCATCTATCCAGTATCCATTGATGTGGCATTTTTTATCAGGCTTGTCTGAATTTTTTATAACTGAAGCTATCCCACTGGGGCACACTGGTTGAATCAACGTTGTTTCAACGTCATTTATCAACCTGTTTCTATGTGGAATCTATGTGGAAAACACATTTGGATTTGCAAGAAGTCATCAACCAGTGTGTAAACATTCCAAGTAGAGTACAACTCGAATACAATAACTTGTTGTTACATCATCAGAACTATATATATATATAATGTGTATATGTTGAAATTCCACATCCTATATTCAATATACAGTATATTGGGGTGGTTGAAATTGTATTAATATTTGATTAGACATTTTATTTGACCTTGTTTCATTGTTGATACTAAAATGGTATGTTTGAATCAACGCCATACCAACAACCTAAATAAAGAGGTATATTGAAATACAGTTCAACCAGTGTGTGACCAGTGGGATGTATTCCTTTCCCCCAATGAGGTAAAATGTAATCCCATTCTGTATATAGAATATGTGAATAATACATATACAGTTGAAGTCAGAAGTTTACATACACCGTAGCCAAATACATTTAATCTCAGTTTTTCACAATTCCTGACATTTAATCCTAGTAAACATTCCCTGACTTAGGTCAGTTAGGATCACCACTTCATTTGAAGAATGTGAAATGTCAGAATAATATTAGACAGAATTATTTATGTCTGCTTTTATTTCTTTCATCACATTCCCAGTGGGTCAGATGTTTACATATACTCAATTAGTATTTGGTAGCATTGCCTTTAAATTGTTTAACTTGGGTCAAACGTTTCGGGTAGCCTTGTTTGTACAGATGAACGTGGTACCTGCAGGCGTTTGGAAATCGCTCCCAAGGATGAACCAGACTTGTGGAGGTTTACACATTTTTTTCTGAGGCCTTTGCTGATTTATTTTGATTTTCCATGATGTCGAGCAAAGAGGCACTGAGTTTGAAGGTATGCCTTGAAATACATCCACAGGTACACCTCCAATTGACTCAAATGATGTCAATTAGCCTATCAGAAGCTTCTAAAGCCATGCCATCATTTTCAGGAATTTTCCAAGCTGTTTAAAGGCGCAGTCAACTTAGTATATGTAAACTTCTGACTCACTGGAATTGTGATATAGTGAATTATAAGTGAATTAATCGGTCTGTAAACAACTGTTGGAAGAATTACTTGTGTCATGCACAAAGTAGATATCTATCTATCCTAAATGTCTGTCTGTCTGTCTGTCTGTCGTGGCATTGTGATTAGTAGGGGGGTTCAGTGAGTATGATAGCAGGGATCTAAGGCTGTGTATACACAGGTAGCTCAATTCTGATCTTATTTCCACTAATTGGTATTTTGACCAATCACATCAGATTTTCTCACATCAGATATTTTTCAGCGCTGATCTGATTAGTCTGTCTCATGTCCACAATTATAGTCCCATTGATGAATTTAAGTTGTTGGATTAGGAATTGTAGTGAGTATTCAGTGAGTATGATAGCAGGGATCTAAGATATCAGATATTTTTCAGCGCTGATCTGATTGCTCAAAAGATCAATGAGTAAAAAAAAAAGGTCAGAATTGGGCTGCCTGTGTGAAAGCATCCACAGTGAACTGCCCCCCAGAACACCACCCAACCATTCATGACATAGCACACTGCAGGTACTGTGATTTGTGAGTTCTGGATCATAGTGGAGAGGTGATGGGGCATAATGGAGAGGTGATGGAGCATAATGGAGAGGTGATGGAGCATAATGGAGAGGTGATGGAGCATAATGGAGAGGTGATGGAGCATAATGGAGAGGTGATGGAGCATAATGGAGAGGTGATGGAGCATAATGGAGAGGTGATGGGGCATAATGGAGAGGTGATGGAGCATAATGGAGAGGTGATGGGGCATAATGGAGAGGTGATGGAGCATAATGGAGAGGTGATGGAGCATAATGGAGAGGTGATGGAGCATAATGGAGAGGTGATGGAGCATAATGGAGAGGTGATGGAGCATAATGGAGAGGTGATGGGGCATAATGGAGAGGTGATGGGGCATAATGTCTCATGTCTACATATCCTTCAGCAGGTTGACTCTGTCTTAGTCTGTCTCATGTCCACAATTATAGTCCCATTGATGAACTTAAGTAGTTGGATTAGGAATTGTAGCAGTGTGTGTTTGTGTGTGTGCACGTGCCTGACTACAGGCCCTGACCATAACAACATAGAGATAAGCCAGAGGCTTCCCTATGGTCAGAGCCTGACAATGACAGGAGAGACATTACATGGAGAGGTGATGGGGCCTGTATTATATTATGACAGGAGAGACATTACATGGAGAGGTGATGTCAGGCACGTGCACACACACAAACACACACTGCTACAACTCCTAATCCATCTACTTAAGTTTATCAACGGGACTATAATTGTAGACATGAGACCGACTCTAAGACTGAGTCAACCTGCTGAAGGATATGTGGACATGAGACCGACCCTAAGACAGAGTCAACCTGCTGAAGGATATGTAGACATGAGACCGACTCTAAGACTGAGTCAACCTGCTGAAGGATATGTAGACATGAGACCGACTCTAAGACTGAGTCAACCTGCTGAAGGATATTGGACAAAACATTAATATATTATTTGATGCTCCTACGATGAATAATGCAAAATGGTTGTGTAATGCTCAATAATCCTTTCTTGCCACTAGGTGGAGGTACATCAGTAGCAATGTCATTCTCTGCCTGCAGCATCAAAACGCAGTGGCTGACAAAGTGACAGTGATTTCTTGAAGTAGGCAGCCTAGCCACTTAGCCTGCATAACTACTGATATCATTGAACCATAGTATGTTTTGACAGCCATGGTTAATTCAATGTAATATTGTCTGTTTTGAGTGATGACTGAATGATGATGTACATGCCAACTGTTTATCCATGATGGCTTACTGTAATACATGAATCACATGCAGAAGCAGGCAACCTGAGATCGGGATGACAGACTGCAGATTAAACACACTAGTGGGGTGACCTGACCCTTACTGCATCACGTACTGTACAGGAGCTTTGAACAATTGCATAATATATTGCATCTGCTGTGTACACAGATTTGGATTGCAATGAAGGTGGTGAAAAATGAAAGCATTACGTTTAAAAAGGTATTAGGCAACTATCTTATTCCCAGTTATGGTCATAATCGATAGTCCCCTATTGGAACAGGTATATATAGATTAGTTGTATGCATATTGTCATGTACACATACTGTAGACTGCCCATGTTGGTCTATGGGTAGTCTAGTCTATGTGGACATCATGCCCTCCCTGGGACACCTTTGCAGCTATCAGTTATTTATGAATGACAGGTACTGGCAGGAGCTCCATGGCTGGGTGCAGCGGTGGGGAAAAGAGTGGGAAGGGGTGAGGAAAAAGCACTGAGTACAGTCAGTCAGGCCTCACAGGCAACAATATCAACCAACCTTCTAGAAGGGTGGAGGCTTTGTGTGTGTGCGGGTGGGTGGGTGCGTGCGTGCACATGCGTGCGTTTACACACACTACATGACCAACAGTATTTGGACATCTCATTCTGAAATCATGGGCGTTAATATGGAGTTGTTCCCCCCTTTGCTGCTATAACAGCCTCCACTCTTCTGAGAAGGCTTTCCACTAGATGTTGGAACATTGCTGCGGGGACTTGCTTCCATTCAGCCACAAGCGCATTAGTGAGGTCGGGCACTGATGTTGGGCGATTAGGCCTGGCTCGCAGTCGGCGTTCCAATTCATCCCAAAGGTGTTCGATGGGGTTGAGGTCAGGGATCTGTGCAGGCCAGTCAAGTTCTTCCACACCGATCTCGACAAACCATTTCTGTATGGACCTCGCTTTGTGCACAAGGTCATTGTCATGCTGAAACAGGAAAGGGCCTTCCCCAAACTGTTGCCAGAAAGTTGGAAGCACAGAATCGTCTAGAATGTCATTGTATACTGTAGCGTTAATATTTCCCTTCACTGGAACTAAGGGGCCTGAACCATGAAAAACAGCCCCAGACTTATATTCCTCCTCCACCAAACTTTACAGTTGGCACTATGCTTTGTGTGGCCTACCACTTTGCGGCTGAGCCGTTGCTGCTCCTAGACGTTTCCACTTCACAATAGCAGCACTTAAGAGTTGACCGGGGCAGCTCTAGCAGGGCAGAAATCTGACAAACTGACTTGTTGGAAAGGTGGCATCCTATGACGGTGCCATGTTGAAAGTTACTGAGCTCTTCAGTAAGGCCCCTCTCCTGCCAATCTTTGTCTATGGAGATTGCACGGCTGTATGCTCGATTTTAAACATCTGTCAGCAACAGGTGTGGCTGAAATAGCCAAATCCACTAATTTGAAGGGGTGTCCACATAATTTTGGAAATGCAGTGCATTCGGAAAGTATTGAGACATTCCTTTATTGAAAAAGTCAAGGGGTCTGAATACCAAATGAATGCACTGTATAGTGTGTGTGTGTGTGTGTGTGTGTGTGTATGTTTTGACATTTGAGGTTGCTTGGAGCCATCAGGCTTCAAACCACCATTTTTATACTGAACATAAAGGATTCTTTAATCAACATAATAACTATTAAAATACACCATTCATATGTTCAAATGAATGACTGTATGTGTAATTAGCAGCCTGCTACACAGAAAGAACAATAGGCTTCTGAACTTATCAATGTCTAAACGTGTGCAATGAATCTACTAAATCACTTCTCTCTCTCTACCTCAAGGACATTAAAGGTCACGTGCGAGCAGTGCACATCCATGGCAATTACCAACGTTATTCTAATGGTGGTAAAGCAACATTTAACAGATGTGAACTGTAAACAGATGTGCCACAGCATCCATACACCAATCCTAAAACACTAGAAACAACATCAGTATCTGTTGTGTTATTACACAAACACTATGACTGATTCAGATTCTCCCATCTTCCATCACACACTTACCAGCACTGTGTGACGCACCAGATTGAAAGCAGAAAAAACAACAACGTTGTATATGTATTTGCACAGGTTTTAATTTGTTAGGGGTTTTAATGAATTACGTTAGGGGATTATGCGCCCACCTCATAAATTGAATTGGGGTAAAGTAGCAGCAGCAGTAATACACATTAAAAATATACTCTGAGATGCTTTTATGAATATGTGCCCTGCAGTACAATATGTCCATAATAGAAACAGTGAAGAGTCTTATATGACAGCTTCTCCTCAGGACAGACACACAACACTAGGATTTGGCCTACATGTGAGCATATTAGTCTGCATTCTTTCTTAATGGAAGTTTAATTTATATATGTATCAAGCTTTTTCTGCCTACTCCGGCAGTTTTGGGATGTTTATAAATTACCCTTTCACTGCTGTGTCCATGGCAACCCATTTCCCCTTGCACTGTTCTGTAGTAGTGGGGCCTCTCGTTCTAACTCTGTCTCTGACTGGTTCTGCGGTAGTGGGGCCTCTCGTTCTAACTCTGTCTCTGACTGGTTCTTTGTTGTGCTTCTTGTTGTGCGGGGTTCTTCTGGGTTCTTCCTCAGCGCTGCAGTGATGAGAGAGTTACCACAAAAACGTCTCAAGTGTTCTGTGGCTGTTCTCTTTTTCATGGCCCTTGGGGAAGAAAAGGGGCCTTGTCTGGTCGCATTAGTGGCCTGAGCTTTTGTCAAGACACTAGAGAAGGCTGCTCTATGAGTCCTGTGAACAGTGGTAGAGTTGGCAAGCATAGTCAATGCGTTCAGTGGGAGAGAATTCTTCAATGCTTCACTCCATGACTTTCAGGGCATACAGTAGGTTTGAGATATAAAATATAGCTATTACAAAAAATACAGGAGAGAATTCACTGAATCGAATGACTGGTGCTGTTCAACTATTGACCATCTTTAAAAGGAAACTATATACATGAGGGTTTTTTTTATGCCAATGGTATGTGCATCACCGTTGGCACAGGGTGCAGATACATCTACTACTACCGGTGAAGATAAAGATCTTATGAATTGGTGGGGTTAAGACAGGTACATGGCGAGAGAGTATGATACAGAATGCAAAAACACAGACACCAACACGAGTTTAATATTATATTATTTATTTATCTTTGTACAATGTAATTACAATACAAATATGTAGGTTTAAATACAAAATTCTGTAAATAAAGAATAAAAATAGACTCCACTGTTTTGTTCTCACTACACTGTGGTTTACAATCAAGTTTATGAGGTCATTTAGTTATATCATTAAACCTACATTTTAATTTAGAGGGCGAATTTAACGGAATAAAAACAGCAATTTCATGAATGACTACGTCTTTTCACTTAAAAGACGGGGAGAGAATTAATTCAGAAAATCAATTTGTCTAAATGAGCAAAAAAAAAAAGGGTGTTTTATATCTTTGAGAAAGCAAATGGATTTCAGTTAGTATTGTGGCGCGTTAAAATGGCAAAGCCTGATTGGCTGAGTCCTAGGGAGTTAATGACTAGGAGAAGGGGATGATGTCCATTCAATAACACTGGTCCCGTGTCCCACTCTGTCTCACTCCCAGACACTCATGTTGTTTGGGGCAGGATCGTACATAAAGCAGTATAATGGCAAATAGCATATAGCATCCCATCTAAGCACGTGCGTCTTGACCTGCCATTGAAAGTCCTGCCAAGTGGGCTTAAAACTCCCATATGGAGTTGTGGCTATAGTAATACTGCATATTTATTGTCTATATGTGTTTAAACTAAAGCCACGTAAGGAAACGCTTGCCTCTTTTGAGAATATGATCAAACAGCAAAGTATTGCTCTAAATGCATGGTGGGTATCATTCTAACAGAAGTGCCTTTGTTGGGGAGCAGTGAAAGGAGTTTAAAGGAATGAAACAACCAGTCTGTTTAACGTAACGTTGTTTGACTGTGCCACTTCCTGTATGGTTTTTGATTAATCCACCCATTTCTTCTTTAATCTTTTCTCAGTTCATCACAGCCTTTCGAAAAGTCCACATCTTCAAACTCACTCTCGGAAGTACGCCCTTGATCTCTCCGTCTATCTTTCACCTTCTCGTTTGCCCTCTACAAAGATGGGTGCCTTCCTTTGTCTGTTTAAAGATGGGTGCCTTCCTCTGTCTGTTTAAAGATGGGTGCCTTCCTCTGTCTGTTTAAAGATGGGTGCCTTCCTCTGTCTGTTTAAAGTGGTCAATGACTCCACTTCCTCTAGGCATCTTTACTCAGCCTGGTAGAGCACACACAGCAGGTGCCATAACTTCTGCCCGTCACAATGGCCTCGGGACAAGAGCCTGTGTCCAGAAGCCTCTACAAACTGACTGTAGTCCCATTATGTCAGAAGTGTAGCTTGACCCAGCCCACTTGGCACACACTGGTTGAATCAACATTGTATCCACATCATTTCAATTAAATTACATGGAACCATCGTGGAATAGTGGGAGGCATTACTTTTGACCAAGGTCCTATGCGTTAATAGAAGGTCATTTCAAACACAGCCGCAGTGACAAAACTTCCTCTCAAATAAAGCCATCATGACCTCGCACCAAACTGACAATCTTTATCTTACCAAGTGCTCGAGCTCTTCCCTCCCTCCTCTCTTGAACCTCAGGCTTAACATATCCAAATAGACCCTCACAGTGTTGACTGACTACACTCGTACGGGGATGACTACTACCCTGTTGCAGAATATAACGAGAGTCAACCAAACACGTTGGAATGTGCCGCACTATTTGGGCCATTTGAACCCTTTCCAGAATGTTCCAGGGTTCTAGTGTGTCTGCCCTGCAGGTGGAGTGGCACTGGGACAGAGAGGTGTGTTCGGTCACCATGGTGATTTAGCTAACAGTGACTAATTTGGGTTGAATAGCAAATTGACGGTTACACATGGATTGGTAATAAAGCATGCTATTTACACTCGTTTCCAGCCTCGTTTCATGACTCACTTTCTCTTTTTTCTCCCTCCGTTGCCACAGTTACAGTTGCTAGTTATTTCACTCCTCTTTCCAGTTCCACAAAAATAAATACAGGGAGAAACAACCTTTGAACACTGATAAAAAATAAAAACGATGTAAAACTATAACAGTTAAAATCGAAGTAAAAATAATAAATACAACCATTTTGGCCGTCAAACTGTCTGTCACTCTTATTGGTCGATGCCTCCTTTGGGGTCTCTACCATCGAGTCGCGTCATTGGCTAGTCAACCAGGGCCTTTGCTGTGCTTGGGTAACATCAACGTAATCTCTCTCAGTGTCTCATCTCAGTGTCCTGTGATGTGTCCATATTCTCTGGCTCCTCCACAGATCCCCACGCAGAATGTGATTGCATCGCGAGGAGCCCCTACATTCAGACCCAATTTTACATCCTGGGGTCTCAACAGAGGAGGAGAAAATTAAGAGGAGAGGGAGCGAAAGCATTTAGGGGTAGGGGGCTGAGGGGGAGTGGAGTGGTTCAGTCTTGTTGGGGGTCTGAATCATCATAGTCTATGCAGTGGCCTGACCTGGGTTAATACCGAGTTTAAGCTCGATCTCAAAGGTCTTTTGCAAGTCATTGGAGAAGGGGTTGGGCGCCGCCTTGGGCTGCGATTTAGTTTCCAGCGCGGCCCACTTTGCCTCGAAGCGATCAACCTCCTGGGCATCGGCTGGGGGCGGGTTGGCCTGCTGTGCGCCCTCCGGTGGCCAGCTGCTGCCGCCGTTGCTGCTAGTGGCGTTCTGCGCGATGGTGGCGAGGGAGGAGGTGGGAATGTTTTGGGGAAGGCCGTTGACGGTGGGATGAGCTCCGAAGGGTGGCATAGGGAACCCGCCCGGCTGGCCGGAGAAAGAGTGGCGGTGCCCGCTGCTGAGCGTGCCCATTTTGGGCCCTGTGCCCACGCCCATGGAAGGCCCGCTGGTAGAGCCGCCTGCAGTGCAGAAGACATTAGCCACCATCTGGGAAGGCGTGATGCCCACCACAGGCACACTGACGTTGGAGTACGTCATGCTGTTGGCCAGAGCGGGCATGTAGGCCTGCATGGGTACAAACGCTGGCTGCAGGGGTGGCTGGGCATACATACCCACGGGCGCAGGAGTGGCATCAAACGCCAAGGGAAAGGGCTGCATGGAATTGGGTAGGGAGCCAGGTAGCCCTGGCATGGTTGCCCCCGGCATGGATGCCCCCATTAGAGGCACACCTGACATAGGTGGCACAGACATAGCTGTGCTTGACATGGGTGGCCCTGGAATGGCAGGGGTGGGCTGGATGGGCGGCAGGGGCAGGGTGGGGGTCTGTTGCTGGGCCTTGACGGCCTTGGCCACCTCCTCCAGCCAGCGCTCAGCCTCGGATGGCGTCCTCCTGTGCCCGCTATGGACCACCGGCGGAGGGGACTGGACCGGGGGCTCCGCCTGCACCCAGGTGGCCGTGGCTATGGGAGAGAAGCAGAGAACAGCACATCAATCACGTTACATCAACCCTGCTGCTGAATCTCTCTACTGCTTTACCATGTCAAGCACAGAGGACACACACACACACACACACACACACACACACACGCACACACCCTATTCAGTAGCCTTTTCTGATTAGGGCCAAGATTCAATGCAAGGCACACTATATACAGTGGGGAGAACAAGTATTTGATACACTGCCGATTTTGCAGGTTTTCCTACTTACAAAGCATGTAGAAGTCTGTAATTTTTATCATAGGTACTCTTCAACTGTGAGTGAGGGAATCTAAAACAAAAATCCAGAAAATGTATGATTTTTAAGTAATTAATTTGCATTTTATTGCATGACATAAGTATTTGATACATCAGAAAAGCAGAACTTAATATTTGGTACAGAAAACTTTGTTTGCAATTAAGGAGATCATACGTTTCCTGTAGTTCTTGACCAGGTTTGCACACACTGCAGCAGGGATTTTGGCCCACTCCTCCATACAGACCTTCTCCAGATCCTTCAGGTTTCGGGGCTGTCGCTGGGCAATACGGACTTTTAGCTCCCTCCAAAGATTTTCTATTGGGTTCAGGTCTGGAGACTGGCTAGGCCACTCCAGGACCTTGAGATGCTTCTTACGGAGCCACTCCTTAGTTGCCCTAGCTGTGTGTTTCGGGTCGTTGTCATGCTGGAAGACCCAGCCACGACCCAACTTCAATGCTCTTACTGAGGGAAGGCGGTTGTTGGCCAAGATCTCGCGATCCATGGCACCATCCATCCTCCCCTCAATACGGTGCAGTCGTCCTGTCCCCTTTGCAGAAAAGCATCCCCAAAGAATGATGTTTCCACCTCCGTGCTTCACGGTTGGGATGATGTTCTTGGGGTTGTACTCATCCTTCTTCTTCCTCCAAACACGGCGAGTGGAGTTTAGACCAAAAAGCTCTATTTTTGTCTCATCAGACCACATGACCTTCTCCCATTCCTCCTCTGGATCATCCAGATGGTCATTGGCAAACTTCAGACGGGCCTGGACATGCGCTGGCTTGAGCAGGGGGACCTTGCGTGCGCTGCAGGATTTTAATCCATGACGGTGTAGTGTGTTACTAATGGTTTTCTTTGAGACTGTGGTCGCAGCTCTCTTCAGGTCATTGACCAGGTCCTGCCGTGTAGTTCTGGGCTGATCCCTCACCTTCCTCATGATCATTGATGCCCCACGAGGTGAGATCTTGCATGGTGACCCAGACCGAGGGAGATTGACCGTCATCTTAAACTTCTTTCATTTTCTAATAATTGCGCCAACAGTTGTTGCCTTCTCACCAAGCTGCTTGCCTATTGTCCTGTAGCCCATCCCAGCCTTGTGCAGGTCTACAATTTTATCCCTGATGTCCTTACACAGCTCTCTGGTCTAGGCCATTGTGGAGAGGTTGGAGTCTGTTTGATTGAGTGTGTGGACAGGTGTCTTTTATACAGGTAGAGTTCAAACAGGTGCAGTTAATACAGGTAATGAGTGGAGAACAGGAGGGCTTCTTAAATAAAAACTAACAGGTCTGTGAGAGCCGGAATTCTTACTGGTTGATAGGTGATCAAATACTTATGTCATGCAATAAAATGCAAATTAATTATTTAAAAATCATACAATGTGATTTTCTGGATTTTTGTTTTAGATTCCGTCTCTCACAGTTGAAGTGTACCTATGATAAAAATTACAGACCTCTACATGCTTTGTAAGTAGGAAAACTTGCAAAATCGGCAGTGTATCAAATACTTGTTCTCCCCACTGTATAACAACCTTTTAAGGGTTGAGCCAACATGCACAGCGTTTACCATGAATATGATCTCCACAAACATCGGGGAAAAGGACTTTAAAAAGCTGCATTGATGACTGTATAGTGACCTGCTGTATAGCACACCACAGATTGAATCCCGACCGAGAGATACACACAAATAACTTACACTTTTCAGGCAATTCAGCCATACAAGCATTAGAAGCAATATAGCATTAGAAACATTACAAATACAAACACATTACAATCACATTACAAATACATTACAAATACAATACAAATACAATGCAAACACAATACAAACACATTACAAATAAAATACAAACTCAATACAAACACATTACAATCACATTACAAACACATTACAAATACAATACAAACACATTACAAATACCATACAAACACAATACAAACACATTACAAACACATTACAAATACATTACAAATACAATAAACACATTAAAAATACAATACAAACACAATACAAACACATTACAAATACATTATAAATACATTACAAACACATTCCAAATACAATACAAACACAATACAAACACATTACAAACACATTACAAACACATTGCAAATACAATACAAACACATTACAAACACAATACAAACACATTACAAACACATTACAAACCCAATATAAACACATTACAAATACAATACAAACACATTACAAACACAAAGTTGGAGTTGAGCTGTACACTACAGACTAGAGCTCATAGAGAGAGAATGATAAGGTAGACAATGAATTACCTTGCAGGGGGGCGGGTGGAGGGGGGATGGCTGGGGGCACAGTGCAGGCTGGCAGGCCGTTGGGGGTGGGGTTGGAGAAGAGTTCCTCAGAGGGCTTGGTGAAGGAATGGTTGATCTGGCTGCACAGATCGTTGAGGCTGCTGTCTGCCTCGCCACACACTGACAGATCCATCTCTGGGACTAAAGAGGGAGAGAAGGATTGAGGACTTGCTTTCCTTTTGATGATTTGATGGTAATATTACATTGATGGTAATACATCACTTATATAATGATGTAGGATTAAAAGTACATGACACCGGATGTAAATAGTCCTTTATTGAAATGTAATCTGTTCCCATGGTAATCTGTTCCCATGGTAATCTGTTCCCATGGTCCTATGAGGTCTACATAATCAAAGTAAGACCATTAAAGGTCCTCTGTAACACACCTGACCAGTCTGTTTTTCATGCAAGAGATTCTCTAGAAAACAGAGGGGAAAACCTCTCAACCTATCGCCAGTAGATAAAAATAGCTCAGAATGTGTGTAATTCCCCTAACAGTGACCTGTCCCTGACAGAGAGAGAGAGAGAGAGCAAAGCCTGTGGAGAGCAGAGAGAGCTGTGGGGCCAATCAGAACCAGAGGGGTCAATGGTGGATGGAATCCCTATGGAGCTGCTGCTGCACCGTCTCTCTGTTGGGTTGTATTCATTAGGGCACACCGTAGCAAAACCTTTTGCAATGAAAATAAAAATTGGACAAGTTTAAGTAGTCACACCCTGTTTCAGTCCGTTTTCTTCTGTTTGGTGCCTAATGAATATGACCTTGCTTAGAAGAACTAGGCACAGATGTAGAGTGTCTTTCTGTCTGGAGAGCCAGGCTCTGCTGCTTTGTTCATGACAGGCCTGCCCTGTAAGGTCTTTCTTTCTGAACATTTCATTGGCCAATAAGGTTCAGAAAGGATGGGAGCAGCTGTGGGGTTTCTCTGTGTAGTAATGTAGTGTGTGTGTGTGTGTGTGTGTGTGTGTGTGTGTGTGTGTGTGCGTGCGTGCGTGCGTGTGTGTGCGTGTGTGTGTTTGTACTACAGAGGGCTTGGTGAAACCCTGAGTCTATGGCTGTGAGAGGGGCTGGCTGGGAGCTGTCTCTGTGGACCTGACAGCTTTAAGGGGATGTGGAGGGACTGGTCTAGTGGAGACTGCCGATAGAACCCTGGATCATAGACACATTGTTCACTGAGAGAGCTGGGGGGCTACTGGGAGGGGGGAGGTAGTGAAATTAGCTGCTACTGTGTGTGGGTGTGTGTACATGTGTCCTGCGCTTGTGTGGCTTCTATTGCTTGATAAGTGCGTGAGTGGGTGTCTTCTATGCATGCGTGGGATTCAAATCGGGAGAGATCCTATACGAAAGAGAGAATCTCTGTTCACTATGCTACTACTGCTACTGCGAATACATGAACGTAAATAGATGTCAGGCACAATTGTGCTGCAACCATCAGAGGTGAAATGTGCGTTTACTTATTATTAAAAGCAGAGGTCTGCCACCATCAGCCTCCAGTCTCATTATAACTATAATCAACATAACTGAGAGGTTTAATCTACCTCACTACAGCAGGAACAAAGCCGTGCTGGGAATCCTCTTTATTATACTTAGAACCATTACATGGACTAAGCAATCAGCCACAGCAATCAGCCACAGCAATCAGCCACAGCAATCAGCCACAGCCTTAATAACACACTGATGATCAACTTCACTGCTATTATGACCACAATCAATCAGTCTCTGGCTTCACCTGTTCCTGGTCAAATACTACTTTGGTATAATTATTAACACCACCATACGTTGTTATAAGGGTCCAGAGTTTTTCCTGACCCATGATCTGACTAGGAAAAAGCCCTGAGTTATCCTTGGTCAGGTCATGAAGGCAGGAAAACTCCAGGCTCCTTGATTTCCAGGCTTCCTCCGAGTAACAATTGTGCATCCATCCGTGAGTAACTCTGGTCCGTAATCACTCATTCACTCAGGACTTATTTATTAATTCAGGTCTGTATATACATACTCATGTACAGTTGTTATATCATATCATGTGCAATATTGCAAGAAATTCTTGGACTTAATTTACGTAGTCATTCACTAAGGAATGCATATTAGTATCCTGTCAGTTGTATCTTTTTTTCATTGCTTCAGTATATCGAATGTGCAATATGTGCAGTTATATGTAATTAAACCCTGCGCACTAAGGACTGTATTTTAAGGGAATTATTATTATTACCCCAAATTATATCATACACACATTTAGCTATTTAAGTATCTCTTCCTGTCATTTACCTGTACAGTTAATTTAACCATGCAAAATATTCACTTACCTGTTCATTTAACCAGTATGTCTATTAAGTAAACTATTATTAACCTCACTCATATCATACGCATTTTTAGCTATTGAAGTATTTCTCTGCCATCGACCTGTATAGTATAGTATAGTATAGTATAGTATAGTTAACCATACACCAATGTATAGTGTACCGCTCTATGTATCATGTATCGTGTATCTGTCTTTTGTGGCATTTTGCACCTGCCCTATGTTTTGTTGTAGCTGCTTGACAAAGAAATTTCCCCTCAGGGATCAATAAAGTATCATCTATCTATCTATCTATCTATCTATCTATCTATCTATCTATCTATCTATCTATCTATCTATCTATCTATCTATCTATCTATCTATCTATCTATCTATCTATCTATCTATCTATCTAAAACGACATGGAAGGGTGGCATTGCAGGACTATGTTGTCCTAGACTGGTGAACCTAAACACATTATTTGTCCTAGGTCGTAGAATGCAGAGACGTAGCTAAGCTAACATACTGTAAACAGGTGAGGCTAACCTGGGTTCTTGCTCTGGAAGTCGTCGGTCTTGCGCTGCAGGTTGGAAGGCAGGTCGTTGAGGCGCAGCGAGAGCTGCCTCTTGAACGGCGAGTTCTTCCCGCTGAGGGCCGGGAAGCCCCGGAACGAGCCCTGCCGCACCAGCTGCTCAATGGGCGCGTGGCGCCGCGGGATGGCGTGCTCCACCCCCTGCCCCACAGGCGAGGCCGCGCCCTCAGGGGGTGAGGAGGTGCCAGGGGGGATAGCTGGGATGGTACACGGGGGCTCTGGAGACAGACAGAGTACAATGGCTATGGTTAATGTTGTACTACAATGACCAGGGTTAATGTTTGGACAACAATGACCAGGGTTAATGTTTGGACAACAATGACCAGGGTTAATGTTTGGACTACAATGACCAGGGTTAATGTTTGGACAACAATGACCAGGGTTAATGTTTGGACAACAATGACCAGGGTTAATGTTTGGACTACAATGACCAGGGTTCATGTTTGGACTACAATGACCAGGGTTAATGTTTGGACTACAATGACCAGGGTTCATGTTTGGACTACAATGACCAGGGTTAATGTTTGGACTACAACCAGTAACCACTACAGCCAATAACACAGATAAAGGTTACTACTAGCCAACATACAGTAGATGTGTTGTTACATTTCAGAGTGATTGAGGAGAACAGCCACAAACATCAACAGTGAGTGAATCATCCTATTCCTGTTAGCTCTGTAACACAGGCCACATTTGACTTTCCAATACATTTCCAGTGATACATTAGAATGTGAGTGACAGACGTGTCTGGCTGTGTGTCTGTGCTGCTCTCCATCTACTGATGACTCATACCTTTCTTTTTGTCCTGCAGCTGCTTTATGATGTCATCGCGCTCGCCCCCCTGCTGGCTGGACGACGTCACGCGGAACGAGCCCTCGCGCACGAAGGAGGTGCGGCTGGCGTCGAACGATGCAGTGACGCCGCACTCCTTCTCACGCCTCTGCTTCCTCTCCAGACAGGCGGCGAAGGCACAGCCCACGGCGTGGCTCATACGCTCGCCCTGGTGACCGCAACACACCCGGTCAACACCCCTCCTCAACACCCCTTTGGTGTGTGTGTGTAAAACTCTATTATGTGTGTAAAACTCTACTTCCCTACTAGAAAACTTTTTATCAAACCAAAGCCATGTTTGTGAGGAATGACTTGGCACTCCGTTTTCATTCCATTGACATGCTATTAAAGTGGTTATTACCCTGTGCCAGGATGTCACAGTGGATAGCGCTTCAAGAAGCAATTGAGATGGAGATAACCCTAGCGTAATCCTTGTCTTAATCCCAGGGCGAGCGATGCAGGGAATGGATTAATCTTGGGCCCACTCACACACACACACACACACACACACACACACACACACACCCTCACCGAGTCCTTCAGGGCCATGAAGCAGTGGCAGATCCAGCGACGTGTGGTGCCGTCACGGCAGATGTAGGAGAAGGCCTTGTCATAATTGCGGTCGGGCGCACAGAAGGACACCTTCTCAATGGTCTGGTCTACGATGAGGTCCTAAAGACAAAAGAGATGACATTTTAGAGAAGGCTGATTTGACCACGTCACAAATGAAACATATCACACATAACGTGAGGAAAGATAATCCACCGAGAATCAACCATTGTTAATCTCAAGTGCTAGATCTGGTTTACAGCTCTGCAAAACAGGATGTAAAAATGTTTCTCTTGTTCCAGAATCTGTATCAAGCTCGTTCAGGAGTCTTGGATGGTGACTATAGGGAACTGCCGGGTGAGGAAGGGGCCCCCTCTCTTACCCCCTCACCCCCTCATCCCACTAGTGGCCCCCGGGCCCCCGACACCCTTTGAGTCAGAGTGGAATGAGTGGGAAACAAGAGATGAGAGGGAAATGGGGCTCTCACACACACTCATTCAAGTACTTCCTTCCACTCTTCTTTCTGGGAATAGGAATAGAGGGGGCCAGGAATAAATAACAGTCATTCATTCAGAGACAATTAGTAGATGAAGAGAGGCTGGTGGTGGAAGTGAACGTCTGGTTGTGTGTGTGTGTGTGTGTGTGTGTGTGTGTGTGTGTGTGTGTGCCTGTGTGCGCACGCTGGGCTGGGTTGCCTAGGGGTGGGTGGAGGTGAGGGGGATAGCAAGGGGTGTGTGTGGGTGGGGGGGGGGGGGGGGGGTGTGGGGGATGGAGGATCACTCAGAGGCATGTCACGGAAAAACTGAAAGGGGGCACAGTGCTGAGTCATGTCACATGGGTCAGATATGGAGGCGGAGGGAGATGGGGCTTTCTTTCTCTGTGGCGGTGGTGTTCTTTGACGTTGACTTTGAGAGGACCAGGAGAGGGAGGGAGGGGAAGGTGAGGTCAGGGTGAGGAGGGGTCTTTAGGAGACTGTGCTGACTCAGTGAGGGAGGGGATTACAAGAAAGAGGGGACGTGGAGGGATGCTGAGGGGGGATGGGGGGATGCTGAGGGGGGATGGGGGGATGCTGAGGGGGGATGGAGGGATGCTGAGGGGGGATGGGGGGATGCTGAGGGGGGATGGAGGGATGCTGAGGGGGGATGGGGGGATGCTGAGGGGGGATGGGGGGATGCTGAGGGGGGATGGGGGGATGCTGAGGGGGGATGGGGGGATGCTGAGGGGGGATGGGGGGATGCTGAGGGGGGATGGAGGGTCCATTTGTCTACTGTCACACAGGAAACAAAAAGACTGCTTAGTGGGACTGTTTCTCTACCCCTTCTTTTCTCTGGCCTGAAAAGAAACGCGGGTAATTGCACTCGCAATAGAGGCCCCTAGCGCTCAGACAGCCATGTACTGAGGTGTGTTTCTGTGTGTGAGTGTACTTTGTCTCCCTGCCCTGCCCAAAGCCCCCATCCATCAGTAACACTCAAGTGTGAAAACTCAGCAGTCCGGCCTAAAGTTAGCCTAATCTGGCCTGCGAGGATAAACACAGTCATCAGGACAGGCACGCGGTACGGTCCTTGTGCTCTGAGCCTGAAGGGTGACACCATCAATCTCAGCCCAGAGTGAGAATGGCAGGTGACCTGGGAAAGGGTAGAGAGAGATCTGCAGTGTGGGTAAGGAGAGGGGGAGAGTAGCAGCCGAAGGGGGGAGAAGGGGGAAGGTAGAGGGGGAGTGCTCAGGCTTCTGGGTGACTGCCAGTTTCTCGCCTGCTGAGCAGTTCTCTCTTTGTCTTTCCAACACACTTTTCCTACTACAGATGTAGGATCTTAATTTGAGGCAGTTTGCTACAGCAGAAAAACTATCCTTCAGCAACAGCAAAATGGGAATTATTATGTGGATTATAATTCATGGACATTTTTCTAGGGGTTGATCCATGTGGAAATTACACATTTCAGAAGCCTTTTTAAACGTCAAATACACTATACGTTTTAAATGTCCAACATTGCAGGAAAGTTATCCTGCATCAGAGTGGTCAAAGGAAGATCCTACATCTGTACACTTGCTCTGTCATACGAACTCTGGACTTACTGAGATAGAGACCACCAACAGGGGGTATCTATGGTCCCAGGCTGCTGTTTCATGTTAAGCCACTGTTTACATCTGTGTGTGTTTTTATGTATTATTAGCACACATGTTTATGCTAACAGCCCTGCAGGCACACCCTTACCTTGGTTTTGTCATCCACCACTCTGAGACCGTCTGCCGACACCCACAGCACTGCTTTCACTGTCTTCTTGCCACTCTGTGGAGAGAGAGAGAGAGAGAGAGAGAGAGAGAGAGAGTTTTGGAAACATCTAAAATACAGTGACCCCCTATTATCTCATTACCAAGCTCTGAAATGCCAAGAGCTGAGCAAAATAAAATAGTCCCTTCATCCAGCGGGTCCTGGGGCTGAGTTCACAAACCTGTTCTACTAACACACGGAAGCCTCAGGACCAGAACATCCAATCAATCAGAATAAACCAAATTACAACATAGTCAAAACAAAACTACATGACTTATTGGGAAACACAAGCACAAAGCAAAATGCAGTGCTATCTGGCTGAGCACAGCCTTGCTATTGAGAAGGGTAGATACAGGAAAACCTGGCTCCCTGTAGAGCAAAGGCTGTGCAACCACTGCACCACAGCAGAACAAGAGACAGAGCTGCATTTCCTGACAGAATGTACAAAATACAGTATGAAACAATTAGAGTGTTATTTCCCTTAATTTTTATTCAAGGTTTCAAAGACCTCTCTGATGAGGAGAGGCTAACCGTCTGGTTACTCCTTACACTCCAGAGTATGCTCACACTTAGCTAGGTCTATTATCAGTGGTGGCTGGTCTTGGATTTAGCCCTGCTGCAACACTAGGGGCAGTAGCAGCACCAACGGGCTTCTACTCTCATCCAACATACTCACACCACACCACAGGGCCATTCTATCACTCCTATCTGACTGATGCTGCAGGGCTGGTGCAGTCAGATCACCAGCGGCCTAAAACATATGGCTGTATAGTAGGGTTTCCATTGTCCTCAAGTGGCAATAGTGGAATGTATGTCCCAGTTCTTCTGTTTCTCTGTAGGGGGCAGTAGATAAAGATAAACAGAGGAGCGTATCCTACAGCTGGCTGTCTCTCTCCACAAGCCTCTCTATCTATTCAGCAGGGGGCACCAGCACCAGAACAAGGCCAGGCTAAACATACCATTACAAATAAGAGAGTAGCTGGGAGAGCAGTGCTCCTGCACTCCTACTGAGGGGCTGAGATGTGTGTGTGTGTGTGTGTGTGTGAGAGAGAGGAAGAGCGAGAGACGAGGGAGACAGAGTGCTGCAGGAAATGACTTTGAAAGCGTGGCAAAGCGATAAAGCGTCAGTATTTTGCATAATCCCAAAGAGAAAGAGCGAGCGGAGAGCAAAGGAGACCGGAAGGAAGGGAGTTGAGGCAGTGAGAGAGGAGTAGGAGCATGTAGAAGGTAGGGAAGGGAGTTGAGGCAGTGAGAGAGATGAACCAGAGGAGATGGCAAGAAGACCACGGGAGAGGAAGAGGAGGAGAGCCTCTGAGAGAAGCTAAGAACTGCTCCCTGACTTCCAGCCAAAGGACAGACATTACAGCCAATCACTATACTGCAGGATGGAGAGAGAGAGGGAGAAAGAGAGAGAGAGAGAGGGAGAGAGAGGGAGAGAGAGAGAGAGAGAGAGGGAGAGAGAGAGAGAGAGAGAGAGAGAGAGAGAGAGAGAGAGAGAGAGAGAGAGAGAGAGAGAGGGAGAGAGAGAGAGAGAGAGAGGGAGAGAGTGTATGAATAGATAAAAAAAGTGACAAAGGAGTCGACGGGTGCAGCAGACTGATGATGAAGGGAAAAAGGCTAAAGGATAGAAGAGATACACACACACACCCACACACACACACACACTAGAATGCGCAAACACACACACACACACACACACACACACACACACACACACACACACACACACACACACACACACACACAACACACACACACACACACACACACACACACACACACACACACACACACACACACACACACGTCTCCAGGATTCTCCATGTGTCTAGGCCTGCTCTCCCGACTCCTTCCCCACAGACAGAGCCCCGAGGGTGGGAGAGCCTGGGAGCTGACAGGGGGGGGTGCCCCCTCCTTCCTGACCCCACTCTGACTGCATGCCACCCTATCCCCAAGACCCTGTCTAGTATACCATCCTTCTCAGCAGCACTGGCCCGGGCATCAGCACATGCTATGGTCGCTTTCTCGCTGTTTGCAGCTTGTGCTTGTGTGACCCGGTTCTTAAGCTGTGGTACAGTGATGGTCAGGTCTGAGTAGCTGAGCTCATTACCGAGTCTAAGGAGGGCTCAGCCCCGTCAGGAGAAGGAGCAAAGGGCTTAGATTAGGAATTTACTGCAGATGCTTGGGGTGGGATTGGGTGGAGCTTAAAGACAAAATATTGGTTGGTAGAGGATGGAAGAGGAGAGGAGATACGGATCTGGAGATAAGAGGTGAGTAAGGGAACAGAGGGAATTGGAAGCAAAAAATCGAAACAGGTGAAATTAAAAAAGCTGAAAAAATCTCAAGAGAGGGAGCAAGAGACTGCAGTGGTATCGGTGTGTGTGTATGTGTGTGTGTGTGTGTGTAAGGTGCTGGATATCTTAGAATGAGTTGAATACCTGCTATACAACATAACATCAACAGAAACACATGAGAGGTATCAGCAGGGGGTTAGAGTGGAAGGATACTTACAATTTTGAGCTTTTTCACAGCCTCCTCACACACATGCATCCCTCTGGATTCCTCCACCTCTACCAGACCCAAGTACTACAGATAGAGATGGAGAGAGAGAGAAAGAGAGAGAGAGAGAGAGAGAGAGAGGAGAGAGAGAGAGAGAGAGATAAAGAGAGAGAGAAACAATGAGAGAGAGAGATGGAGAGACAGAAACAACGACAGAAAGAGAGAGAGAATGAGAGATACATTAAAACTCAGAGGGAGATCCAAAGGCTATTATGAAGATTTATACAAACTGCATGAACACACAAATATGCCCAAGTACCCTACGCAATTTACTTCATATAATCTGCATTCACATTATCACAAAGTAGTGTAAGTCATTCCATTCCAAAGTGAGCCGCCAGAATGTGTTACCTACTAATAATGAGGATGAATGAGGGAGGATTGAGAGCTTTTACGGGATTAGATTTCCAGTCCCACAGAGTTCCCTGAGGTGCGTCGGAGGCCCTTGGAGAAACAATTAGGTTGCCCATGTTTTTTTATGTAAAATACAAAGCCATTCCTCTGAGCCAAGCCAGCAGAGTGAAAAACATACCAAAAATGGGCCCTCAAATACAGTAGATTGTATAGTATCTTTCCGCAGAGGCCTTTTGAAAGCATGAGTCACTTTATTTAACCCATTTAGAGTTATGTGTGGCTGAGTGAGTGTGGATAGAGAAAATTAGAGAGAGAGCGAGAGAGGGAGAGAGAGAGCGAGAGAGAGAGAGAGAGAGAGAGAGAGAGAGAGAGAAGAGAGGGCGAGAGAGGGAGAGAGAGAGAGAGAGAGAGAGAGGGAGAGGGGGCAAGAGAGTCAGAGCGAGAGGGGGAGAAGAAAGAAAGAGAGAGAGAGAGAGAGAGAGAGAGAGAGAGAGAAGAGAGAGAGAGAGAGAGAGAGAGAGAGGGAGAGAGAGGGGGAGAGAGAGAGAGGGAGAGAGAGAGAGCGAGAGGGGGAGAGAGAGAAAGAGGGAGAGAGAGAGAGCGAGAGGGGGGAGAGAGAGAGAAAAGAGGGAGAGAGAGAGAGAGAGATGAGAGAGAGAGAGAGAGAGAGAGAGAGAGGGCAATGTTCCCTCACATTTTTTTCATCACTGATCGCAAACTTGAACATTGTGAAATTCTGTGCAACTTCCGGCGCATGTTTACTGTGAACACAGAGGCTGTACCCGCTTTAAGTGGTCAAGTAGGCTTCTGTGGCTATTTGATCATAACGTAGGCCTAACAGAGTGGCCTATCATAAAAAACAATGGAGAAAATGCATCCAATAACATTTTAACATGGATATAGCTGTTCTATCATTCAGCCTACAGTAGCAGGAAGATTTTTTCACATCTCATTTTCCAAGCGTTCCCGTAAGCCTTGCGATGTTGCGGCTTTGAGTTTAGATTCCTCTCTTGCGAGATGCATAATTAAAGAGGAATTACTCTGAAACATCCAAACAATTTTACCTAAAAAATGTGTGTTCTGATGTGATTTAATCATTGACATGGACTCAGAAGATCCATTTTCATTGTTTCTCTATGAATAATTGTACTATTGAGAGTAAAAAACTGAAAAGAATTCTAAACCAGGAAAAATAAAACAGCGAAAACAGTATTTGGGAAAATACAAAATATGATTTTATGGGGCTTGTCATGCCAGATACTGTTTATTAACCATTATCTCTTGGACACCAAGGACCCAGGGTTGAGTTGCAGGGTAGTAGAAGAGAAGAATGTGCCAATTTAAAAGCTATTTTAAAAAATGTGTAGCTCGCAACATGTTTCATTTTTTAAAAAGTAGCTAGAAAAAGGTTGGAGACCCCTGGTCCTGGCCTAGTTGTTTTCTCAAGGTAAACATTTTGACCATAGTATTTGGATGTGGGATGGTCCTGACGACCAGGGTTTCATCCATTTTTTAAATTAATGTTTATAGATTTCCCAAAGAAGCATTGCAGGCGGCTGTGTTGCCTGCATGGATAGTAACGCTAGCAGCAGGAGGTGGTGGCTCTGCGTAGCATGTGTAGCACACAGGCACGTTGTTTATCAAGTTAACCATCTATTCCAGGTAACGTCAGCTAGCTAGCTAGCTACATATAAATAGGATAGACAGACATCCAATATAAATATTTTTATGACACAAATGTTAGCTTGATCTGCTTAAAACAACAATGTTAGATACCTAGCTAGTAGCTAAGCTAGTTAGCTAATGAACAGATTTTCAGTCCCAAGAGAGAACTATGACAATACAAAAACGAAAAATCAAACGTTATATCACTTGAGAATAATGAAACAAGTCCTGGTCTAATTTCTATGTTTCCTAACCTCAGATACAGAGACTTGTGAAATCTGCTAAACTCTGTCTGCGGATTAAGGTCCCAAAGAAAGTCCCAGGTCCTGTAGAAACTGAAGGGTATATCTCCAATGGACTATATACTATTGGTTTACTGTTAGAATTGGTTGTAGGGCTACAAAAATACTGTTCAAAGTAACAATGCATAGACCTAGAACATGCATGGGCAACCTTGCTCCTTGAGATCTAGCTACTGGGTGTGCAGGTATTAGACACTATTCATTTAACTTAATTTTTTGAATGATATGAAATGAGGTCATACAAAGAACACCTATGTAAATGGTTAGTGGGTTTAGACAACCATCTTAATCCAAAACAAGAGACGATTGAATAGTATCTAATACAAATAATACTCGGAATGTCAGGGCTGTAATGAAGGTAGGCCTTAAGGATGATACGCACAGGAGAGAGACATTATTAGCAAATATCACTAACATGAGGGTGTGCAGAAAGGAATATTTTAAGGTTCATTTGATTTAATTTCAAAATACATGTTGCTTGAAATAAAGTTTCAATTTGTTTGCTACATGTTATGTATCATCCTGGTGTAATTATATGCAGTTCAACATTATCACCACAAGGTGTCACCGCTAGCACTTGTATTATATTCTATAGCAGCTAGCTTTTCTACAAACCACTAGCTAGGTCTCATAACATGAGGTTGATAATACATGCCTATTACAAGCTAGCGGTTCATTAAAACTACAGTACGTTTCTTAATTGAAACTAAGGGGGCAATGCACTTCGGTAAAATATAGTTTCGTTTCGAAGGAAGCAGGTGAAGAGCTAGGAGAGACAGATTGGTGAGTGGCGAGAGAGGGGTTGATTGTGGGGCAATGATTGCTGCTAGCTAACTTTTGATTTAAACAATGTGGCCGTCAAACATTGGACTCCTATGCTAGTTACATTTAGTTTAGTTATATTGTTGGCTGCCGCGAGATGCTGTAAATTCATCTATCTAGCTGGCTAACAAGGTCTCTGTCTCTACATTCACAACATGCTAGCTCGGTGGTTATTTGCAGTGCTAGCCAAATGCAACACCACCAGAGCAGACAGATAATAAACGGGAAATAAATGTTGTCCATTTTGTTTAGTGGCTCTGGTAGCAACAAGTCAATGTGTTTCTATAACTTGTTTGTTCGTTTTATTTGGTTGGATCAAGAAATACAAACTTGTCATTTTGTGCTAGCTAGCCAACTAACTAGCTAGCTAGAAATTATAGCGTGCTGGATGTTTAGTGGGTAACCTCTTGGATGTGCGTGCATATAGAACGTGTTATTGCTTTGAAACATTAAAAGGTCTATTGACTTCCCTCTAGCTCCCACACCTTTTACCAGTCTGGCAGGCTCACCACTTTAGGGACCTTTTTCCTGCTGGGGATCTGAAGCGTGCCATCATGGGTATTTTCCATTAGAAAGGTCCCTCCCTCTCTATAGCTGCCCTCATCCCTCACTTCCCCCATCCCTCCTCCCCTGTCCCTCTTTCTCTGTCTCTTCTCTCTGACTGTTCCCATCTCTACCTCCCTAGAGCAGCACTCTGATAATAGGAATTCTGTTCTTTGCTGTTACATATAAGGATCCTTCCATCCTACGCATAGACTACGGCTGAGATTTGGGGAAACCAGAGTGGAATTATATAATGCTTAACGTATAATGCTTAACTGGCGAGAAAAAGGCAAATCTCCCTCAGACAAAGGAGTGGAAGAGAATCACGCAGCAGTTTCACCGGGGAGGAGGTAGAATTGATCTCTCCCCATTCACAGGGCCTCCAGAAAGACTTAGAGACAGCCAAGTCTCATCACTAGAACTAGAATCACCATTACAGTCAGGTTCTGTTCTGTTCCACTGATCACACTGTCATGGGACTTAGGATAAGAGTAAAAGTCCAGAGTGGCACAGCGGTCTAAGGCACTGCACGGCTGTGACCTCCCGGGAGGGTCATAGGGCGGCCCAGCGTTGTCCGGGTTAGGGGAGGGTTTGGCCGGAGGGACTTTACGCGACTCCTTGTGGCGGGCCGGGTGCCTGCAGGCTGACTTCGTCGTCAGTTGAACAGGGTTTCTTCCGACACATTGGTGCGGCTGGCTTCCAGGTTAAAGCGGGCGGGTATTAAGGAGCGTGGTTTGGCGGGTAATGTTTCGGAGGACACATGACTCGACCTTCGCCTCTCCTGAGCCCGTTGGGGAGTTGCAGCGATGAGGCAAGATCGTAATTGGATATTAGGAAAATTGGGAGAAAAATGAGTTAGATCTAAGGCTAGAGTTAGGTGTGATTAGGCGAAATACAACTTCCCTCCCTGTTGTCCCAGATAGCATGCCAATTGAATCTTATACCAAAATATTAAGATGAATAAGAGGTTGAGGTTTAGTTAAGAGTTAGTTTAAGACCAGGTCCCAGGACAGGGGTCTCAGTCTTACCCTGACCAGGAAGTTGCATTTGCCCTTGCGTACGGCCTCCTCGTCGGCCTGCCACTGGTGGGGTCTGCTGGCCTCCGGCACGTAGGTGGGCTTCTTCCTGCGCAGGCTCTGACGCAGCTTATTCATCTCCGGGGTCTGGGGCTCCCTGTTGCTATGGAGACAGAGACACACAGGGGGCCGAGGTCAGTATGTGTTAAGGGTACGCTCGTGACAGCGAAGGGGCAGGAGGGTGTTATCATAGAGGTGAAACGTCAATGACAAGAAGTTACACCTCTGCTCTGAAAGCGAGAGAGACAACTATGGTGGCCCAGAGGGGCAAACCCTTTTTTAATGAAAAAAAGTGTTTGCCCTTACGAGCCACTGTAGATAACTCTGTAACAGAGATAAATGAATTGAATCCATATTATCATCATAAATAAATAAATATATATACAGAGCTCTATCTATTAGATTTGTTTCATCACATTTCCATCAAAGTTTAGAGACAAAAGTCTTACATGTAGATCAGCCCACAAAGCCCAGACGGTCCTTTCATCCTGTGGGCTTTGAACATCGGAATTATTGCCGGATGTAAACACACACACACACACACACACACACACACACACACACACACACACACACACACACACACACACACACACACACACACACACACACACACACACACACACACTTAATTAGGTAATTCAGCCTGAATACCTGTTTTGCATTGGTAATTTCAACGTCTTCATAATGAAACACTATCAAAACAAGTCCTGTTTAAAAATGCTAATGAGCCTTTTTTTTGTGGCAGTCAGTTTCTCCCTCTATAAGTATGAAAACTGAACCAGAAAAAGAGAAACATCTCAGAATATCACCCGGCCCCGTTTAAAGCGGAACAGACATCCTCTCAAATGATCTTACCATCTTGGGCATCTCGGCGGTCTCGCCCCAAGCTTCGGCATTCTTTTCTCCTGGCTTTCGCTAAGTATTTGTCTAGTTGGTGTGTTGAAGTGTTCCCAAAAGTTTGATCAGAAAGTATAATCAGCTGATCTAGATAAAGCTCTTCCAAAGCAATCTGTCAGCCCTGTAGAACTGTTCTCCTGCCTTAAACACACAGGCCACGGTTTATATACTGAGTCAAACACACTGTTATTAGATAAGTCTGTGACACACACAGGATGTGTGTCACCTTACAGGATGGCTAGCAGGTGTGAGGCATGGCATGATGGAAGTGAAAGTGTGTGTAAGGATGGGTGTGTGTACACGCACATTGGGATCTGTTTACGTGGTGCGCTCAAAATGGCTTTACTCATCGCTGGCATGGCTGGCATGTGGCCTCTGCCAAGAGCGGCAGGTCCCTCAGAGGCCAGGAGGGAGGGGTGTTTCTGGGCAGCATGCCGGCAGCGTGGCACCTGGCCGGCGCCCCCCACTGGAGCAGGTGCAGGGGGGCGAGTTGCGGCTGGCATCAGATGGCCCCCCAGGGAAGGAGCAGGGGAGGGGGCTTAGTGCCCTGCCACAGGCCCCGGACATGGGGGACCAGCCCAGCTCAGGGAGAGGCCAGGGCTGGGGGAGACAGGGCAGGGAGGGCCCAGGGAGGGGCCAGGGCTGGGGGAGACAGGGCAGGGAGGGCCCAGGGAGGGGCCAGGGCTGGGGGAGACAGGGCAGGGAGGGCCCAGGGAGGGGCCAGGGCTGGTGGAGGCAGGGAGGGCCCAGGGAGGGGCCAGGGCTGGGGGAGACAGGGCAGGGAGGGCCCAGGGAGGGGCCAGGGCTGGTGGAGGCAGGGCAGGGAGGGCCCAGGGAGGGGCCAGGGCTGGTGGAGGCAGGGCAGGGAGGGGCCAGGGAGGGGCCAGGGCTGGTGGAGGCAGGGCAGGGAGGGGCCAGGGAGGGCCAGGGCTGGTGGAGGCAGGGCAGGGAGGGCCCAGGGAGGGGCCAGGGCTGGTGGAGGCAGGGAGGGCCCAGGGAGGGGCCAGGGCTGGTGGAGGCAGGGCAGGGAGGGCCCAGGGAGGGCCAGGGCTGGTGGAGGCAGGGCAGGGAGGGCCCAGGGAGGGGCCAGGGCTGGTGGAGGCAGGGAGGGCCCAGGGAGGGGCCAGGGTTCTGGATGTTGTGCTCCAGTTTCAGGGCTGATCTAATCGACTTACTATGAGGTCATGTGATCCAACGGCTGAGCTCCTGCCAAGGAGGCCACAGAGGGGAGGAGAACGAGAAGTATAGAGAGAGAGAGAGAGAGAGAGAGAGAGAGAAAGAGAGAGAGAGAGAGTCCGAAAAGGAGAAGAGAATAGAAGAGGAGGAAAAGATGATTGCTTCTCTCTCACCCCAACCCCCTGCACCCAGCGCCCTGCCACTCACCCAACCCCCTGCACCCAGCGCCCTGCCACTCACCCCAACCCCCTGCACCCAGCGCCCTGCCACTCACCCCAACCCCCTGCACCCAGCGCCCTGCCACTCACCCAACCCCCTGCACCCAGCGCCCTGCCACTCACCCAACCCCCTGCACCCAGCGCCCTGCCACTCACCCCAACCCCCTGCACCCAGCGCCCTGCCACTCACCCCAACCCCCTGCACCCAGCGCCCTGCCACTCACCCCAACCCCCTGCACCCAGCGCCCTGCCACTCACCCCAACCCCCTGCACCCAGCGCCCTGCCACTCACCCCAGTCAGCACAGACCCAGCATTCAGAGGGTGGCACACTGGCACTGCCAGACCAAACCACAGCCAGAGGGCAGTGAAGGAAAAGTTGACAACACTTCATCCACCTTTACACCCAAACCTCTCATATTAACCGTCTAACTTCCCATGGGACCACTGGAGCTTTACAAATCATGCATCTCCAAGGCTGTGTACAGACAGACACACACTCCAACGCCTGCAATGAGAACCAGCTGGAGTTCACAGTTCAGCACAAAGAAAGAAAATAAGAGTGATAAAAAGAGATTGTGAGTATCCCAGTCTATAAATCACTTACATAAATTAAACACACATGCATATTAAGTGCACAAAAAATACATACACACACACATTTGTTTTACTATCCTTGTGGGGACCAAACAGTTGATTCCCATTAAAAATCTTATTTTCCCTAACCCTAACCATTAACCTAACCCTAACCATTAACCTAACCCTAACCATTAACCTAACCCTAACCATTAACCTAACCCTAACCCTAACATTCATAGCAATAACATTGTATATGCCATCACCTGCACATTATGTCACAACATCTATGTAGGTGAAACTGGCTATACCATCCTCACACGCCTCAAACAACACCTATACACAATAAACAATAACAAACTACCCACACATTTGGTCCAACACTTCCAGACACACCCCATAGCACACCTACAAATCCCGGCCCTGGAGTCTCAGGACTCCTGTACCAAGGCCCAGGTGGATAACACTCTGGTTCCATCTGGACTCAACAGCAAGGAGTAGAGACACACACACACACACAAACACACACACTACCGTTCTCGGGGGATCATACACATACACAGAAAAGTCAGCAACAATAGGCCCGGGCCATTAACGGTTTGACACCATCCACAAACTGATTTTATTCATAAACCTAACCCTAACCCTAACCTTAATCCTAACTTCTAACCCTAGCCCCTAAGCCTAAAATAGCTTTGTGGGGCCCGGCGAAATGTCCCCCTGAATTTTCCATGTTTTGCTATCCGTTTGAGGTCCTAACAAGGATAGTAAAAACAATGTAACACACACACTCACACACACACACTCACTCACACACTCACACACACACTCTCTCTCACACACACTGTATATGCCTATGCCAAGTTTGAACTAAGAACAAATAGTTGCACCTCACCCAATATTTTAATTTTAAACATCTGGAGACTTCTGGAGTACATTGTAACGGGGAAGTGTGTTTGGTCAGGGAATTACTGATGGCTTTTTGTCTTTCTGTTGTTTACCGTAGACTGAAGTCATCCTCCCGGTTTGCCCCTCCCTTACCCCGGTTCTCACTTCATGTCTCTCTTTCTGCCTCTCTTTGCCTTTCTCTCTCTGTCTCTGTCTCTCTCTCTCTCTGTCTCTGTCTCTCTCTCCCTGTCTCTCTGTCTCTCTCTCTCTGCCTCTCTCTCTCTCTCTCTCTCTCTCTCTCTCTCTCTCTCTCTCTCTCTCTCTCTCTCTCTCTCTCTCTCTCTCTCTCTCTCTCTCTCTGTCTCTCTCTCTCTGTCTCTCTCTCTGTCTCTCTCTCTCCCTCACTGTGATTCACATTCACAACACTAATCAGGCAGGAAACACGTTGTTTAAACACTACTAAAATATTGCACAGCACTGTTTAAAAGACTAATGTAAACATTCCACACAGCACTCCATGTTTGGAAACGGAGACCTTTGAATGAGACAGCGACAATTTAAGAGTTATAGGTTGGGAATGTTGAATGTATGTTGGAGTCATGTTTGCTAGCACAATGTTGATATTACATTGGTGGGAGGAGTGTGTGTATGTGATCACAGCCAATCAAAATAACCAGGAGGAGCCACCGCAAAGCTGACCTATAACACAGAGCCAACCCAGCTGGGCAAACAAGAGTTAATCGAGACACTCACACATACAGTACTTTCCCTCACCAACACCCGTCCTCACTCACAGACTCAGTACTTTCCCTCACCTACACCCGTCCTCACTCACAGACTCAGTACTTTCCCTCACCTACACCCGTCCTCACTCACAGACTCAGTACTTTCCCTCACCTACACCCGTCCTCACTCACAGACTCAGTACTTTCCCTCACCTACACCCGTCCTCACTCACAGACTCAGTACTTTCCCTCACCTACACCCGTCCTCACTCACAGAATCAGTACTTTCCCTCACCTACACCCGTCCTCACTCACAGACACAGTACTTTCCATCAACCTATACACGTCCTCACTCACAGACTCCTCCCTAAAACCCACTCTCACTGTTTAGCTGGCAGACATAACCACAGTGTGACTGGAAAATGCATTGAAATGCGTCAAGAAACCTGTACTGCGGAAAACACTGCATCTGTCAGCATCCAACCCTCCCTGCATCTTAATGTGTATTGTCTTGTACAGTGTGAGGCACTATGGGCTTCAGATATACATTCAAAGTCAATAAATAGTATTAGCTTTATTCATTGTAATCCTTATCAACACAAAACAGCAGCTGTTGTCCAGCTGCAAGGACACATCTTCTCTCCCCCTCAGAAACCCCATCTCTCTCTCTCGCTCTCCTCGCTCTCCTCCTCCTCTCTCATGTGTCTGCGTGTGAGGCTGCAGGAGGGGGATGCAGCCTGTGCCTTTAAGAGTGTAGTGTCTCTCTGAGAGTTGGACCTTCTCCATCCATGGGTGGGAGAGAGAGAGAGAGATAGAGAGATAGAAAGAACGAGAGAGAGAGAGAGAGAGAGCGAGAGAGTCAAGCTGCAGCCGTGAGCTGAGAAAGCGACAGTCCTCTCCCACTGTGTGTCCTAGGCCAGCATTGCCGTAAGCCGTCCAGACACACAGCTAGTAGGGCAACATACCACCCCATATGGCAGTGTCTCCACATGCAACATGGGATTGGGCTGGCTTAGGGGGTGGGTATTAGTGTGTGACATTGTGCATAAGCAATCTCTCTCTCTCTCTCCCTCTCTCTCTCCCTCTCTCTCTCTCTCTCTCTCTCTCTCTGAATGGCATGTTGAATACCGTTGTTTTTACATCCTCTTCCATGATTTTCTCTCCTCTGTGATTCAATCAACCTGTCAGTCTGACCTATATTCCTCCTCTGCATCTCTCCATCACCTCCTCCGTCCACCTTGCTCTAGCCACAGATATACAAGCCTGGAATCAAGAGCACTAGATTACAGCTACAAGGACTTTCTTTTCTCTCTCAGTCACAGTGCACATAAAGCCCCTGAGATACCAAAAACAAGAATCGGAGAAGTAGAGCAGGCAGGAGGGAGTGTGTGCGTGTGTGTGTCAGAGAAAATGAAGTGAAAAATATAAAAACAAGGCCAGTAGAAGAGAGAGACCAAACGGGGACAACGACACACAAATATGAGAGAGGTGTGTGTGTGTGTGTGTGTGTGTGTGTGTATTAGTGGGAAACAGTGTTTGAAACAAAACCACTCCACATCGGGCCTCCTGAGTGGCGCAGCGGTCTCGTTGCAGTGTTGCGGCGTCACTACAGCTTGGGGTTTGATCCGGGGGGGGGGGGGGGGGGCTTTCCTTGGCTCGTCATGCTCTAGCGGCTCCTTGTGGCGGGCCGGGCGTCTGCAGGCTGACTTCGGTCGTCAGTTGAACGGTGTTTCCTCCGACACAGTGGTGCGACTGGCTTCCGGGTTAAGTGAGCGGGTGTTAAGAAACACGGTTTGCAGGGCCATGTTTCGGAGGACGCATGACTCGACCTTCTCCTCCCCTGAGCCCATTGGGGAGCTAAAGCGATGAAACAAGATCGTAATTGGATCGCAATTGTAAACATTTTAAATAAAAAAAAACATGCTCACTAGGTTAGTAGAACATTGGACTAGTTCGTTCAGTAATGGTAAGTCTATAGATGAACAACAGGTTCACATTCACACAGCCTTCTGAGAGAGAAATGATACTCAGTAAATGATCATGGTCTCCCACTGTTAGAGAAGTGTGACCGCGGGGCAGGGAGCAGGGAAAAGGTTTATCAAAGCGACTGGGAAATAGACCAACTAGCCGTCGTCAGGGGTAAGCCGCCGCCGCCGCCGCACTGGGACAGACAGCTAATGATTAGATTCTACTAGAGTTGAGGGAACGTTCCTCGGGCCTTTTGTCAAAAATAGACAATTTACTGAGGGAGTGGTGAGGGAAAAAAACCTATATTGTATAAAAACATGAACCGTCTTTTCTTGGCTTTCTCTGTGTATTTGATGTGGAGAAATACATTTTATTAATAGATCAAACACGCACACGCACACACACACACACACACACACACACACACTGTGCTGCCTCAGGATGACCCAATTTCCTAAATGTAAA
>CM042378.1:3100451-3207951 GCA_023634145.1 Thymallus thymallus | reverse complement strand
CAGCATCCCTAGCTGTTAGCGCGGGGGCGCCCCGTCAGTTTTGACAGCTGCTGAAATGGCTAAGGCCAATAATAACCCAGGCTAATGCTATCACTAACTACACATTGACCTGTGTTTACAGCTATGGTGGATAGGGTCAGCGTAGAGAGGAGAATAGGTAACTGAACTAAATGACTATCGACCCGTAGCACTCACTTCTGTCATCACGAAGTGCTTTGAGAGGCTAGTTAAGGATCATATCACCTCTACCTTACCCGACACCCTAGACCCACTTCAATTTGCTTACCGCCCCAATAGATCCACATACGATGTAATCACCATTGCACTGCACACTGCCCTATCCCATCTGGACAAGAGGAATACCTATGTTAGAATGCTGTTCATTGACTATAGCTCAGCCTACAACACCATAGTACCTGGGTCCTGGGTCTGAACACCTTCCTGTGCAACTGGGTGCTGGACTTCATGACGGGCCGCCTCCAGGTGGTGAAGGTAGGAAAGATTACCTCCACTCCGCTGATCCTCAACGCTGATCCTCAACACTCCTGTACTCCCTGTTCACCCATGACTGCGTGGCCACACACGCCTCCAACTCAAGTTGGAAACAACTCCAACTCAAACATCAAGTTTGCAGACGACACAACCATAGTACGCCTGATTACCAACAATGAAGAGACAGCCTACAGTGAGGAGGTGAGGGCCGTGGCAAAGTTCCATTCTTTTACTTTTAGATCTGTGTGTATTGTTGTGAATTGTTAGATATTACTGCACTGTTGGAGCTAGAAACACAAGTATTTCCCTACACCCGCAATAACATCTGCTAAATATGTGTATGTAACCAATACAATTTTATTAGATTTTGATTTGATATGGAATAAATATCTTCTCCATTCCTGTCATTATTGAAAGAGATTGTGATAATCTCACATCTTAAAATAGGACTTCTTAATGTTAGATCCCTCACTTCCGAGGCAGTCATAGTCAACATGGCTGAAACATGGCTCAAGCCTGATGAATTTACTGTGTTAAATGAGGCCTCTCCTCCTAGTTACACTAGTGACCATATCCACCGCCCATCCCACTAAGGCAGAGGTGTTGCTAACATCTACGACAGCAAATTTAAATTTACGAAAAAAAACTGTGTTTGTCTTTTGAGCTTATAGTCATGAAATCTATGCAGCCTACCTAATCACTTTTTATAGCTACTGTTTACAGGCCTCCTGGGCCGTATACAGTGTTCTTCACGGAGTTCCCTGAATTCCTATCGGACCTCGTAGTCATGGAAGATAATATTCACATGGAAAAGCCCACAGACCCACTCCAAAGGTATTTTGGAGCCATCATCAACTCAATGGGTCTTGCCCAACATGTCGTCTCGGGACCCACAATCATACCTTGGATTTAGTTTTGTCCCATGGAATAAATATTGTGGATCTAAATGTTTTTCCTCATAATCCTGGACTATTGGACCACCATCTTATTACGTTTGCAATTGCAACAAATAATCTGCTCAGACCCCAACCAAGAATTATCAAGAGCCACGCAATAAATTCTCGGACAACCCAAATATTCCTAGACGCCCTTCCAGACTCCCTCCACCTACCCAACGACATCGGAGTAAAAAAATCAGTTAAACAACAAAACGAGGAATTAAACTTATGCACAATTTGTGCATAAGTTTATGTACAATTTGATTTGAGCGGGCATGGCTGCCGTGGGCGGTCCAGCTGATCCAGTGTGTGTGTGTGTGTGTGTGTGTGTGTGTGTGTGTGTGTGTGTGTGTGTGTGTGTGTGTGTGTGTGTGTGTGTGTGTGTGTGTGTGTGTGTGTGTGTGTGTGTTAGACCACTCGCTATCTCGCATGATATCCTCGCTCTCCTCTTTACCATGCCTTATCTGCCCAAGCTAGACCCAGGCTAGACCCAGGCTAGACGTCAGCCACAGGCTCTCTAATCCACAAGGAGTCATTCAGACAAGTGCAAGTGTGCAGACAGCATTCATATCTAGGGTTGCACATTTTGGGGAATATTCAGAGGAGGAAACTTTCTGTGGGAATTAATGGGAATATATGCAAATTAATATTAATACCATTTAAATGTAGATGTTTTTTGCATTGGATATATTTACCATATCATATGGAGACATAATTGCAAATGATTAAATCATTCAAATAGAAAATAATAATTAGTTATGAATTGAACTAAATTAAATGACTCTTCACATGGGATGATTTCACTGAACAACAAAAGAAAGGGAAATTTGCCCAGATGGCCACCAATTTTTCAACCCTTGTATTGGTCAGCCTGTTGCGTGCGGCTGATGTTGGTGGGATTTGGAGGATGATGGAGGCAACAGGACAAAGAGCCTCAGATCCACAAAGTCCCTTCTACCAGGTGGCTGATGAGATATGTTGGTACGACTGCCATATTGCATCTCCATCCCAAAGCCCTTGCTTGGAAGTGTACTTCGCCAGACTGCCAAGAACCTTGCCCTCATCCAGGCCAAGGTGGCGAGACACGGTAGTGATGACACCATTGGCCTTGTTGATCTCTGCACCAGACAGGATGCTCTTGCCAGCATACTTGGGGTCCAACATGTACGCTTTTTGATGTAATTCAGAACATCTGAAATACATACCGTTTGCTCTGCTTGGAGCAACAGTGAAGTGGGCAGGGCAGTATGGATTTGTTCTCTTACATCTGCAAGCAGAGTCTGAATATCAGACAGGAAAGCATTGTCTCCCTCAATCCGTGCAATGGCTACTGCTATAGGTTTCAGGAGTTTCAGGCTGCTTACCACTCTCTCCCAAAATACAGGAGGATCCTCTTGATGGGGCCGTCCATATCAGCAGACTGTGATATGGCCATTTCTTGGAGAGACTCCTTCCCCTCCAGGAGACTGTCAAACATGATGATAACACCACCCCAACTGGTGTTGCTGGGCAGCTTCAATGTGATGCTCTTATTCTTCTCACTTTGCTTGGTGAGGTAGATTGCTGCTATTACTTGATGACCCGCCACATACATAACCATTTCCTTGGCTCTATTGTAGAGTGTATCCATTGTTTTCAGTGCCATGATGTCCTTGAGAAGCAGATTCAATGCATGAGCAGCACAGCCAATGGGTGTGATGTGAGGGACCAAGCAGCCTAGACCAAGCAGCCTTCATGTTCGCAGCATTGTCTGTCACCAGTACAAATACCTTCTGTGGTCCAAGGTCATTGATGACTGCCTTCAGCTCATCTGCAATGTAGAGACCGGTGTGTCTGTTGTCCAATGTGTCTGTGCTCTTGTAGAATACTGGTTGAGGGGTGGAGATGATGTAGTTAATTATTCCTTTCCCACGAACATTCAACCACCCATCAGAGATGATTGCAATACAGTCTACTTTCTCTATGATTTGCTTGACCTTCACTTGAACTCTGTTGAACTCTGCATCCAGCAAATGAGTAGATAAAGCATGTCTGGTTGGACGGGTGTATGCTCTTCCAATACACATTGCCTGTGAGCATCAGAGGTGAACCAGTTGCATACACAGCTTGAGCAACTGGTTCACCTCTGATTGCCTTCTGTGTATCCTACAAAAAAGGTTCACTGTTATAAGCAAACTTTAAGGAATTTAAGCAAAATTCCCTAAATTCCAGGGCTTAACTTCTCATGGAAAAATTCTGAAAATTTACCGGAAAGTTTCCGACCCTTTGCAACCCTACTCACATCTCACCCTCCTCAAACACACACACCACACACACCACACACACACACACACACACACAATCACACACGCAGGAAATAACGTGTGAGCAACGCTTCCCTTTTCTCTCTCTTCTCAAGATAAGTGAAGTGTTGCATTTTCCAATCACTCAAACAAAAAGACAAAAACAGTCCCACTTTTTCTCCTGTGGCTGCTTAACTTGGTTTGGCTACATGGCTTTTGCTATTACTTCTTCTCCTTCTGTGGTGGTAAAATGACTAAGATGAATTATTTTCTGCTATGAAAACATCCCTAAACATTTAAAGCCGCACACTCGGCACATAAACAAATAAAGGTATTTTAGGATATCAACTGAGACTCTAATCTGCTCCATATGGGCACAGGGGCTAATAGAGCTGCTAAGACTATCAGCTCTTGAAATAAGCTAGTAGACGCCCCGTCAGTTTTGACAGCTGCTGAAATGGCCAATAATAACCAAGGCTAATGCTATCACTAACTACACATTGACCTGTGTTTACAGCTATGGTAGATAGGGTCAGCGTAGAGAGGAGAATACTGTGACACAATACTGTATACTACTGTAACCACACCCCCCCAACCCCCCCCCCCCCCCCCCCAGCCACAAACACTCACCTTAGCTCGATGGCCTCCCCCATCTCAGCACTCGAACTCATCTCAGAGCAGTGAAAGCAGAAGATGAGGCAGAGAGCAGTAGAAGAAGTGGAGAGATGATGATGATGATGATGATGATGGGTGTTCAAAAATGCGAAAAAGAGAACGCCCTGAGACTCGCAGCGGCAGCGGCAGCAGCAGAGGAGAATTAAACTAACAGAACATGCGATGAAAATCTGCTTGGGGATCAGAGAGAGAGAGAGAGAGAGAGAGAGAGAGAGAGAGAGAGAGAGAGAGAGAGAGAGAGAGAGAGAGAGAGAGAGAGAGAGAGAGAGAACCACACCTCTTCTTAAGAACTTGGAGAAATGGCAACCGACACATTCACACATGCATAAAGACCCCCTGTCACTGTGTGTGTGTAATGTGTATGTGTGTCTCTAACACACACAAACACACACACACACACACACACACACACACTCCTGTCTGAATTGCCTGTGAGAGGGATGGTTCGGTTTCAGCCTCTCCAAAACCTGTCCGAGAAAGGAGCAGGAATGGGAGGATGAAGAAGACAGACAGAGAGACACAGAGAGATGGAGAGAATGAGAGAGGATGAGAGAGAAAAGAGAGAGGGGGGGGATCGGGGAGGTGATTAGGCTAGCAACGACGGGCGGTGACACAGCTTCATCCGTCCATCTGCGATGGCCAGTGAGGCTGAAGGCTGCAGGCAGGGGTCTGGGATGGGTTTTTTTTTGTGGCTGCAGCCTGCCTGGTTACACGTTCACCTCTGCCTGCAGCCTGGGAAACACTCATTCACTAAGCGCTTTACTGCTCAAACACAAAGACACCCAGACCCAAGCAACCAACACCTTCCCCTTTCTGTCACCCCCCCCCCCCCCTCTCTCTCCCTCCCTCTCTCTCTCTCTCTCTCTCCCTCTCTCTCTCCCTCTCTGCTCCTCTGTTGTTGGTATATCTACAGCTAGAGAAGAGAGAGATGAAGGGAGAGAAAGAGGGAAAGAGAGATAGATAGACTTATAAAAATAGACAGTGCGTGAGAGGGAGAAAGAAAGAGAGATAGAGATGACAGAATGACTAAGAGAGAGAGGAGAGAGAGACATGGAGACAGATAGCTTTACAAAATGGAAGACAGCCAGAAAGAAAGTGTGTCCATCTGTGTTGTGTAATGTAGAGAGATTAGCTTGATAATTCACTGTGGGCAAAGCGTACAGCTGAGCTCGCCCATAAGCCTATGAATGGTATAGTTATGGAACACAATGACCTCACAGGCTGGATGGGAACACATACTGCTCAGATTCCTCTTTACGTAACAAATATGGCTTCCAAAGAATTAAATCAACCAGTGTTTTAACCTCACCATCACACCCTAACCATTCCCATGGTAACACGAGCTTGGCTATTCACCACTCTTGTTCTTTCTGTTGATTACACTGGGGCTTTTACTACAGAGTCATTATTTTTTCTTTGGAGCTAACTAGAGTGCACACCTAAACAAATTGTAGAAATTCAACCAAAAATGAAAACAGGAAAACCCGCAAAAATTAAAAATGTGGTTTGTGTTTCCCATAGAATTAGGAATTAGAATGTTTCCCAATGGGATCATGGACTATATATACACCCCCGGTCAAATGTTTGGAATATTACTCATTCAAGGGTTTTTCTTAATTTGCAAAATTTTTTACATTGTAGAATAAAAGTGAAGACATTAAAACTATGACATAACACATATGGAATCATGTAGTAACCAAAAAAGTGTTAAACAAATATTTTATATTTGAGATTCTTCAAAGTAGCCACCCTTTGCCTTGATGACAGCTTTGCACACTCATATATTATACAGCATATACAGCGGGTGAAATAAGTATTGAACACGTCACCATTTTTCTCAGTAAATATATTTCCAAAGGTGCTATTGACATGAAAGTTTCACCAGATGTTGGTAACAACCCAAGTAATCCATACATACAAAGAAACCAAAACAAATAAGTTCAGAAATTAAGTTTTGTGTAATAATGTGAAAAGACACAGGGAAAAAGTATTGAACACAAATGGAGGTTCAAAAAGGCATGGAAAGCCAAGACAACAGCTGAAAATCAGTTTAATTTACTTTCCCAAGTATTCCCACAAATAAAAAAAGTGACATATGTGATTGTGTCTCAATGTAATCAAGCTATATAATGATTCTTATTTTCAAATACAATCTCTTTTTGGGCTTAGTTGTGGTCAGTTTGCAGTGTAAAAATTATTACAATTATGTTCCGGCCACCCGACCATTTCGACAAAAATCGTCCCTCGGCTGAATCTATTTGCCTGGAGTACCCCAACAGAAACAGCTATTGTGCCTGGTGTGGTGTGGTGTGGTGTGGTGTGGTGTGGTGTGCTGAGCCCTAGGCACTGTGAGCATTGATTGCTCTGTGTTGTTAATTGAACCTGTCCCAATTTCTCATGACCCAAATGAGGGCCCACCAGTAGAGCTAGCTTGGTGTGTGTGTGTGTGTGTGTGTGTGTGTGTGTGTGTGTGTGTGTGTGTGTGTGTGTGTGTGTGTGTGTGTGTGAGTACATCAGTGGCGGTCAGTGCCATTTATGATGAGGGAGCATGGCCTTATTTCTATTACAGCATGTTGGATGACTGTCATTCATATTCCATTCACCCAGTTCAATGTAACATTGATAGGTTTAGGCTACTACATGATACTCAAATTTTCCCTATAGCAATCATGAGGTTGCTACAACCTAGCCTATGAATGAAAGTTTACAACGTAGGTGCACACATGTTGAGAGAAAAATGTGAGATGACAGACAGTGACACATGGACAGACAGTGACACATTCAATACCGCCTTGCACACTCTTTGTAACGAATGCCCTGCGTGGAGCTGCGGGACCTCTTCCTCTCCGGCGCTCCTCCTCGCCGGTGTTCTAACCGGCGGCAGTAGGACTATGGCAGCAACACCCTTCACTTCCACACCTGTTTTGTGTTATGTCATTATGTCATCCTATAAGTATCTGTGTGTTTGTTTTCACGGGTTATTATTTGTTTACTTGTTAACGAGCCAGTTGAGGCGCTGTTTACCTTCTTCATTAAAATTACTAATGTGACTTTTTGTTTTCGCTATTTTGCCTCATTTTTCGCCTTCACCACTCACACCCTCACAGAATAACCCGCCCGACCCAGAGGCACTTTTTATTTTTTCACCAGTTTTGTTATTTTTTTTATTTTTTTTTATCCCTTTTCCCACACGTCCACCCTAGTGATGAGTATGGACGGGCGCGGAGAGGGAGCTGGGACACCCGGTCGGGCACCAGCGCTAGAGGAGAGACTCCGAGCCATGGAGGGACAGATCACCGGACTGTTGACAGCGCTCGGGAGATAATGTCTCACATGACAGCAGGATCAGGTGGGGATAGCCCGGTGGATCCAGCTGGAGCCACAGCACCTGCACCTGATCGTGTGGAGTCTCAACGTGTACCGAGAGGAGAACTCTGGAGAGCCGTTCCCTGGGCGTGCTCTTGAATGGGCAACGACCCTGTGGGAGGGTGGAGCCGAGGAATTGAGGTCGGTACACCCGGTTCATCGCTCAGTTCCGAGTAGTGTAAGTACGAAGTTCCAGTATCCAATGCCCCTCGTCCCTGGGGCCATAGAGCAGCTGAGGGGGGCACACTTCTTTGCGAAACTGGACCTCCGGAGCGCATACAACCTCGTGCGTATCCGGGAAGGAGACGAGTGGAAGACCGCATTCAGCACGGCGTCGGGTCACTATGCTGTCCTCCGACAACTACTACAGAACCATCTGCATGTCAAGGAGGAGAAATGCGCCTTCCACCAAACAGACGTTTCTTTCCTTAGGTACCACATCGCTCCTGAGGGGGTCAAGATGTAGGAGTTGAAGGTGGAGGCGGTGAGGTCATGGCCAGTCGGGGAAGGTTGGTGGCCTGGGCTCACACTATACCTGCCACTGGTCACCCAGGCATCAGCCGGACCCTGGAGGCGCTCAGGGAGAAGTATTTGTGGCCTGGGATGTGGAGGACTGTGCGGCACTATGTCCTATTATGTGTTGTGTGCGCACAGTCTAAGGCGCTGAGAACGGCTCCTACGGGCAAACTCCAGCTCCTTCCAGTACCTCAGCGGTCTGGTCACACATCGCTGTAGACTTTGTAACGGATCTACCGGAGGCAAAGGGGAAAACGACCATCGCCGTGGTAGTGGACAGATTCTCGAAAATGGTTTGATTCCTGCCATTGCCCAGCCTCCTCTCTGCGCTCCAGTTCGCTGAGGTGCTGTTTCAGCAGGTCTTCCGTCTGTATGGACTTCCGGAGGATATAGTGTCCGACCGGGGCCCCCAATTTACATCACAAGTCTGGAAAGCATTCATGTCCTGACTGGGGGTCGCGGTTAGCCTCACATCCGGGTACCATCCACAGGCAAACGGGCAGGCGGAGCGCATGGACCAAGAGCTCGGGAGGTTCCTCCGATCCTATTGTATGGAACAGCCTGGTGAGTGCACCCGCTTTCACCCCTGGGCGGAATACGCTCAGAACTCCATACGCCATTCCTCCAAAGGTTTAACCCCTTTCCAGGTGGTACTTGGTTTCCAGCCTCCGCTGTGCCCCTGGAGAGGGGGCACAGGCGGAAGTCTGAGGGGGTCTGGTCCGCTGCTCACGATCGGAGGCGGAGCGAGGCTCCGGATTACCATCCAGGGGACAAGGTCTGGCTGTCCACGAGGGACCTCCAGCTCCGCCTGACCTGTCGTAAGCTGGAGCCCCGGTATGTGGGGCCGTTCACTATCCTTCGGAAGGTAAATGCGGTCACCTTCAGTTTGAGATTAACCCCACCTTACACTAATCTCTCTCCATCTTTCCATGTCTCTCTCCTCAGACCGGTGGTTCCTGGTCCGCAGGGGGGATCCGGCCCTGCAGTGGCGCCTCCACCACCAATGGAGGTAGCTGGGGGTCTGGCTTACCGGGTGGAGAAAGTGCTGGACTCTCGGCTACGGTGGGGCCGGATCCAGTACCTAGTGGACTGGGGGGGATACGGCCCTGAGGAGCGTAGCTGGGTTCGGGCGGTGGATATCTGCTACCCCTCCATCACAACAGAGTTCCACGCACACCGTCCGGACGGGCCAGCTCCTCGCCCTCGGGGTCGCCGGCGAGAGGCGACGTCAGGAGCCGCGCCTAGGGAGGGGGGTACTGTAACGAATGCCCCGCTTGGAGCTGCGGGACCTCTTCCTCGCCGGTGTTCTAACCGGCGGCAGTAAGACTATGGCAGCTTCCACACCCTCACACTCTTGACTGCATCTAGCTTATCTAGGGTGTAATCATTAGTCCAGCAGTTGCAAACGAGAGTTCCTATTGGACAAATTCTGGTTTTTTTATCCTTGTTTTGTTTGATTTTTTTTTCAATAGAATCGGCAGAATGAATACACCCCTGATCATGCATAAACATGATTTACTACTTTCATAGCAGTCACGTTGTATTCCTTCTCGCCTCTATGCACTCTCCTCCTCTCACCTTTTCCCTTCGTTTGTGGACTTCAATGAACAACACATCAGCTATGTGACCAGCCGAAATAAACTTTCCAAGCCAAACCGCTACACAAGCCTACATCATTGTCCCCATATTAGCTAAAGTCTTAGTCAACATAGCTAATATAACTAATGCTTTAGTAAACCTGCTACAATCATGCAGTAACGTTACAGTGTTTAGTAAGTAAGCAGTTACACTGGCAGGCCTCTGTGGCAATAAATTACCTTGACTGTTCCAGTCTTGTGTTGGCTAGTCATAGCCAGCTAGCTAACATAGCATCCCTCTGTTTGAGCCGGGTGTTTGAGTAACTAAAATAGCCAGCTGCATTTGCTAGCTAAACTGAAAGTGAGAAAAAAATGACGAAATCTCTCTCTCTCTCTTGCTTCTCCATCATTTTGGGATAAATTAATTTGTTGAAAACTGTTGTCTTTCTCTCTCTTTGAGTCAACTACTCACCACATTTTATGCACTGCAGTGCTAGCTAGCTGTAGCTTATGCTTTCAGTAGTAAATTAATTCGCTGGTCCTTTGATTGGGTGGACAACATGTCAGTTCATGCTGCAATCACTCTGATAGATTGGATTACTTTTATTACTGTGTAAGTCTATGGAAGGGCGTGAAAACCAAGAGCCTCCTAGGTTTTCTATTGAAGTCAATGTACCAAGAGGAGGACGGAAGCTAGCTGTCCTCCGACTACACCATGGTGCTAGAGTGCTGTTTAGGCTACTGTAGACTGTGTGTTTTACTCAATTATTAGGCGACGTGAATATATTTAGTATAGTTTTATCTAAAAAGGATAACTTTTTCAATGTTTTACTATTGTTATTTTTATTAAATTTACTGAGGAGGATGGTCCTCCCCTTCCTCCTCTGAGGAGCCTCCACTGGTGTACATGTTTTCCTACATTATCAAGACTACAATGTCCTGGCAAGTCACCACAATGTCCTGACAAGTCACCACAATGTCCTGACAAGTCACCACAATGTCCTGACAAGTCACCACAATGTCCTGACAAGTCACCACAATGTCCTGACAAGTCACCAAAATGTCCTGACAAGTCACCATAATGTCCTGACAAGCCACTACAATGTCCTGACAAGGTAGGAAAACAATACAAATTTGAAAGGTTTAGGGATTGGGTTTAAGGTTAGGGTTAAGGTTATGGTTAGGAGTTAGGTTTAGGGTTAGGGGTTAGGTTTAGGGTTTAGGGAAAATAGGATTTTGAATGGAAATACATTTTCACTCCCCAAAAAGTCCTAATAATTTACGAAAACAAAGCTGTGTGTGTGTGCACTCTAATGTTCCACTATTGAGTGGCCTCAATGCTGCGTGTTTATGTGTGGTGGCACAACGTGTAAACGCTAATGTTTTACTGATGTTTAACTATGCTAGAGTAAGCACAGGACCTGCTATGGTTGACACATTCTTTCATGTCCATGAACCCGACACACGCGCAAAAACACACGAACAAGCGCGTGCACACACGCACTCAAATAGCCTGCCTGTAAAACACAGGAGGCTACTGAGGGGAGGACGGCTCATAATAATGTCCAGAACGGAGCAAATGGAATGTCATCAAACACCTGGAAACCATGGAAGCCTATCTATCAATACAAACTAATGTAACAGTATTTATTCAACCTTCAACACATCCATGGCCACATTTTGAGATTATGTAACTATACATGTCTTCATATGTAATAATGTTCAAGATATCATGCAAAGGTCGCCGGTCTGTGGAGATCTTCACACTATTTCTAGAATAATCTGTGTAGAATCTCAAACAGCATTGATCACTTTTGCACTTTTCATGTAATCTCAACTGCAATTCAGGTCGTTTGGTTGTGCTATTAGATAACACATTGTTGTTGTATAAATACAAAATATTTGACATATTGTATTCCCATTTGTACTTTGCTGTGCTTTTAAATGGTTGAAAGCATAGAGAGAACACATTCGGAACTTCTGGCTGTCCTTTTGAGTGGGTGAATAATCGTAGAAATGTTATTGATCAATGTCTCAACAAAATATTACCCACCCCCCCCCGAGAAAATGCTAGGACAATATAGGCTTGACAAAAATGTCACTGCAGATTCAATAACTTACATATTCTCAAGGTAGACAGTAACACTTGTACAAATTCAAGTCAGACTCACATTATCAGACAATATCTGAGTACAAGGTTTTCAAGTCAGACTCACATTATCAGACAATATCTGAGTACAAGGTTTTCAAGTCAGACTCACATTATCAGACAATATCTGAGTACAAGGTTTTCAAGTCAGACTCACATTATCAGACAATATCTGAGTACAAGGTTTTCAAGTCAGACTCACATTATCAGACAAGGTTTTCCGTAAGTGCTAATGTCTCCATTCTCTAACTCTGAGTCAGTTATTTTCATTTTATGTACGGAGTTGGCTTGTTCTCTCTCCTATAGGCATCTTTTTTCCTCTCTTTCTCTTTTTCTGTCAGCGATTCCTCATCTCTTCTCACAATTCTCTCTACCTCCTTATATCATCCTTTTTTTCCTACTCTCGTTCCAAATTTTAGACAAACTTTGGTTATTATTCTATACACAGCCTATGAAAACAATATAGCCCTGTGTTTTCTTTTTGTATTAATCTTGAATTATACATGATTCTTCCAACATTACGGCCCAAACAGACAGACTATTTCCATTGGTTTGGGATGGAACTTAGAAACCTGCACCAACTGTTGCTGGATGATATCATTTCCTGAAACATACCACAAGCCGCAGGCATTTCCCAAACCTCAACAGCAAGTGTGTGTGCACACAAAGTACATCCGCACTCAAATGCACTATACTAATAGGAGCATATGAACACAGTACATGGCCAGTTTGAGAGTAACTATGTATGCAGTTGACTTGTGTTGCTATGCTACTATCATTCAAACATTATGTGCATGGATGAGATCCAGTGTAAGTGTGCTTTCAGACAGGCTCATGTCAAGAGTGTGTATCAATTATCGGAACGGTTTGATCAAAAATTCCTGTTAGCCACACTGTATGAGATACAGCTCAACTTTCCATCCGATTGTCACAAATCAGATACAGATTTTCCTCTCCAATCAGCTAAGCCCACAGAAGCAAATAACTTGTGACTCTCCTCCTGTCCAATCATCTTCTGAGCTTCAGGACACAGCCCCTCTGTCCGGTCCAGTGTTGGCCAGAGCCAAGTCCAGACACTCATCTAAAAAGCACTGGGATCGATGTGTGGCTCTGTTCAATGCCTATCCCTTCCCTCTCTCTCTCTCTCTCTCTCTCTCTCTCTCTCTCTCTCTCTCTCTCTCTCTCTCTCTCTCTCGCTCTCCCTTTACAACCAAAAGCCTGTTCTGTTCCCCACTACAAAGACACATTGTCACCAAACTGGTAAAAAACAATGGAGGATAGAGAAGTGTGTGAGTATGTGAGTTTACCTCCTTGCAGAATCCCAAAACATTCAGAATGCAGACTATTTAACGGGACCAACCAACCAAAACATTCAGAATGCAGACTATTTAACGAGACCAACCAACCAACCAAAACATTCAGAATGCAGACTATTTAACGAGACCAACCAACCAAAACATTCAGAATGCAGACTATTTAACGAGACCAATCAACCATAAGGGAAATTATCCAGTCTCTCTTTTTTACTGTCTGGTAAATAAACTGTGACTCTCGCCTGTAAATTGCCTGAGAGAGAGAGGATCGATGGCTTTCCTCTCTCCAGGGTGTGTCTGTGTGTGTGTGTGTGTGTGTGTGTGTGTGTGTGTGTGTGGTGTGTGTGTGTGTGTGTGTGTGTGTGTGTGTGTGTGTGTGTGTGCAGAGGGGGCAGGCAGACTGAATTGGGCCACATGTCTGGTGGGCTAACAAAGAGGCAGAACTGAGCCTGAGACCTGATATACAATACCAGTGCTCTGCACACACACACACACACACACACACATACACACACACACACACACACACACACACACACACACACACACACACACACACACTATAGCTATTACATGTGTGACACTCAACATTTAATTGTCCACAAGGCAGGTCATTGCAGACGGCTGTAATACTGTTTTATCCATAGAGCCCTCAGCTTATGTTGATGTTGAGTTCTCTGTCAGGCCTGTTTTTAGCACCCGAGGACTGGAGTGTTAGGCAAACCTCTGCAAAGCTTTTCCCACCCTGTACACCTTGCTACTAGATCATCTCAAGCCTCGTTCTCCTGTGTTTTTCCCAGTCGTACAGTGTTTGATGCTGTTTAGTGGGGATCCTGAGTATAATGTCTGTGTCACGCTAGCAGACCTCTAGCTGTTCTCCACACAACACAGCCTTCTCTCCAATCCACATCCTCTCCCCCACCCTCTCCTCCCCCTCCCCACCCTCCACCACGCCAAACCTCACTCTTGCTGCATGGCAACCGGCTCCCATGGCAACATCTGCTAGCTAGCATGGGCTTACGGGGAGACAGCGAAAGAGAGAGAGAGCGATAGAGGGTGAGAGAGGGCAAGTGAGTAGTAATGGCTGTTGGGGAAAAAGGAGAAGAGGCTTGGGGAGGAAAAAGCGAGGGAGAGAGTGAACAACAGAAATAACCCAAGAGCAGCTCTCTCTCTCTCTCTCTCTCTCTCTCTCTCTCTCTCTCTCTCTCCCTCCCTCTCTCTCTCCCTCTTCTCTCTCCCTCTCTCTCTCCCCTCTCTCTCTCTCTCTCTCTCTCTCCCTCTCTCTCTCCCTCTCTCTCTCTCTCTCCCTCTCCTCTCTCCTCTCTCTCTCCCTCTCTCTCTCTCTCTCTCTCTCTCTCCCTCTCTCTCTCCCTCTCTCCCTCTCTCTCTCTATCTCTCCCTCTCTATATCTTTATCTATCTCTCCCGCTCTATCTCTCTCTATCTCTCTCTCCATCTCTATCTCTCTCTCTCTACCACTCTGGGCCTGCTGCTGCTTCACAATGCTGCTAGTGCTGATGAAGTCTCCTAATCCCTCTGCCTTCTGGGACTTTACTCCTCTCTGATGAGGTTGGCGCTGCTTACACTTGAGATGAGAGGGAAAAAAAGAGAATGCAAACACAACTTTGTGCTGAAGAGGAAACGTGCCAGTGTTTACAACAACAAGACCTATTCCTGAGCAGGATCAGAGCAGAGCGAGAGACAGAGAGGAAGGAGAGAAATAGAGAGGGATGAGAGAGAGAGAGAGAGAGAGAGAGAGAGAGAGAGAGAGAGAGAGAGAGGGAAGGAGAGAGAGAGACAGGGGAATGACACAAGGCCAAGCTGAGCGAATGTGAGAGACAGAAACAGGGACTGAGAGACAGAAAGTAGCAGGATGCTGAAAACCCTTCCCACCCACACACAGTGATACACACAGTCACACACACCAAACCAATCATAACCTGATACTCTGGAGTTGAGAGGATGATGTGTGCTGGGCCCACCCGCACTAATCAAATCACATTTTATGTATCAAATGCTTCGTAAACAACAGGTATAGAGTACCAGTGAAATGCTTACATACGGGTCCATCTCCAACAATGGAGTTAAAGATTAAAAAAATATATAGAGAGAAATAGTGACACGAGGAATAAATAGACAGGGAATAATGACTAACAATGATGAGTACAAATAACCCGGCTATACAGGAAGTACTGAGTCCATGTGCCGGCTATACAGGAAGTACTGAGTCCATGTGCCGGCTATACAGGAAGTACTGAGTCCATGTGCCGGCTATACAGGAAGTACTGAGTCCATGTGCCGCTATACAGGAAGTACTGAGTCCATGTGCCGGCTATACAGGAAGTACTGAGTCCATGTGCCGGCTATACAGGAAGTACTGAGTCCATGTGCCGGCTATACAGGGAGTACTGAGTCCATGTGCCGGCTATACAGGAAGTACTGAGTCCATGTGCCGGCTATACAGGAAGTACTGAGTCCATGTGCCAGCTATACAGGAAGTACTGAGTCCATGTGCCGGGTTACGAGGTCATTTAGGTAGCTATGTACATACAGTAGCAGCAGTGTATGTGGTGAGTGGGAAAGTGTGTGTGTGTGTGTATAGGTGTGTGTGTGTGTGGCATCAGTATGCGTGTGTGCGCAGGTTATGTGTGTGTGTGTGTGTGTGTATGTGTGGGCATTTGTAGTATGTAGTGTGTGTGTGTGTGTGTGTGTGTGTGGTGTGTGTGTAGGTGTGTGTGTGTAGGTGTGTGTGTGTGAAATCAAATCAAAATGTTATTTGTCACATGCTTCGTAAACAACAAGTTAATGCAAAAAGTGTCAATGAAGATCTGTCTGAAAAAAATTGACGAAAAACTCTTCCGGTAAAAAGTACAGCTTATCATGAGGTATTCTAACTCAGGAGAGCAGAACCTTGAGACTTCCTTAATATTAGAGATTGCTCACCAACTGTTGTTGACAAGGACCCCCCCCCCCCCCCTCATACACAACGCTGCCGTCCGGTCTTGACGATGCATGGAAAAACCAGCTAGATGTATAGTATACATGTCCTTGATCAGCCACGACTCCGAGAAAACATAGTGTGTATGTGCGTGTTGGGGTGTCAGTGTAAGTATGTATGAGTGTGTCGGTAGAGTCCAGTGTGTGTGCATAGAGTCAGTGCAAGAGAGTTAGTGCAAAAAGGTCAATGCAGGTCATCCGGGTAGCCATTTGATTCGCTATTTAGCAGTCTTGTTTACCAGTCATGGCTTGGGGGTAGAAGCTGTTCATGGTCCTGTTGGTTCCAGACTTGGTGCACTGGTACTATTTGCTGTGCGGTAGCAGAGAGAACAGTCTATGGCTTGGTTGACTGGAGTCTGACAATTTTTGGGGCCTTCCTTTGACACCGCCTGGTATAGACGTCCTGGATGGCAAGAGAGCTCGTCCCCAGTGATATAAAGGGCTGCACTCACCACCCTCTGTTGCACCTTGCGGTCGGATGCCTTGCAGTTGCCGTTCCAAGCAGTGACGCAGCCAGTCAAGATGCTCTCAATGGTGCAGCAATGGTGTAAAACTTTGAGGATCTGAATGTCCATGCCAAATCTTTCCAGTCTTCTGAGAGGGAAGAGGCGCTGATGTGCCCTCTTCACAACTGTGTGGGTGTGTGTGGACCATGTTAATTCCTTAGTGTTGTGGACACCGAGGAGGTTGAAGCTCTCGACCCGCTCCACTGCAGCCCTATTGATGTGGATGGGGGCATCCTCGTCCCTCTGTTTCCTGTAATCCACGATCAGCTTATTTGTCATGCTGACGTTGAAGGAGAGGTTGTTGTCCTGAAATTGTCTGGTCTCTGACCTCCTCCCTATAGGCTGTCTCATCGTCGTCTGTGATCAGTCCAACCACCGTCGTGTCGTCATTAAACTTGATGATGGTGTTGGAGTGGGTGATCAGGGAGTACTGGAGGGGACTAAGCACACACCCCTGAGGGGCCCCCGCGTTGAGGGTCAGTGTGGCGGATGTCTTGTTGCCTAACCTCACCACAAGGAGGCGGTCCGTCATGAAGCCCAGGATCCAGTTGCAGAGGGAGGTGTTCAGTCCCAGGGTCCTGATCTTGGTGATGAACTTGGAGGGCACTATGGTGTTGAATGCTGAGCTGTAGTAAATGAACAGCATTCTTACATAGGTATTACTTGCAATAGAGATTGCGTCATCTGTGGATCTGTTGGGGCGGTACGTGAATTGGAGTGAGTCCAGGCTGTCTGGGATGATGGTGATGATGTGAGCCATTCCCAGCCTTTCAAAGCATTTCAAGGCTATAGATGTGAGTGCTAACGGGGCAAGTTGGTATTACAGACCGGTTCAGGGATAGGTTGAAAATGTCAGTGAAGCAATCCTAGTAATCCTTTTTCTATGATCAGGGTCTCCTCAGAGAGAACACCGCTCACTTTTAATTAAAGCTTCCACTGCCAGCCCGGCACCACATTTACATCCAGCACTGAGCAAAGAGAAATATGATCCAATAAAATCGCAGGGTCAAGCACTGGTCGAGTATTACTGAGGGTGTGTGAATCTAATCGTGGGATATGATAGGCTGAACCGTCCTACAGCCACATAGTGTGATCACTAGGGATGCATCAGAGTTAGTCACCGGATGAACTACTGCTACATAGCGTTGGGGAATAATGGTGCATATCAACAACAATGCAGAAATATATGACTCAATTCTATTTCAGCAGGCAGTAGGGGAGGAAGGTGTGTGTGACTTTCAAGCCACAGGACATTTCCTATACATCATGTTCAGTATGGAAACATCCAGGACCTACATTTCACAACAACATGCCCTAAAGCAGTTAACCAACTGACCGCAAGCGACCTGTGAGAAGAAAACAAAGTGGTATCAAGTACCCCTTTCTTCCTCAACGGGTTTCACGCATGACATCACTTCCTGTCCGTCCCTCTCCCTCTCCATTTCATCCACACACCCCTCTTCATTGTGGGCTCTGCGGCTCTGGTTTAAAAACTACACTACACTCACATTCTTACAACATCCCTCTAAGGCTGTAGTTGGAGGAGTGACAATGGCATGTTTAACTTTGTCTCACTCTGACTGGGTGTAATGTGGTATTACCCTGATGGTATTATAGGAGTCCCCAGTGGTCTGACTGTCTGTCACACCCTGCCCTGCTCTGAGTGACTCACAGTAGGAGAGGAGAGAGCAGGAGTAGATGCCCAAACACAGATGGCCCACAGCAGGGCTGGGCTGGCCCAAATGGCCCCACCATGACAGCTAGCAGTGTCCCTTGTGGGGAGCAGAACCGCTCCACTTTGTCATGTTAATGGAGGGGGGACAGCTGTCGGGGAGTGGGGGGTGAAGGGCGGAGGTGGAGAATGGGACCAGACAGGAGGGTACACAAAGGAGGCTGAGTGAGCCTCATACAATCACCCCCACGTGCCAAAAAAAACCATAAAGCCAGGTCCCTCTTAGCCTGTGACCCTTGACCCCAAGTGAACACACACATGCGATGCGAGGCAGCCAGGAATGCTTTCACCCTGGACGGGTGGACAGTCTTGGACGGGTGGACAGTTGTTGTGACCACTGGGGGATCAGATAGTGGAGCTAGGCTAGCTCTGTGAGATCGATAAGCTTTTAAAGCAGCATGTCTCTGTGACTCTGTCTCCCTCCACTGTCTGTCTACAGGCGGGCCCTCTCACTAGAAGCCAAGGTAAAAGCTTGCAGAATTTTCTAGGGCAACGAGAACAGAGGGCTCCCAGCAGCAGCAGCCTAAAAACAGGCAGCCAGTCACATCACCTAGCCACGGAGAGTGTACACACTGGTTGAATTAACGTTGTTTCCAAGTAATTTCAATAAATGATGTTGAACCAACGTGGAATAGACGTTGAATTGATGTCTTGTGCCCAGTGGGGCCAGACTCATGAGCGAACATCTGGTGCCACACAAAAACAGGCCGAAAGAACCGTCCCTGCACCCTATAAGAGGGGTAATTGTCTTAAACAACATTGATTGCAGTTTGGTCGGTGGCGTTTTAGACTTGCGCCCTGTTCCCTGAATGACCTTGATGGGCTACAAAAACTGTATTGATCCCAAACGAATGGCCTGATTGGTGCAGATAAACAGAGATTCAAGCATTTAGTTAGCTACACCAGGGCTGCAGAGAGAGAGAGAGAGAGAGAGAGAGAGAGAGAGAGAGAGAGAGAGAGAGAGAGAGAGAGAGAGAGAGAGCGAGAGAGAGAGAGAGAGAGAGAGAGAGAGAGAGAGAGAGAGAGAGAGAGAGAGAGAGAGAGAGAGAGAGAGAGAGAGAGAGAGCAGTTGTTTAGTCTCGTTGCTATAAAACAAAGCCTCAGAGTGAAGAGTGGCCCGGAATCAATACACTTTCAGCTCTTCAGGCTGAGAGGAGAGGAGAGGAGAGGAGAGGAGAGGAGAGGAGAGGAGAGGAGAGGAGAGGAGAGGAGAGAACATTGACCTTCTCTCCCTTACAGAATGGCCAGGGCAGGGCAGAGAGGAATAACTCAGAGCCCAGGACACTTACAACACCATGTCTCTCCACTCCCAAAAACCCTGTGAGAAGACAGGCTAACCACAACAATGAGAATGCTCCCTAAACAAGCGTGCCAGGACAAAAGCAGGGATTTTGGGGCAGAGAGGGAGGGAGGGATCATGGGAGGAGTGTGGGTCCACAGTGTGGGCAAAGCACAGATTAGAAGCACCAATCACAGATGGCCGCCGCTTCTCCCCTCTTCACTGTAGCGCCGCAAATAATTAACCGAAGTTCCCCCTTTTCTCTTTTGTCAGCACGCGTCTATCAAATGAGAGCGCGTGTCCAACGCAATGGCTGCCACACAAAGGCCCGCCCACCCCCCACCGTCACCGTGAGTAGAGAGGCACGTGCAACTTGTCAGAGACTGGAACAATGGCAGAGGGGAGGGGAGGGGAGGGAGGGTGTGGCATCAGGCCGGCACGCAGCAGTCCACCCTCGAGGCCTTGCAGCCATCCACTGGATTGTAACTACAGCCCCAGGCTTCTACCAGTCCTGCAGGCCTCAGAGGCACACAGACAATATTACGCCACAGCCTTTGGTGTGACTGATGAAACATTTGTCTCAAGGGGGATTGTATAGGTGTGTGTGTATAGGTGTGTGTGTATAAGTGTGTGTGCGTGTGCATGCATAAGTGTGGGTTGTGCATGCGTAAGTGTGTGTGCATGCGTAAGTGTGTGAGCATGCGTAAGTGTGTGAGCATGCGTAAGTGTGTGTGTGTGCGTAAGTGTGTGTGTGTAGTCAGGTTTGTTCAGTCGGGGGAGAAGGAAAGTTAAAACCCTGGAACAGCTGGGTCGGGTACGGAGGGAAACAATGGAGAGAGAGAAAGGGTGAGGAAAAGAGATGTACATGCAAACAGGCAGCTAGGCCACCTCTCCAAACAGGCAGCTAGGCCACCTCTCCAAACAGGCAGCTAGGCCACCTCTCCAAACAGGCTGCTAGGCCACCTCTCCAAACAGGCTGCTAGGCCACCTCTCCAAACAGGCTGCTAGGCCACCTCTCCAAACAGGCTGCTAGGCCACCTCTCCAAACAGGCAGCAAGGCCACCTCTCCAAACAGGCAGCTAGGCCACCTCTCCAAACAGGCTGCGACCGGGAGACCCATGAGGTGTCGCATAATTGGCCCAGTGTGGTCCGGCTTAGGGTAGGTGTACGGTGTTTCCTCCAACACATTGATACGGCTGGCTTTCTGGTTAAGCGTGCATTGTGTCAAGAAGCAGTGCGGCTTGGCAGGGTCACGTTTCGGAGGACGCACGGCTCTCGACCTTAGGACAAGACTGGAACTACCAAGACTGGAACTACCAAGACTGGAACTACCAAGACTGGAACTACCAAGACTGGAACTACCAAGACTGGAACTACCAAGACTGGAACTACCAATTGGATATGATGAAATTGGGGGAGAAAAAGTAAAAAAAAGAACATCTCCTCTAGAATGGACACCTGGACAACACCTGGACGACACCTGGACGACACCTGGACAACACCTGGACGACACCTGGACAACACCTGGACTACACCTGGACAATACCTGGACAGCGCCTGGACAACACCTGGACAATACCTGGACAACACCTGAACAACGGCACAACCTCCTCCTAGTGAGGTCCAGAGGAACCATTCAGGCTCCAGAAACCCCACTGACCGCAGAAACAGACAACAACACAGCAGAGAATCTGTTTCATAGTCATACTCTGAACTAATCATAATCATACCTGTCTCTCAGTCCACATCCACTTCAGCTTGAAAAACTTATGGAAGGAAAACTAGTGTCTATCTGACTATTCACACATGACACGCATAAGAGGGAACAGAAACACAGAGAGAGAGAGAGAGAGAGAGAGAGAGAGAGAGGGAGGGAGGGAGGAAGGAGAGGGAGGGAGGAGAGAGAGAGAGAAGGGAGGGTGGGAGAGAGATAGGAGGAGGGAGGAGAGAGAGAGAAAGAGAGAGAGAGAGAGAGAGAGAGAGAGAGAGAGAGAGAGAGAGAGAGAGAGAGAGAGAGAGAGAGAGAGAGAGAGAGAGAGAGAGAGAGAGAGAGAGGGGGAGGGAGGGAGGGGAGGGAGGGAGGGAGGGAGGGAGGGAGGGAGGGAGGGAGGGAGGGAGGGAGGGAGAGGGAGAAGAGAGAGAGAGAGGGTTGGGAGAGGGGAGGGAGGAGAGAGAGAGAGAGAGAGGGAGGGTGGGAGAGAGAGAGAGAGGAGGAGGGAGGAGAGAGAGAGAGGGAGGGAGGGAGAGAGAGGGAGGGAGGAGAGAGAAAGAGAGATAGAGGGAGGGTGGGAGGAGAGGGTGGGAGGAGAGAGAGATAGAGAGGGAGGGAGGAGAGAGAGAGAGATAGAGCGAGAGGGAGGGAGGAGAGAGAGAGAGAGGAGGAGACGAGTGGGCCAAAGACCTAATTTCGCTGCCAGAGAATAGGCATGGGCAGGGTATGGATGGGGGAGTTGTTACGCAAGGCCTTGGCCCAGTCTCTCAGAGGAATGGGTGGTTAGAGGGACTGCACTGTCCACAGAGGGATAGAAAGGCGCATCTTACTGTAAGTGTTACTGTAGTAAGTGATACTGTAAGTGTTAAGGGAATGCAAAGAGGAGGGCTGGGTCAGTGTTAGCAAGTAGCATTAGCATGGCTTTGGTTCAGTATTACAACATCCTTATAACACTAGAATAGAAATAGAATGAAATATCTTTATAATGTGTAACATACTAATACATTCTGAGGGTGGGGCAGTCAGGCATATAGGCCCATGTTTGGGCATAGTGTAATGCTACCTGAACATACTCTAACATTACATCCATGCCCTGTAGCTAGGCCTATAGTTTCTGGCTATATTCTTTCCAAAAGCACCTTAAACCCCAACCCACCTCAGACAGACACCCACCTGGCCAATCCCCAACCAACCACCACAATGTATGCCAACTCTACCCCCCTTTCTATCCATCTACTTCCTCTGAAATTAATAGAGCTTTCTATAATAAAGTAATTCATAAAAACCATCATAGCTAAATATCTTTATACGAGCAGCCCTCTATGCCTCCTACTCCTGTCAATCAATCTAAGCTTGGTCGCCTCCTACTCCTGTCAATCTAAGCTTGGCCGCCTCCTACTCCTGTCAATCTAAGCTTGGCCGCCTCCTACTCCTGTCAATCTAAGCTTGGCCGCTTCCTACTCCTGTCAATCTAAGCTTGGCCGCTTCCTACTCCTGTCAATCTAAGCTTGGTCGCCTCCCACTCCTGTCAATCTAAGCTTGGTCGCCTCCCACTCCTGTCAATCTAAGCTTGGTCGCTTCCTACTCATGTCAATCTAAGCTTGGTCGCTTCCTACTCCTGTCAATCTAAGCTTGGCCGCTTCCTACTCCTGTCAATCTAAGCTTGGTCGCCTCCTACTCCTGTCAATCTAAGCTTGGTCGCCTGCTACTCCTGTCAATCTAAGCTTGGTCGCCTCCTACTCCTGTCAATCTAAGCTTGGTCGCCTGCTACTCCTGTCAATCTAAGCTTGGTCGCCTCCTACTCCTGTCAATCTAAGCTTGGTCGCCTCCTACTCCTGTCAAACTAAGCTTGGTCAGCTTTCCCTGCAACGTCCCGGAGAGTCTTCCAGGAAAGTCTGTAGTTTACCGCCAGGCATGCACTCTCCTCTCACTCTCCTCTTGGATCGGATCGATGTGAGGGAGGGAGGCCATGGCCATCTCCTCTCCCTGGGGGCAGCACAGCTGAATATTAACTAGACAGATTGCATTAGATAAGGGCCCGGGATCCAGATAGAAGCAGGGCCAGGCAGAGCAGAGTAGCATGACACCACCATGGAGAGGGAGGAATGCAGGACGCTCGAACACAACAACACAACCACAGACACACCTACACAGTACAGACACAACAGGCGTGTCTGGTCCGACTCCTAGTCGAGGTCGCCCAGAGAAAGACAGAGATGGCGAAATACCGTGTGTTCTTCTTACAACAGTATGTCGATCAGATCACACATTCCTGTACTTTAAAAAAATGCACAATGCTTCTGAGAGAGATCCTATTGAGGAATGGGAAAACAACCGACATTGCACATATTCCACGTTCCATTTCAACACGATGGAATGGAAGAGTGGCCCTTAAGTGCCTCATGATATGGCACCGATAGTGTTATTTTATTAGTGAATAACATTATCAGGCCCACACAGCAGAACTAATCACTCAGCGATGGAAATGGGGCCTCCTACAGAGCCAGAGACGTAGTGTATTACTTTAATGCCTCGGGCACCACTTTACTACTTATATATATGGATATGTTTGGAAATATGAGACTCCCCTCCGTTGGATTGGGATTTTAAAAAAGCAACAGCTCGTAGTAAATGGGAAAAAAGTAGATCCCACTCCGTAGCACTTTATGAACACGGGAACACGGTGTCTAGCCTACTAGCTACAGCCTTGGGATCTGAGTTGTTCTGTGAGATTCCTCTGCTCAAAGAAAAGTGTGTGTAACTGTCTATAAGTGTATGTAGCTATATTTCCCCTACTTATCATGAAGATCACATTGTGACCTAACCACCTTGTTATCTACGTAGCTGCATTGTAAATGGGAAGCCAGACAGGAGGAGTACACAAGATGTGTCTGAGGGAGGAGAACACTGTGCTGCCATGAATCACAAGCAGGGATTTTCCTCAGAATCGGTTGGATTCATCAGCTGAGCTGGAACTGCAACAATCTCCTGCCAATACTAACCACAGACGAGTTCAGTAAGGGCAGACACGCACGCACGCACACGCACACACATATACACAGTGTGGTAGTGGGCTAAACAAACGACAAGGAGACATGATAGGCATGTTTATGCGACTGCTGCTGCTGGGGGATTGGAACTGTGCTGTCTGTCTGTCAAACCCTGTCTCTTTGGAAACGGACACAGACGGTGGTTGGGAAGAGAACCGCATGTCAAGCATCTCCTCCACCCACCATATCTCATACAGAGTCATAGAGCGAGACAGAACAGCTAGCTAGCTAACCACACCAAGGCGAATGTCCAGTCCAGCGACAGCAGCACAGCCACACAGAGACATGGACCAGAGACAAGGACCAGGCAAGCCTGAACAGCTTCCCCTGTGACTGTGGAGAGAAGAATTGTGCAAGGCTGTTGTGAGGATGTCAACAGAGCCCATATGAAAGGAGCAGTGTGGCTGTGGCGGGGATTGAGGGTTCAAAGACATGCAGTCGGGGAGAGGAGCGGGAGGAGGGAGGGGTTTATGATTTTCCTCTGGGTTTCTTGGAATGCCAAGCCGTGAAGCTGGAGCAATAACAAATTCCCCATGTTGAGCAGCCGGAACTGTAACTCACAGGCCCTTCCATGTCAAAAACAGCACAGGAACCGTAAACATGAACTGACTGACATACAGTATGCTATTCCTATTCACTTAGCTACTTAGCCTCCATTCCAGGCTTCCTGCACGAGACTTGGACTGGGAGTACAGTAACACGAGACTGCTATTCACTTTGCTTAGCTGGTAGGCTACAGGCAGGTGAAAGGAGATCATATGGATAGGGAGGGAGAGCAATGGGGGCTGGCTTTATGAGCGAGACTCCTACTACAATAGCTCCCACCCCCTCAGCAGTGAAATGTGTCTGTAGCTGGGTCCTCATTTGACACCAAAACCTTTCATTACCTGCTCAGTTTCCAATCGGCTCTTCCTGTGGCTCCTTCCTGAAATTTAATACCATCACACTTAAGCCCCTTTGAAGGCTGATGAGAAAATGAAAGTGAGAAAGAGAGAGTGAAAGAGAGAGAGAGAGAGATAGACAGAGAGACAGAAAGAGAATGCTAAATCCAGACATGGAATGCTCAGCAGATATATTGAATGATGGGTAGACATATGTGATGATGTAGTATGTAGAGTAGGAATGAGAAGATTGGGAAAATCTCCCATGACCCTTATGCACTATGTATTCTCTCTCTCTCTCTCTCTCTCTCTCTCTCTCTCTCTCTCTCTCTCTCTCTTTCTCTCTCTCTCTCTCTCTCTCTCTCTCTCGTACATTTGCGAACGCAGCGTTAATAGCGCCATAGCGCTTGATGTGAAACCGCAGTGTGCGTGTTATGTACCAAACCTGCAGTTCATCAGGTAAACAGCGCCTGGCCCCGCCCACTATACCGTAAATTGCGCATATTTAAACGTGCCATTGAATGGGCCTCCTCCTCTCATTCCATCATGGATCAGCCACCAAGTCAGGCAAAACAGCCAAAACAAAAATTAATAATTGTAATGTAGCGAGGAGTTTAACAACTGCTGGAATGGAATGTGAACGCTGAGTCGGAGATTCCATGTCATCTTTGATTTCTTCCAGTAACTGTAATATTGCGTAGCTGCTTAATCTGTAACGCTTAATGATTTCGTTTTCACTCAACTGAAAAAGTGTGATTCTTGTGGCAAAAATCTTTTCAGCTCGTCTCCTTAGCCTGTGTCTTCGTCTTGCTGCTGCCATTTCACCAGGAGGCATATGCCAGGAAACCAGCTTCCTAAATTACACCTGCTTTTAAGAGGCGGTGAATTTTCCCCGTGACAGGCAGTCTGCGCTTTCATCTCGGTGCGTCCCGTTCGTACATACCTCGCCATGGTTTTATGCGCACTTTGCGAAACAAATACGCCTGAAGTGGGCGCAAAAGCCTTAGTACATCTGGCCCACTGTCTGTCTCTGTGTGTCTCACTATCTGTCTCTGTCTGTCTGTCTCTCTGTCTGTCTCTCTATCCGTCTCTTTCTCCCCTCTTCCCACCCTCCTAATCCCACCTCTCCAGAAAATCTATCATATCCTCTCCAGCATAACTCAACTCGGGCTCCTTTCCTTTGTCCCTCTAAGCTTTCATTACTCAGGATAAATATTGACGATATCAGCAGATACAATCTAGTGCTCCTCCAGCCTTCTCTCTCCTCTCCTCTCTTCCTCTTCAGTTCCCTCACCTTGCCCCCCCTCTATCTCTGCCTTCTGTATCAGTGCTTCCTCAGCCTATGGGCAGAGAGAGTGCACTGGTCTGATGTTTGAGCAGAGGACACTTCTCTACTGCTACTGCTACTGTTAATTGATCCCCAGTGATGGATGCAATGCAGCCCTGGAGCCTTGCCTGGCCAGAGCTCTCTGGCTCTCTCCCTTTCTATCAGGCGGGGGAGACTGTGGTGTGGACTGGCCTACTGACTGAAACCCTGGATGGCCCCAGCACTCATCATACAGGCACGACAGACAATGGCAGGCCTGTTTGTCTGTGGGCGCAGACGCCCTGTCTAGGGACGACCACTTCCACCCGTTCGATAACGCTAGATGACGAGGCATTAGGTCTATGTGAGTGACAGACAGTCCCAGGGCAGGGTAGGCCAGAGGGGGGCATTGGGAGGCAGGCAGGCATGTTAGCTGTAGTCAATGTCCTGAAAAGGCCACCTTCACCATTCAAATCTCTGAGGTTTCTCAGGGATACAGCAGGTCCTCCGTTTAAAGTGCAACTATCTTTTTGACTAAGCAGTAGGTTATCTCATTTAAACTGAAAGCACAATCTTCAATGAGCAACCTTGATTGTTCCTGTAAGACACCAATAATGGGACCTGACCATGTATGCATGTAGGCCTAAATCTTCATACGGTGAATGTATGCAGTTCCCAGGCAATGTATTTCCAGGTTTGTATGATTCTGCATCACACAGCAAGAACCTTCCACTACAACTTGGTTCCCATGCCATTCCCACACCCTCTGTGGAGGACAACATCAACATGGTCAGACATCTTGAAAAGGAAACCACCCAGGGGTTTGGGGTCAAGAGTAACACATTCTAAACACGCTATGAGCAGACAACTAGGATCTGACCTCTTCTGCAGCTGAAGGACGGGTGTTGATTGTGAAATAAGATACATCTATCTCTCCCTCCCTCCATCCTTCTCTCCCAGCCCCCTCCCTCCATCCTTCTCTCCCAGCCCCCTTCCTTCTCCTTCCCAGTGGAACTCTGCTTAACAGCTGGGTGACTCGGCCACATCTGGGGAGCAGCTGGGGTGTTGCAGACAGGCACACCGGGAGGCAAGGGTTGAGAGGGGCAGGGGAGGGCGAAGACGGGCGGAGAGTACGAGGTGAAGTGGGAGCAAAAGCATGCTGAAGATCTTGTGTCGAACCAGATGCGCCAAATTGGCTGTGATACCATCAGCCATGGCTACGGTGAGCAATGGCTATAAAAAGAGAAAGGAGCATGTCTTGTTTGCAAATTTACAACCAGAAGGCATCCAAAGCCAGCAGACTCTCCCAACAAAAATATTTAAGCAAGCCTAAAATGGATGGAAACCCGATAAGAGATGTTGTACAGAGATGATGTGCGGCCAGAATGCATCTCAGACGTAACTTTGATGTTGTAACCTTTTCTCAGGGCATGAGTCGTCTCTGACTTTCTACACAGCTTTGGATCTCAATTAGCTGTCTCTTCTAAAGCAGTCTCTTCAATTTCCGCTCTCTGCCTGGCTTGAAAGGTAGAACGCATTTCAAAGGCAAAATACCCCAAAACAGAGGCAGATACTAAACAAAAGAGAGTTCCTTTCAGACAAGTATCTTCAGTCAAGTATCTTCAGTCAAGTATCTTCAGTCAAGTATCTTAAGATGAGGCAAAGAATTTTTAAGTGGGTCATCCAAACAATGTTTGAGTAGGTGCTAGTGTCGTGATCTTGGAAAACTGCCTCAGATCTGTGGCCTGAACTGTAATGTTCCAAATGAAGAAAGATTGAAACCTCAATGATTACTGATGTCTTGAGCTTGAGGAACTGTGAGAATGTCCTCTGCTCCTCCCAGTTGAGGGAGGACATGACAAAGCAGGGGTCAATCTTCAGTTCCGTCTCAGATGTGATTAGAGTGACAGGATCTGATGGAGAATTTCATCTCACAATTTTTAACCACCAACCGTGTTCCAAAATGAGATGCTTGACAGAGCACAGACATGCTCTGAGACACAGACACACACACACACACACACACACAGATATGCACACCAAGACACACACAAACCCCGTCACACACACAAAACCTGCCAGGGACCTACTGCTTCTATTTACCCCAGAAAAAGTCCTTCCCTGCTGGCTGCTACCATCCCTTCCTCTCTGTTCAGAGTTGTTTGCCTAGATGAGTTGGGATAATTCAGCCTGTGAAGCCATCCAATCCAACTCCCAACCCCATCGAAAACCGCCCCAAAAGCACCCAGCCTCACCAACCCTACCCACACCCTCGCTCTGTCTCCCTTCTCTCCACTCTTGATGGAGCAAGATGAATAGCATGCTCTGTGCTTGGCAGATTGTGCTTCAGAAAGTCCTAGTAGGCTCCACTTCTCTCCTGTCAGAAGACAGAGAGCACTACCTCAAACTAAGCCCACCATGCAGCACAGAGTCCGACCTGCTCAACCGTGAACCTGTGTATCACACAACACCATGACCCCAATCATCTCTTGGTGATTGCACTTGTTTGTCACACCGATGGCATGGCATTCATACACACACCGACCACATCCAACTTGGCCCTGCTATGAAACAGCAATTCACTTTCTTGTTATGTACAGCCAAAATGCCACTGAAGCAGAGGAATCCCTGATTACCAGGGGAAATCGGCAGACGCAAACACAATGCATGATTGCACTCACGCACCAATCCCTTTGCTCATACACACACAAACACATACTCATACATTTGTTATATGCCTGTTGGACATAGAGTGCATTCTGAAAGTATTCCCACATTTTGTTACAGACTTTTTTATTTTTTTTAAATTAAAAATATAAAACAGAAATACCTTATTTACATAAGTATTCAGAACCTTTGCTCAGGTACTTCCTGTTTCCATTTATCATCCTTGAGATGTTGCTACAACTTGATTGGAAGCATGGTGCATGGTGGTGGAAGCATCATGCTGTGGGGATGTTTTTCAGCAGCAGGGACTGGGAGACTAGTCAGGATCGAGGGAAAGATGAACAGAGCAAAGTACAGAGAGATCCAGAGCGCTCAGGACCTCAGACTGGGGCGAAGGTTCACCTTCCAACAGGACGACCCAAAGCACACAGCCAAAACAATGCAGGAGTGTCTTCAGGACAAAGTACTGAGTAAAGGGTCTGAATACTTATGTAAATGTGATATTTCAGTTTTACATTTTTAATACATTGGCAAACATGTATAAAAACCTGTTTTTGCTTTGTCATTATAGGGTGTAGTGTGTTGATTGATGACGGAAAAACAAAGATATAATCCATTTTAGAATAAGGCTGTAACGTAACAAAATGTGGTAAAAGTCAAGGTGTCTGAATACTTTCCGAATGCACTGTACATGTCCATTGAGTGCTCTAATGAAAATGACACAATAGGCTGAATGCAATTAACTAGGTAGAAAACCAATCACTCAACATAGCATATAGGCACAGAGAAGATCAGAAAGTCCTGATGTACGAATGTCTGTGTACTAAAGTGTGGGCCACAGCAGCTGACAGAAATACAAATTGGCTCAAAGCTATGCACATGTTGATGTAATCATTTCCAATGACCTGAGGATTGTTCTGTTGGGCAGAGAGAGAACAGGAGACAAATAGCTTTTTTTCCTCGTTGGCTAAATCCCATCTCTCTCTCTCGCTCTCCTTCTCTCTCTCCCTCTTTCTTCTGTAATTAATTCAGCCACCAAAAATAGACTGCTATAATTAATGTTAGGTTACTAGTGGAGCCTAGTCCCTTTCACACAGACTCAGAGTACAAACATGAGAATTGTCAAGAGGCTGACAAAAATAGCACATCCCAAAGTCACTTCCTTTAGTAACCTATATATCACTGGGCTGGTTTCAGAGACGAAAAAGGCACCTCCTATGTTCTCGACTGGAAGTTACAAGGCCAGAACCCTGGCCAGTACATTCAAACACTGCCGGTCAGAGTGGGGTGGAAGTTGTTTAGCAGTCTCACCCTGATTATCACAAAGGGAGCAACGCCCTCCGCTGCTGGCTGCCGCTCAGCTCGCCGCTGATTGGATGCCCTCTGACCCCGTCCCTTTGTGGGCCCAGCTGGTCTCTCCCTCCATGTGTCCGTCTGGCCAACTTTAAACGCTGCAATCTAACTATAGGGAACTGGAAACGGTTTGGGGAGATGAGAGGTAACCAGGAAATCAGTTGCTCACCCAAATCCTCAACCATTTCTTAATGTGCTGCATTAAAATGGCCTGATACCAGCCAAGACAATAGGCCTAAGTTTAAAGTCATTGCACCACAGTGCTGCACCCTGGTCAGACCCAGCCCAGCCCTGGGGAGTCCTGCCCATGCAGCTGTCTAGCTATCCAGACAGGTGGTCCTGGGTCCTGGGCTGCGCCACACTGTCCCCATGTTAATGCTCGGCATGTGACACCAAGGGGAGAAAACCATAACAGACCGACAGACCCCTGAAATAACATGACTCGCTGTGCTTAAGAATGTAAGGTATGCAATCAAGACTTAGGTAAAGAATTTTAATGCACTGTTGTTTATTGATACACTGTATGCATACCTATAAGTCAATTCAAATAAATGACATATATATAGGGTAGTCAAGAGATCATTCATAGTGTTGCTTTACACATAGGATGGTGGGGGTATTTCACGGATGGGTGGCTTTGATGTAAAACTTGCCTAGAGTTGTCAACACTTTGGCCTCAAGGAGTACTTGGGAAGACCTCAACTCCTCGAGAGGGGAGGGACCTCTGGCGTTCTCATCCAATGGGTTTTGAGAAGGAGACGAGGAGACGAGGAGAGAGGACGCGAGGACTATGCAATTGAGATCTACCCCTGTTCTCTGTCTTAGGGCGGAGTAACAGATCAATACAGCACATAAGCACCACCTGTCAATGTATTGCATTCATTGATTCCTTTCAGACGGGCTGCTGAGTCACATATTTAGCCTAATGGTGACAACACAGAAACTTATGATGGATCCTCATCATCATCCCCAGCCTCAATATTCATTGGTTTCTAACAAGAGGATGAGTGAATAGTGTTGGGGACATCTGGGGTCAATGTCTGGACGCGGGTCGGACACATATCTCAGCCATCCTACCAGAGAATCAGAACCCGCAAGTCATTGTGCCATAGTATTACCATAGTGTTAGGCTTACAAACCAGTGAAACCAGTCATATATTCTGCATAATGTTAGTGTCGATCCCTTCATACCGGCCCTGGCCTGAAGTCTTTCTTCACCGATTCCCATATGGCCGGAAGGAAGGTCCACAGAACTGATACGCTCTATTTATGTCCAGTACAATAGGATAGCAGTAGACAAACTACACTTCCTTTCAGCCGCACCTATCCTCTTCCAGTTGACTGTTCACTTCGCTACATTAACGGATGCGGACAGCTAACCTACATGAGAGTACAAAGTGGTTCATTGCAGGCATGCGTCGTATAAAAATGCAGGGCGCGTTTTTGAAATGTATTACTGTAGAGATGAATAGGCAAAAACTACTGCCGCACAGAACACGATAGAAGGTAGGTATATGGCGTTATTACACCGGACACTGATATTTCATAGTTTACCTTTCAATAAAACCCAGATCATATGTCCACACCACAAGCAGAATGCAATGGTATACATCTGACTCAGAGTAATGATTCGGCATTTGTAAGGGTGGTCTTGATTGAACCATAGGTTACTGCAGACACTGCAATTGATTTAACATATTACATGCATATAAATAGCCTATTTCAAAATATTGGCTGCAGATATTTTGAAATGTATCAGAATTTTTCGTATCTTGTTCCTACTAATTGATTGATTCTTGGATTTGAAAACGAAGAAGACTTCCGAGACGTCCACGCGCGGAGATGAATGTACTATTAACCATTAAAAATCTACAAAACATCAAGTTGCCATAAATAACAGTATGGAGTATAGGGAATATAGAGTGAACTCACCAATGAGAAGAGTGAAAAAATGTGCGAGTCCCGTGGCCGCCTTTTGTGTAATCCAATACCAACGAAATATGGAAGAACATGTAATTTCAGAACGTCTTCATGAACATTGGATGAAGCGATGATGCGATGCGGGCAAGTGGTCTTCTTGACGCAAGTACGAGTCAATCAATCCGCTTATAATAAAATAAAACAAAAAAACAAGACGAGCACTTAACAACGATTTCGATAATTTTTTTGGTAATCTTTATGCTTTAGTTGACTGTGCAGTTACGGTCGTACAGACTGGGTTCCTCTCCCAACTCCACTCGCTGGCCCTGCCTTCTGAGCAAGCCTATTGGCACAGACGCCCGGACATGCAAATTTACTCTACCCATTGATGTTTTACAAAAAAACACCACGGACGCAATGTTTCAGACACTCTAAAGTGCCACCGCGTGGTTGTATAATTCAGAAATGTGACTATACTATTGCCACTGAATAGTGACAGCTCTTTTAATTCCATTTTGTTTATAGTCAACCTAAATTGGTATTGAATACTAAAATAAATGGGCTTAAAATGGACAAATCTGTTCTTGTCAGGCAGAAGATGCCATGATGTCCTGCCTTCAAGATCGTGGATGAGAATCTATTGAATGGCTGATGTGTAGGCTATAAAGCATCAGAGATCAATTCTGACTGTGAAGATCCCAGATTTAGCTTCTATTAAAACATTTTAAATTTTTCCCCAAATTACTTTAAATGGTTTCAGTAGACATCATCTTTGTTTGTTTTATTCTCATGTGTAACTCTGTGTTGTTGTTTTTTTGTCACACTGCTTTGCTTTGTCTTGGCCCAGGTCGCAGTTGTAAATGAGAACTTGTTCTCAACTGGCCTACCTGGTTAAATAAAGGTGAAATAAAAATAATTTAAAAAATCAGCATTTAGCAAGGCACAGTGAAATGTGGTGCCTAATAAAATGTGTGATTTAGGGCCAAAATGTAAATGTCCATGCCGATATAAACTAAAACCAGCTGGTAATTATTAGCGCCGTTGCAATCCAACCTTCCTTTACTTAAAACTACAACATCGTTGAGCCTTTCCATTCCCAGCGTATGTGCCAGTCATGACAACTTATTTGATAAATGTCTTGTCTTGAGAAGTGGCAACACTCATACTCGTTTGGCCCTACATGCATTCCTGTGTTGTTTAAAGCTTGTGACTACAGGACTGTAGCACAGCACTCCAAATACACTGATGTCTTATCATACTTATCTAGGGTTGAATAGCGTTAGGGTGCAAACTAAACTGTGATAGAACATTATTGATAGCTTCAGGTCAGACAGTAATAGCCTAGTTAGTCAATATTCCAACTACAAGGACAAGGTAGATGGGCCAGAGATGATTAAACATAACGGCTATCTGTCCATTAGATTCCAGTAGAGGAAATAGCATTAGAATGGAAGGAGCTATTATGATAATGTTGTGTACGTGGACCCTGGAAGGTTTACTCCATCTCAGTCCAGACATGAACAGTAAACCACTCGCGGCGAGTGATTAAGGGAATTCAACATCTAGGGCTCACACCAGTAAACTGTCTTCTCTGTATGCACCGTACATTGCTTCTCCATGAGTAAATCATGGAGTTTCGCAGAATATACATTAAGAAAAAAGATAGGTCGATGTTCACTTCTTCCCTGCCCCATCTTGTAATCATCAGAGTGAACATGTCAAAGGTATGTTTTCATGTTATCTACTGAGCAGGTATATTACACTGTTACTAGCAGGCGCCTGCTAGTAAAGGGGTATATTCATTAGTTTGGTTCTGAATTTAACCCACTTTAAACAGCTATCCACTGGCAAAAGGTCTCCCTTTTAGTCAACTGTTTATTGCAAGGATGGAAACCCACAGAGGAATCATTGATCATGTCTTACAAGACAGCTTAATACTACAACCAAAAAAGGTAGTGAAATAAGCCTTGTGTATTGAGACTAGTATAGAAGAAGACATTTTCCGGCTTTAAATAGTAAATCTTCCCAAAATTGTGTTTTTTAACACAAAATATACCTGTTGAAGATGGCAACAATATCTGAAAGAGCAATCTTTGCAGTGTGACAACTTTTCAGTGTCAAAATGCCTTTTAGGACAAACACTGCCATTTTCAGAAACAAATGTGATGTTTGTGGCATTAACATATGTGAGCGCATATAATAATCAATCTGCATTAAAATGACATGTAAACCAGGGCACATCAAAACACAACCCAACACTCAAAACATGACATGACCTTTTCCCTTACCAGACAGTCAACCTGAACCGTTACACAATTACTATTAACACTAATCTCAAGTGATTCAATCACACAAATGCTATAAGAGTTTCTTTCTGTGTTCTTTGATTCAAGCAGACGCTCCGCCTTCCACTCCTTACTGTCAGACCACCTCATTGAGTAGTGGAGTGGCATCAAGTCACTGATGGAGTCAAAGTGCTGGGAGTCTGTGGATCACCTGTGTAGTACAGTTACAATGTCTTAAATACACATAGTCCACCACCATGGGAGTTGGACAGTCAGTTAGACAGTCAGATAGACAGTCAGTTCTTCCCGCCAGGGTGCCGTCTGACCACTAGTAAGGACCTTTGACCCCATCTAGGCCTGAACTTGGGCAGCCTGCTCCTTCTCCAACCGTCACTGTTGGTAGGAGTTGTAGATGTCCAAGAACATGTCCTTATCGGCAATTTTGGCACCAAGCTTGGAACAGATGAGGAAGGAGCCGGGCCATCTTGCGGTGCAGGGAGTAGGTCTCCCCGGGGGGGTGGGGTATGGCGGTGACGCAGCATGATGGGATCAGCCTCTGGATCCGCTGCGTGGTGCTCTGGGAGCCAAAGTCAAAGGGGTCAGAGTTGGCGAAAGCCTCGCCCATAATCATCATGGCCTCCACGTGGGCGTCCTGGAACGCCTGGGGAAAGATGACATTTCAACACGACAATTCGGTAACACTCTGCATGTATAATACTTTATTACTTGTTATAAACATGTATGAACCTTTATTGTCTTATTAGAAGGATTATAATGTTATTATACATATTAATAATTTAATGTTATGTCCCTCTGTTTTTTTTACTGACTCAAAAGTGTAGAACAGTACATGACAATGTATACAACACTGCCCCAGTAGAAATAGAGAAGGAAGGTGATGTCATAAATCACACATCACAAATATGCACTTCATGATACCATAGTTACCGCTGCACAAAAATACCCTCTTACCTTGGCCTCAAACCCTGTAAAGATCTTAAGGTCCTTGGATTTCTCCAATGGAGGCTGCGTGCACCACCTGAACACAGGCAGACCAACTTACATCATCAAAAGGTTACAAAGAACTAAATCAAAGCCATTTCATATGCTGTGCTCCTGGGTGTAAAATATTAATGGGATCTGTCATTCATCAGGTACAGTGCATTCATAAAGTATTCACACCCCTTCACTTTTTCCACATTTTGTCAAACTACCGCCGTATTATAAAATGTATTAAATTAAATGTTATCCTCAATCTACACACAATACCCCATAATGACAATCTACACACAATACCCCATAATGACAATCTACACACAATACCCCATAATGACAATCTACACACAATACCCCATAATGACAAAGCGAAAATGTTGGCAAATGTTTTACAAATAAAAAAAAACTTATTTACATAAGTATTCAGACCCTTTGCTATGAGACTCCAAATTGAGCTCAGGTGCATCCTGTTTCCATTAATCATCCTTGAGATCAAATCAAATTGTATTTGTCACATGCGCCAAATACAACAGTTGTAGACCTTACCGTGAAATGCTTACTTACAAGCCCTTAACCAACAATGCAGTTCAACAAAGAGTTTAAGAAAATAATTACTAAATAAACTAAAGTAAATAATGTAATAAAAAGTAACACAATGAAGTTACATAAAAATAAAGAGGCTATATACAGGGGGTAACGGTACCGAGTAAATGTGCAGGGGTACAGGTCAGTCGAGGTAATTTGTACATGTAGGTAGGGGTAGTGACTATGCATTGATAATAAACTGAGTAGCAGCAGTGTAAAAACAAAAAAAGGTGTCTACAACTTGATTGGACATGATTTGGAAAGGCACACACCTGTCTATATAACGTCCCACAGTTGACAGTGCATGTCAGAGCAAAAACCAAGCCATGAGGACGAAGGAATTGTCTGTAGAGCTCCGCGACAGGATTGTGTCGGGGTACAGATCTGGGAAAGGGTACCAAAATATTTCTGCAGCATTGAAGATCCCCAAGAACACAGTGGCCTCCATCATTCTTAAATGGAAGAAGTTGGAACCACCAAGACTCTTCCTAGAGCTGGCCGCCCGGCCAAACTGAGCAATTGGGGGAGAAAGGCCTTGGTCAGGGAGGTGACCAAGAACTCAATGGTCAGTCTGACAAAGCTCCAGAGGTCCAGATTGAAGTTTATGGCCTGAAGGCCAAGCATCACGTCTGGAGGAAACCTGGCACCATCCCTACGGTGAAGCATGGTGGTGGCAGCATCATGCTGTGAGGATGTTTTTCCGCGGCAGGAACTGAGTGACTAGTCAGGATCGAGGGAAAGATAAACTGAGCAAAGTAAAGAGAGATCCTTGATGAAAACCTGCTCCAGAGCACTCAAGACCTCAGACTGGGGCGAAGGTTCACCTTCCAACAGGACAACAACCCTTAGCACACAGCCAAGACAACGCAGGAGTGGCTTCCGGACAAGTCTCTGAATGTCCTTGAGTGGCCCAGCCAGAGCCCGGACTTGAACCTGATCGAACATCTCTGAAGAGACCTGAAAATAGCTGTGCAGCGACGCTCCCCATCCAACCTGACAGAGCTTGAGAGGATCTGCAGAGAAGAATGGGAGAAACTCCCCAAATACAGGTGTGCCAAGCTTGTAGCGTCAGACCCAAGAAGACTGGAGGCTGTAATCGCTGCCAAAGGTGCATCAACAAAGTACTGAGTAAAGGGTCTGAATATGTTTTTGCTTTGTAATTTGTATTGTGTGTAGATTGATGAGGATTATTATTTATTTAATCAATTTTAGAATAAGGCTGTAACGTAACAAAATGTGGAAAAGTCAAGGGGTCTGAATACTTTCCGAATGCGCTGTAATTGATAGGGCACACCGTGACACCGTAGCAATAGGTTGTTCAGGTAGTCCGTCCCCGTTTCAGTCCATTTGGTGTTAATGCACACGACAGGTTAACTTACCTGTACGTAATCATCTGCCTCAGGGTAATCCCGGCACGCACTGAAATCCAATCCCAACAGAATAATCTGGAGACACATAGTGGGCAGAGGTTTAACTACAAAACAACAATCGCCACCATACATGTTCATAAATGCTGGGAATAAAGTTGTATGTTCTTATGAAAATGTACAGTTGAAGTCAGAAGTTTACATACACCTTAGCCAAATACATTTAAAAACTCAGTTTTTCACAATTCCTGACATTGAATCCTAGTAATAATTCCCTGTCTTAGGTCAGTTAGGATCACCACTTTATTTTAAGAATGTGAAATGTCAGAATAATAGTTGAGAGAATGATTTATTTCAGCTTTTATTTCTTTCATCACATTCCCAGTGGGTCAGAAGTTTACATCACTCAATTAGTATTTGGTAACATTGCCTTTAAATTGTTTAACTTGGGTCAAACGTTTCAGGTAGCCTTCCACAAGCTTCCCACAATAAGTTGGGTGAATTTTGGCCCATTCCTCCTGACAAAACTGATGTAACCGAGTCAGGTTTAAAGGCCTCCTTGTTCGCACACGCTTTTTCAGTTCTGCCCACACATTTTCTATAGGATTGAGGTCAGGGCTTTGTGATGGCCACTCCAATACCTGGACTTTGTTGTCCTTAAGCCATTTTGCCACAACTTTGGAAGTATGCTTGGGGTCATTGTCCATTTGGAAGACCCATTTGCGGCCAAGCTTTAACTTCCTGGCTGATGTCTTGAGATGTTGCTTCAATATATCCACATAGTTTTCCTTCCTCATGATGCCATCTATTTTGTGAAGTGCACCAGTCCCTCCTGCAGCAAAGCACCCCCACAACATGATGCTGCCACCCCCGTGCTTCACGGTTGGGATGGTGTTCTTCGGCTTGCAAACCTCCCCCTTTTCCTCCAAACATAACGATGGTCATTCTGGCCAAACAGTTCTATTTTTGTTTCATCAGACCCGAGGGCATTTCTCCAAAAAGTACGATCTTTGTCCCCATGTGTAGTTGCAAACCGTAGTCTGGCTTTTTTATGGAGGTTTTGGAACAGTGGCTTCTTCCTTTGCTGAGCGGCCTTTCAGGTTATGCCGATATAGGACACGTTTTACTGTGGATAGAGATACTTTTGTACCCGTTTCCTCCAGCATCTTCACAAGGTCCTTTGCTGTTGTTCTGGGTTTGGTTTGCTCTTTTCGCACCAAAGTACGTTCATCTCTAGGAGACAGAACGCGTCACCTTCCTGAGCAGTATGGCGGCTGGGTGGTCCCATGGTGTTTATACTTGCGTACTATTGTTTGTACAGATGAACGTGGTACCTTCAGGCGTTTGGAAATTGTTCCCAAGGATGAACCAGACTTGTGGAGGTCTACAATTATTTTTCTGAGGTCTTGGCTGATTTCTTTTGAGATTCGCACGATGTCGAGCAAAGAGGCACTGAGTATGAAGGTAGGCCTTGAAATACATCCACAGGTACACCTCCAATTGACTCAAATTATGTCAATTAGCCTATCAGAAGCTTCTAAAGCCATGACATAATTTTCTGGAATTTTCCAAGCTGTTTAAAGGCACAGTCAACTTAGTGTATGTAAACTTCTGACCCACTGGAATTGTGATATAGTGAATTATAAGTGAAATAATCTGTCTGTAAACAATTGTTGGAAGAATTACTTGCGTAATTACTTACAAAGTAGATGGCCTAACCGACATGCCAAAACTATAGTTTGTTAACATGAAATCTGTGGAGTGGTTGAGAAATGAGTTTTAATGACTTCAACCTAAGTGTATGTAAACTTCTGACTTCAACTGTATGTTTAATTGTACATGTATTCAGTTAAATTCATTATAACGCTATTTGATACAAACACTAGCTTGAAGGTCAGAGTCATGGTACTGATGAATTACAAAGCACCCGAGTCCCAAATGGCCCCCTATTCCCTACATAATCAGTGCAGCCTGTGGGCTCTGGTAAAAAGTAGCACACCATATAGAGAATAGGGTGCCATATGGGACGTCCCAAGCATCTTGTCACAAGCTCACTCGTCCTCTCACCTTGTTCTGCTCAGCGTTGTAAAAGAAGTCGGCCCAGTTGGGGTCCGTCTGCATGAAGCGTAACTCAAAGAGCTCTCTCAGACAGGATGTTGAAGCAGATCTGTGGGGAAAATACATTTGAGACCACAGGGGTCAATTTACCAGTCCAAGGCAGCATCCCAAATGGCGACCTATTGCACCAAATAGGGGATAGGGAGACATTTTGTACGCAGCCCTACATAGTGAGAGATAGTGTCAACACTCAACTCGGGTTACTGCCCTCTGCTGGTGCATCAGAAAGGTGGCTTTAGAGTATCCTTTTAAGTATTAATAATCTTCTCAGTTTTCTGTGGTTTTCATTTCATCCCAATGCCATAGGTGCTGAATCATGAGTGAAACGTTGTCTGTTTACAAAGTAAGAACCCTGGAGTCATTTTAAACCAGATTCTACAAATCGCTGGAGCCATCTAATAAATATGAATGATTCCTCTTCTTCTGGGTATAGATACAATGGCATATGACTCATTGACTAATTTCTTCAAATCAATGATAACTGAGAAGAGCACATTATACAGCTGGTCTGCAGTGTTCATAGTTTAGCAACCAATCTAACGGTTAAGTCAGGATTTCCCAAACTCCTTCTTCAGGACCCCAAGGGGCGCACGTTTAGTTTTTTGCCCAAGCACTACACAGCTAATTCAAATAATGAACTAATCATCAAGCTTTGATAATATGAATCAGCTGTTTAGTGTTAGGGCAAAAACCAAAATGTGCACCCCCTTGGTAAACGCTGGGTTAAGGGCGGTCATAGCTAGAAAAAGGTATCCAGTCAGTCAACCAGTCACTGAGTTAGACTAAGGGTAGCCAATGATGTGGCCACAACATCACCCCACAGCGCTACCAGGATAGAGGCCATTCACCACATTCACCCAATGTTCATTCTCCTGGGTGGAGATCAGAGGTCAGCTCTTACCTGATGCTTTATGACAGCCTCTCTCTTGTAGTCACACTCCCATGCCAGCTCCCTTTGAAGGACCTCTAGACTACTGTCTGCAAACAAGCCTGTGAGAAACTTATGTCAATATAAGTTAGGCAGCTTCCTGGGGTACTAGGTACTTTCTCACTACAAAGCATTCAATACAGAGGACCAATGATTATTTAAGAGTTTTTAGATTATTTTTGTAATGAAAAGCGCTATATAAATTAAATAAATGATTATTATTATTATTATAGGTTTGGATTTCTGAACACTTACCCTCTGGTAGGACAACACTCATCTTCAACACAGACATCAGGTTGTTGATATCACTGTGGATGCTCTCGCCTACTCCTGGGTACTGCAATGGAGAGAGAGAGAACAGACATCCAGAATTACATGAGTAAAGATCAAAGACCGTCTGAGAATATCAAGAATCGAATCTTAAGAGCTCCCATGACAAAACACAGCGAGAATCTCTTTAACGGAACAATAACCTTTATTACAAGTTAGTGTTAGAAAAAGGCACCCAAACATTAACTAGGTGTCAGGATGTTAAGTAGATTACTATACTATTGAACCTGGCATTGGAGCCTGGTTCTCTTTGGATGTGTATGGCATCCCTCACCTGGATCTTCATGGCGACCTCCCTGCCGTCCTAAAACGACGACAGCTTCTCCCTCCAGCCCGCACCTAGCTCCTCCTCCAGAACAAATACAGAGCAGAGCAGACATCAGTCTAGAAGTCCAATTCAATTCCAAAATGGACTTGCAAACAGTCAGAGTAGTGGAATGTCAAATAGTACAGTATGTCTATCAGTACTGTACATTATCTGAAGTTCAACAAGACATGTCAGTGTATGCATGACTCACATTCATCTGCCAGGCGGGCATGAAGTCTGCGCTTTGTCAGACCCGCTCAAAGATCTTCTGTAGCTGGGGGTTTATGAAGGAGTTATCTACAGAGAAGAACACAACAAGTGTTACATTTACCTAGTATACATAGGATGTAATGTAGCATCCATAATACCTTTATAGGTGCAGCATAACCATCCAACAAGTATTCCAATTGAATTAATCAAAGGTAATGTGCTGGGTGACAGAGGAGAGATTAGATCAGATCACTATACCTTGTATGCTGAGCATCTGTCCTATTTTGAGGGCTGCCCCTCTGACATTGGCCTCGGACAGGAGAGGGGAGTCCAACAGGGCACCCTCTGAGAAAGACATGGTATTACAGAATCAGGATGAATGAGGGAAGCAAGCATAGAGCGAAACAAACTAAAGTCTGAATTCATGAGCAAGACTGGAGTAAGTACATTGTTAAATGAGAAATACTGTATATCATAACATACCATGGTGAACCAAGCCATATTGAGAGGAACTTCAATCAGTCCAGATTAAACAAAATGCCAGCCTGGCAGCCAATAGTACAACCTCCAGTGACTATCAGGTGACCGTCTATTGTGCCACCTATCATGCAGCTTCTTCATCTCAGGGTCAGTAAGACATGTTACATAACAAGGGCCTGAGAGACTATATACCACCATGTTTCAGCTACCGCACATGCCTGGGATCAAAGACAATCAGTAGGTAAGCCTACGCCACTGACCTTCAGCTTAACAATAGACCTGACGAGTGCCTGCTTGGACTCCCTGGCCTTCTTGATGTCCTCTGGGGTGAGTCTGGCCACTACCGAGTCATGGACAAACCTGGTGTGGTGTTGTGTTGAGGCGAAGTGCAGGAACCGGACACTTTGGCCGGTCCAGCCTGCTCCCCCTGGACCCCCGGCTGGGCTGAGAGGCACTCCGCTGGGCATCTCTGTGGCCCCTGGACCCCCGGCTGGGCTGAGAGGCACTCCGCTGGGCATCTCTGTGGCCCCTGGACCCCCGGCTGGGCTGAGAGGCACTCCGCCATTTAGCAGCCTCGTCCAGATCCATTTCCTCCCATCCCTCAGCATCAGGGAACACATCCTCCTTGATAGACTGTTGCTGAATATGGAAAAATTAAATGTCTCTTCAGGCAATAGACACCATGGTGCATGTTAAGCAGATTCAGTGGAATGTGTTTTCAATCCCCTCCCCCCGTACACACGTACACACACACACACACACACACACACACACACATACTTTAAACAATCTAGTTACCTATACATTTAGTCTAAGCTTTGCTTATCATTGAAGATGATTCAGTGTGAATTACATGTAATACACACGTGTGACTGCGACCTGCACTCCTCACGAGCTAAGGCATTAGTTAACTAAGTAACATATATCCTTTCCCAAAGATGTTAAATGTTATATTTGGGTAACGTTGAATGCATAGATTTAACCGAAGCCTGTTGTTCACACTAGTTACTAAGTTAGCTAGCTAGGCTTCAACCCCAACATCAGAGCTAATGAATCACTTAGTTAACTTTAGCTAGCTACTTTAAAATATACCGAGGAATTGTCAAAGTCACTTACTATTGATGAAGGGTTGTTTTCTATAGACTGTGGAGTAGCTGACGGCTGTCCTCTTGCCCGTGAAGTGAATGGAAGCTGTTTGGCAACAACTTTCAGACCCGGAAATAGAAGTTTGACTACATTGTAGTACAACTGCGCCCCGCGAAATAGGAGAAGGCGGGCATAATATCACTAGACCAATCATACGCCACGTTTCAATGATTTAACGTGTGATTCACGGATGGACGTATGTCCACTGAACAAATCAGAGAAGTGGAAGTGGTAGCTACGGCAACCCAATGGCCAATGACTTTGCGTATCGACTTGGCGCGGCACCAAAATGCACGTGTTTGGCAATGTAGTTACAAAATCACGAGGCTGGTGCTGATGCTTAGTGGCTTGTATTTATGGACGAAAAAAAATTACCAATAAAATAATAACAAATATATAAAATAAGGTATCTTTCGTCTCTCTGTGTTTCATAATTTTCATTCAATTCGCAAGAGGCTGAATGTATCTCACTGGAGAAAGCATCCGAGAGAGCCATACAGCGCCTCAAGGTGAATGTTGAACTTGTTGCACACTTATCCAGATGATGCTGCTAACTATTTTGCGCAATGATGCTATTGGAGGGAAAATGTGGGGGGGAAATGGTAAGCAGCATCATGCGGATGTGTGTGCAACAAAAGTTCAACATTCACAGTCTGCTCCGATTTCTGTCAAGCCTTCTACGCATACAGTTCCACGCATACGTTCAATAAATCCAACGTTTGCATTGGTTTTACTTAATTCTCCATACTGGCCAATGATTATAAAGGCAATTCTAATCTAACCATAAATGCATACAGTGTGCCTCTGGCTGAGAGGATGGAAGTTAAATATGTAGTTAGATATATTTAACTAACGTTAACTAGTTGGCTAATCTTTGCCCATGAAAGGACGTTTGGCTAGGGAGCAAGCATTTTAGCCAGGTTGCCTGTGACAACCAAAACTAAAAGCATGTACTGTATGACAGAGTCATAGACCGTTTCTGCAACATGGAAGAAAGGGTGGCATTGGCATTTCTCTTCAAGTAGGATGAGTCAACATGTTTTTTTTAGACACACACAAACACACACACACAGAAATCAGTACCATGGATAGCCACATGATATTTAGCTTACGTTGATTGGACAAAATTGCTTTTGGAATCTTTTAGTTATCACTTTATTAGACTAAGCATTGGTGATTTGATGATGTTGATATGCTGTTGAAATTGAGCTACAGTTTTCTTTTCTACTTGTATTAACTCTCCAGTGTTCTAAATCAATAGTTGTTTAGTGGTCCGAAAATCTTGGAAACATTTACTTGTTTAACCATGCTGTAGGTCATGTAAATGTTTGTTACATGCAATATGCTTTGTGGACTCCACCGGACAGATGTTGCTCTCCGTTTCGGAGACAAAGGTGTGGTTAAATTTATTCTGCCACTGTGTCTTTTTATTGTCTCGGCCTTAGGCCTATATATCACAGTGTCAAGGCATATGAACTAACAGTTTATAGAGCAAACAACGTCATAGAGCCCCACAGTGGAGGTGTCATAATACCCATAAATCCTAGAGGTCAATGAGGAAAATGGTTCCAATCGTTTTTCCACTATTCATTTCTCCCATAGGGGAATTTAGAAACACTTCTAATAAGGGCTGTGTTTTGTGTAGGCTTACCCTGGTGTGGCATTTTGATAACCATGTAAATCTCTCTCGGACAAGGTGACTTTTATCAATATATTAGCCTATATTTTCTCTCAGATTTGAAAATGCTAATTTGCATTAAAGTAGACTACAATTCCCTGCAAGCTCCTGCACGTCATCTCTAGCTGATACAGGTATTGCGTCAATTTAAAACTTCCACAAGACAGATTGCAGAATTGCCCATTTAAAGAAATGTAGCCTATTTATTAATTACTACATTTAGTTAACATTAAATAGTAATCCAGAGATTGTTACCACAGGTAATGACTGGAGCGGAATCAGTGGATCAAATACATCCAACACATGGTTTCCAGGTGTTTGATGCCATTCCATTTGCTCCTTTCTGGCCATTATTATGAGCCGTCCCCTCAGCAGCCTCCACTGATTCTTAACTTAGCCTCGATTCGGCTGTCTCGTCCAGATCATCATGGCATTTGTAGTTCTTTATGATAGCCACATTAGCAGCTAATTAGCATTTTTTTTTTGGGGGGGGGGGGTAAATACAGGCAAATATATTGCTAAAAGTCACATCGTCCTTAAGAGATTTACACGGTTTTCAAAAAGTCACGCCAGGGTAAGCCTAAAAACGGAAAAATGAATGGTGGAAAAACGATAGGAACCATTTCCCTGTTTGACCTTTAGGTTTTATGGGTATTGTGACTCATACTGTGGTACTCTATTATCATGACACAATAGGTTGTAATATGGCCTTTTTTTTCCAGGCTTGGCTTCCCCAGTGATTTTACCCACACACCACCACTGCTGATGCTGAGTATCTTTTGGGATAAATAAAGGAAATTCCTACACAGTAGCCAAGTAATGCAATAGCTCAGCAATCTGCTCCATCAAACAAAGGTACATTTCACCATGAAACCTTCAGCAAACGGGGTGATGCAGCGCCCCCTAAAAAATAAAAACAATCAAACATATTTCCACAACAAGATTAGTGAACTAGGCCTTTATTACTCCTGTTCTCCTCAGCACCTTTTGGTCGTTTAGCAGACACTCTTTTCCAGAGTGACTTACAGTCAGTGCATTTAACAAAGATAGATAAAAAACATATCACAGCCATAGCAAGTTACTGTTACTGAGAATGTTGTTATAGTGAAGGCGTGTAGTTGAAAATGTATTTTGTGTCGAAATTACAAAATACCTCAATATACCTGTATTTGATGTAAATACTGGAATGGAGTTTTTAGCTGGAATGGAATGTTCAAAATGTTGACCACCTGTAAGTTACAACCTAATGGAAATGTTCCCTTCAATTCTTGATACACATAGGAAACTGTTGAGCTTGAAAAACCCAGCATCGTTACAGTTCATGACACAAACTGGTGCGTCCGGCACCTACTTCCATACCCCGTTTAAAGGCACTTAAATCTTTTGTCTTGCCCATTCACCCTCTGAATGGCACACATACACAATCCATGTCTCAATTGTCTCAAGGCTTAAAAAACCTTCTTTAACCAGTCTCCTCCCCTTCATCTACACTGATTGGAATGGATTTAACAAGTGACATAAATAATGGATCATAGCTTTTACCTGGATTCATTTGGTCAAGTATGTCATGGAAAGAGCATGTGTTGTTAATGTTTTGTATACTCAGTGTTGTTCAGCACAGTAGAGTACATTACTGGCCACAAAATGAGGTGGAAACTGAGCTGCACTTCCTAATCTACCAAATGTATGACCATATTAGATACACATATTTTCCTCAGATTACACAGACCTACAAAGAATTCCAAAACAAATCCAATTTTGATAAACTCCCATATATATTGGGTGAAATACCACAGTGTGCATCACGGTCGCAATATTTGTGACCTGTTGCCACAAGAAAAGGGCAACCAGTGAATAACAAACACCATTGTAAATACAACCTATATTTGTTTATTTATATTTGTTTATTTATTTTCCCCTTTGTACTTTAACTATTTGCACATCATTACAACACTGTATATAGACACACTATGACATTAGAAATGTCTTAATTATTTTGGAACTTTTGTGAGTGTAGTGTTTACTGTAAATGTTTTATTGTTTATTTAACTTTTGTGTATGATCACTTGCTTTGGCAATGTAAACATAAGTTTCCCATGCCAATAAAGCCCCTTAAATTGAAATTGAATATAAATTTAGAGAGAGCGAGAGAGTTAGGGGGGGGGGGGGGGAGCCATACATGCCATATATGGGCACACCATCAACTCTGCCTCGCTATTGGCTGTGCGCCTTGTGCAGCTGCCCGTCAACAAGATGGCCTTCCTCCACCGACGTTCTGACACCGATTATTTTGGTTGTTCAGAGAATATACCGTAAAAGCCAGCCTGTGTCAGTTGTAAAAAGGTAGCCAGGTGAACGAGGAGGAAGAGTGTGAAACAGGCTCAGGATCAGCACAGATAGATGGTGTACAATCTAAAAAAAAACCGGACAGCAGGCGTCGATATTTACATTAGATTGATATTAGAAAGTGCTCTGCTGCCAGATAAACCGGGGTCACCTGCACCCCCGTCCTGCTCAATCTGATTCCTTGGTCGGTTGTTGAGGGAAACAGGCGACGGGGTGGGGGGGGGGGTGATAGTACTGGTGATAGTACTGTCATCTCCACTGTTGCAGGTCAAGAACTTGCGGATCTACAGGTAAGATGACAACTTGAACATTTACACTTGACGCTAGCTGCATTTAAACCCAAGTCTAAGCTAGCTAACACGGTTAGCCTGCAACACACAATGTGGGTTCCGTTGCTGTTTTGTTTGGCTAACTGACGTTAGCCTAGCCAGCACACAACGTTACGCACGATAACTCGTTTTTGTTTTCGTAAAATACATATAATGTGGTGCCTATGTTAGTGTTTGTAACAATGCAACGCGTTAACTTTAACGTTAAGCTAAACTAGCCGTTATGAAATGAAGTTGGTTAGCTAACGTTACCTAGGTAGCTATTTGATAGCTAACGTCACCTATCTAACGTTAGCCACTAACGATAGTGTTTACTTCTTTGGGCCTGCACGTCATAGTTTCTAGTTAGCGTACGTGATTAGCAGATAGCCAACCTAACTTTGCTTATTAATATAGGGAGGTTAACGTTATAACTTAGTTATAGGAATAGTTAAACCATCTGGTTAAACACAGGCTGGATTACTGTTTCGTCTTACTCCTAGGTAACTAGATTGCGCAATTGTTAACATTTTGATATTTTTGTTAACTTCAACTGACTGATCAATGTTGGACAACTGAAAAAAACACCTATGAGCATGTCAGTAATTAGTCCTTGGCTAATCATGGTTACTCATGTTGACCACCTGTAAGTTACAAACTAATGGAAATGTTCCCTTCAATTCTTGATACACATGGGAAACTGTTGAGCTTGAAAAACCCAGCATCGTTACAGTTCATGACACAAACTGGTGCGTCCGGCACCTACTTCCATACCCTGTTTAAAGGCACTTAAATCTTTTGTCTTGCCCATTCACCCTCTGAATGGCACACATACACAATCCATGTCTCAATTGTCTCAAGGCTTAAAAAACCTTCTTTAGCGTGTATCCTCCCCTTCATCTACACTGATTGGAGTGGATTGAACAAGTTACATAAATAATGGATCATAGCTTTTACCTGGATTCATTTGGTCAAGTCTGTCATGGAAAGAGCAGGTGTTGTTAATGTTTTGTATACCCAGTGTTGTTCAGCACAGTTGAGTACATTACTCTAGCAGGCTTTACTGTGAACTGTACTTAACTCTATTCTACTGTGCTGTACTGAACTATACTAAACTTTTTATTTTTTTACTGTACACTACCAAATTTCTAATTCTTTTCGTTGTCCGCTGTCGGTCGGTGCTCAGTGGGTAAGGAAGCTGGTTACAGTAAATGGAAAGAGCGGAGGCTCATGGGTAGGTGTCAGTAAATAGTCGTGAGAGGTGACATTAACTGGAGGAAGAGAGAAGGAGAGGGGTTGTCCAGGCTGTTTTTACACTTGCTTTGATCTCCAGACGACAGAAAGAGAACCGTTGTGGAAGGGTGGACTGTAGCAGGTGACCCAACAGTGGTTTGTGACTACTATGATTTCCCATTGTAGCCAATTCAATTCCTGTTACCAATTTGGTAAAATAATGCAGCGTTTGAATCACTTAATAATTCATAACCAAATAGAAAATAGGTAAAAACACTAATTTGTAGGTCTACGTTTACTTGTTACTTTTGTAAGCTTACATTATCCTCCCTCATGATGGAGAGAAATTGGAAAATATCTTAAAGATATGTAGGTTTTTGGTAATAGAATTAAGACACAGGGCAATGTTTCTTAAACTTACACAAACTAAATATAAATGTTGATATTAGCTGTCAGGGGTCTTCACATAAACATTATTGTGTTTTGATGTATTTCTAATAAATTTAAGGCTTTTCCTGGTAGATGTTTTCCAAGGCCCTTTTCCATCTGTTTGAATAGAAATCTAAGCCGTTGCTTAGTCTTAATATTAAAAGAAAAAATGTTTTAAATGCCTCAATTTCTTAAATATAGACTTAGCTTTAATTAGACACCAGATTTAACATGATCCTATGAACTTGTTGGTCCTCAAGGGTCCTTTTACATTGTAATGCCCTCTTTTCTCAAAGACGTAATCAAACTACAGGATAAGCACCTATGTTGTTGGTGAGCTGGTATCTGTTATTCAACTGAGAACTAGGCCTATACATTTTTATCTTTGGTACTTTAGAATCAGAAGTATGGGAATAATGGGGCATTGAAACGTAAAGCCTTTGGCATCTTCATGATTCATCTTCACGTCTATATTCAATAGTTCCAGGGAACATCCATTGGTGCGCCTGCTTGGTTCAGCCTAAAATCCTCTCAGAATAGCCTGTGTATCAGTTTTGTATTGTATCAGGGTTTGTATTCAATGTTTACAGATAAACAACAATTCACAATTTTGGCAAGCACTGCCCTGGCCCTTACAAACAAGACTATTTGAGTAAGGGGGGTTGGTGATGAACTCTTTTCGTTGAAGCCAAATGGTGGAAAGAAACAACCCAATGAGTTATAGTTTAAAAGGAGTGCATAGATATCCATTGCAGTTTAGAGAACCACAGCTGATAGACCAAACACTTCTATAGCCAGCTTGTCTGCTTGATCATGACAAAGGCACTGGGTTAATTTTATCGGGGATGGGTGGAGTCCATTGTTCTTGTAGACGAGCATCATCAGCCTCACCTGCTGCCCGAGCTACTGCTGTATTGTCCCTGCAGGCGCAGCCAAGGCGAGGGCCAGTGGCCGGAGTAATTTATCACCTCTGCATAGTCCACCATTCCCAAAGCTTCTGAAAGGGAGAGGGAGGATGACACTAGAGGTGAATGAGGGGCCTGTCTGAATTATCTGAGGACAGCCTGGAATTAGGAAGAAAAAAATGAACAAGTGTTTTTCGCTAAACATTCCTTCAAGACTATTCTAACGCGGGTATTTTAGTGGCCGCAATGTTTTTCGGAATGCTCCAGATAGAAACTTTAGAATTTAAATGTATTCTGTGGCTGTCATGTGGCAAATGGACAACTGTGTTTTTGTTTCTATACATTCCCTGTTTTAATCTGGAGCATTCCGTTATGATGTTGAGCCTGCTGAATATCCTCCAGCAGAAAGCCTCTGGATTGTTTGAGCGAGGTCATGATGGAGGAATGAGTCCTCCTGCGTTGGTGTGTGTAGTTCAACCGTCGGACAACTTAGGGAGCCAGTGAGAGACGAGCCTCTGGCACGGCACTCAGCGATTTCTGCACTGCTGCTGGGCATGGACAGGATTTGGAGGATTAAGCAAAAAGCTTAAAACCAGCCTTAATTTGCAGGAATTGATTCAAATGAGGAAAGAAAAAAACTGCATTATCGTTGCAGAGGTTTTATCAGCTGTCAGGGAATGAAGTCTTCATGGATACAGATGTTCGTCAACATCTGGGCCATGTTTTGGTCCATGGATATCACTCGAATACAACGAAGGGTCTCGTGTCCTCACATTTTGTGGACTTTGTCATCATTCAGGCTATTACTCATTACCTGACATTAAGCCTGTATAGATGTCTTTAAACACACTGCTTGTATTTGACTGTGAGTTCAGCTTTGTTTCAGCTGGTAGGGAGACACGGTAGAATAGCTAGCCTATAGGCTACTAGAACCGAATACTGCATGCCATTCATTACTATTGTAGCATTTTACTGCCACCTGTTCATCAGACGCCTTATTTCCTAATTAAATTGCAGGCTAAACTGTGGGATAGCCTATTTATTGCCCCGCCCGCTTCCATCTCCATCTTCTGAAGCACTGTTGGTGGGCTAGCTCTAAATAATAGATACTGGTCAATAGAGAGGGAATCTGACTGGAGCCATTCAATCACTCACTGGCTGCCACTCACTGCTTCAGGAAGTTCCAGTGTTTGTCACAAAGATGGACAAACTGACTGGCACTCACTGTCCCTGTTACGCCATCCAATCTTTTTATGGGTGGGTGGTGGCCCTGGGATGTACTTCATACAGGGACTAATCTGCAGGCTCTTAGCTGGAGCTGTGTGATTATAAAGCCCTTAACCAACCCAGGAGTAGTTCTGGCCTCTGACGCACACACACACAAACAGCCTGGGTAGCAGACTAGTCAGTGGAGAATGTACACATTATCATGCTTTCAACTGGCTACAAGTATAGATAGCAGTCAAACACAGGCCTATATCTAGCCTAAGAGTCACCTCCGGGGCCAAGCAATAGTGTTACACTAGTGCTGTGTGTCTCGATTTGTTTGGGATCACAGGATGGAAACAGTGGGGCTTGTTCAGTTTTTTTTTTTAGTTTTTTTTTTTTACGAGATGTTATATATGACCAAAAGTATGTAGACACCTGCTTGTCGAACGTCTCATTCCAAAATCATGGGCATTAATATGGAGTTTGTCCCCCCCTTTGCCCCTATAACAGCCTCCACTCTTCTGGAAAGGCTTTACACTAGATGTTGGAACATTGCTGCAGGGACTTGCTTCCATTCAGCCACGAGCATTCGTGAGGCCGGGCACTGATGTTGGGCGATTAGGCTCGGCTCGCAGTCTGTGTTCCAATTCACCCCAAAGGTGTTTGATGGGTTTGAGGTCAGAGCTCTATGCAGACCAGTCAAGTTCTTCCACACCAATCTCGACAAACCATTTCTGTATGGACCTCGCTGTGTGCACGGGGGCATTGTCATGCTGAAACGGGAAAGGGCCTTCCCCAAACTGTTGCCACAAAGCTGGAAGCACAGAATCGTCTAGAATGTCATTATATGCTGTAGCGTTAAGATTTTCCTTCACTGGAACTAAGGGGCGTAGCCTGAACCATGAAAAACAGCCCCAGACCATTATTTCTCCTCCACCAAACTTTACAGTTGGCACTATGCATTGGGGCAGGTAGCGTTCTCCTGGCATCCGCCAAACCCAGATCCGTCCGTCGGACTGCCAGAGGGTGAAACGTGATTCATCACTCCAGAGAACACGTTTCCACTGCTTCAGAGTCCAATGGCGGTGAGCTTTACACCTCTCTAGCCAACGCTTGGCATTGTGCATGGTGATCTTAGGCTTTTGTGCGGCTGCTCGGCCTTGGAAACCCATTTCATGAAGCTCCAGACAAACAGTTCTTGTACTGACGTTGTTTGCGTCCAGAGGCAGTTTGGAACTTGGTAGTGAGTGTTGCAACCGAGGACAGATGATTTTTTTACCCGCTTCAGCACTCACCGGTCCTGTGAGCTTTTATGGCCTACCACTTCGCGGGTGAGCCGTTATTGATCCTAGAGTTTTCCACTTCACAATAACAGCACTTACAGTTGACCGGGGCAGCTTTAGCAGGGCAGAAATTTGAATAACTGACTTGTTGGAAAGGTGGCATCCTATGACAGTGCCATGTTGAAAGTCACTGAGCTCTTCAGTAAGGCCATTCTACTGCCAATGTTTGTCTATGGAGATTGCATGGCTGTGTGCTCAATTTTATACACCTGTCAGCAATGGGTGTGGCTGAAATGGCCAAGTCCACTAATGTGATGAGGTGTCCACATACTTTTGTGTGTGTGACATATAGTAAAGTGTGTGTGGACACCTCTTTACATTAGTGGATTTTGTCATTTCCGCCACATCCGTTGCTGACACATTACACACAAGTCTTCCGGACTTCCTTGTGCACTGCGACTTGGTTTCTGAACCTCCAAGAGGCTAGAAGCTGATTTGCCTATAATTTGCAGTGCTCTTGGTGTCTTGGTGTAATGAACAGCTAGGTGACATATTTCATCCAGTGAGTCTCTCACACTCTTCCATAGTGGTTGCTTCTGAATCAGCATGTCACACATATATATATATTTATATTTATATTTATTTTTATTTTTATTTTTGTATCATACAGGGAAGTAGAGATGAAACGGTATGACAATGTCATATCACGGTTATCAGTATTATTGCGGTATTGTTAAAATGGGCTGGAAAAGTTAAAAAATATACTGATATACACACACATTAACATTAAAGATGGCACCCTGTTGCCATGAGAGGTAAAGGTTTCCTTAGTGCAGGTTTTAAATGAACACAACCTTAAGAAAGCAAATCAAATGTGCATATAAAAGCAACACAAGTAAAGCAATGTGCCTGTAAGAACAATACAACCATATATAAACAAATCCAATGTGCAGGTGTTGACATTAAAATAACAACACAGAATATGTCAACAAATCAAATGAACAGCACTGATTGTATGTCCGTTCTCCTTCATAAAGAAACAAGGTGCTGCTGGCCTAACATCCTGTATGTATGCATCTTTGTTGACTTGAGATTGAAATGTATCATGTTCTTTGCGATGTAATATGAAAGGGCTGCAGGGAGGTCTTGAGCATGTTCTGATGTGGGTGCATAAGCAGCCTGCCTATTTAAATGCTTGCTCTAGTGTCTGTGTCAACACTGTAGATGAGGAGGAACCAGTAGCATCACTGGGTTTGTCTGCTGCACACCACTCTGGAAACAAGGGAATAGCAAATGTATTATTATTATTGTGTTACATTATAATTATCTCACTCTCACATCTTCTGTGTTGCATTTGAGTATATGCAATGACCCCATGCACAATTTACATAAATACAAATGAGTCTGAAGAAGACCGTGATAGTAATTTCAATGAGCCCAACAATTGACATAAATACAAGTCTTGTATTGGAGTCTATAGTGTTTCTCCTGTTGGAACACTTTTACAACCAAGTCGACGACTGCCGGATTTTAAATGAACAAATGTATATGTTGGTTGGGTGACTAAACTACATAACGTGTTATCGTGTGCAAACATACAGCAGCAGAACAACGTGTAGTGTTTTTACAAGAGTAGGTAACACTGAAAGCTTCAGTTTACATTATTGACAAGCTATTAGCAAGTTAGACAGACAAACCATGACATGTTCCCCCATTCAGAAGTCCCCACATCATGCATTGAGCTAAAAGTGAACTTACCTTGCATTCGCTATTGTAGTGGGTGGTGGTCACGAAGATGACAAGAGATTTGAAGTGTTGCCCCCTTTCTCAGCTATTTTAATTTTGCATGTTCTGCAGACAGGGTGACTATCTTCTATAGTTTCCCTCAGCACTCTTGTAAAACCCGAAATAAGACCATACTTCAGATTTGGTACTCTTAGAAGGCTGAAAAATCTCCCGAACGCTGTCACTGCCTTCCGCCATGTTTTCACACAAAACTCATGTTGCATGCTGCGATGCGTCAGACTGTTGTTAACTTTGGTTGATGCTGGACAGTATTTACCGTGAGGTTTTTCAAACCGTGTTAATCAAATGATGATTACAATGATGATTACAATTTGAAACAGTAATACTAACCGTCTGGAATTTTACTGTGGTTTATCGTGAAACCGGTAACCGTTTCATCCCTAAAGGGAAATCATACTGAGACTAGGGTCTATTTTACAGATGAGCCCTGCATAAAATATACAAAATTGCACAACATATGAAGAAAAACAGACACATTTATCAGCATAGAGGTCTAAAGGTCTTGTTGAAACAGTCTTGTGCCACTTGCTCCTCTTAAGCACCCAGTGCCACATTTTTGGCAGGGTAACATGAAATGGCATGGGCACCCTGGGTAAACGGTTTTCCTGCAGGCCACAGCCAAGGTCCTTTAGACTCCACTACTCTCCCCTTCTAAAAATAGGCTTCCTTGTTTTTCCTCGCCTCCAATCTTCTTTGAAGGGTCAGGATGGGAATTCATTTGCTGTTTTAGTCCTCCCCTCATCCCCTCCTTTAGTCCTCCCCTCATCCCCTCCTTTAGTCCTCCCCTCGTCCCCTCCTTTAGTCCTCCCCTCGTCCCCTCCTTTAGTCCTCCCCTCGTCCCCTCCTTTAGTCCTCCCCTCGTCCCCTCCTTTAGTCCTCCCCTCGTCCCCTCCTTTAGTCCTCCCCTCGTCCCCTCCTTTAGTCCTCCCCTCCTTTAGTCCTCCCCTCGTCCCCTCCTTTAGTCCTCCCCTCCTTTAGTCCTCCCCTCGTCCCCTCCTTTAGTCCTCCCCTCGTCCCCTCCTTTAGTCCTCCCCTCGTCCCCTCCTTTAGTCCTCCCCTCGTCCCCTCCTTTAGTCCTCCCCTCGTCCCCTCCTTTAGTCCTCCCCTCCTTTAGTCCTCCCCTCGTCCCCTCCTTTAGTCCCCTCCTTTAGTCGTCCCCTCCTTTAGTCGTCCCCTCGTCCCCTCCTTTAGTCCTCCCCTCCTTTAGTCCTCCCCTCGTCCTCCCCTCGTCCCCTCCTTTAGTCCTCCCCTCGTCCCCTCCTTTAGTCCTCCCCTCCTTTAGTCGTCCCCTCCTTTAGTCCTCCCCTCATCTGCCCCAGACACAAAGCCCCGAAAAAGGAAGCCTTTCATTAGATTGTAAACCTTCTAGGTGAGAGAATTGATATTACAGTGAGCATATATAATGACTAATTGAGTTTAGCTGTTGAGGCTGTCTGAAAGCATGTCTTCCGGACTTCCTTGTGCACTGCGACTTGGTTTCTGAACCTCCAAGAGGCTAGAAGCTGATTTGCCTATAATTTGCGGTGCTCTTGGTGTCTTGGTGTAATGAACAGCAAGGTGACATATTTCATCCAGTGAGTCTCTCACACCCTTCTATAGTGGTTGCTTCTGAATCAGCATGTCACAGAATTAGACTAGTTAACTTAGGTACTTAATGCTAATGCAACATGTAGAATGCATGGGAAAATTGTCCCTCAAATTAGATTTTTAGATGTGTAATGTAATTAAATGAGCTGTTTGTCTCCCCCAGCTAGATGACCTATGATGGTGAATTGTATTACAGCTCTCTAACTCTTCTCTCTACAGGTTGTATGTGGCGGTGCCTGCTGGCTGGCACAGAGAGAATGAGTGGCGTGGTGCACAGCAGATGCCCAGCCTAGACGCCACCGATATGCTTCCCTCCGGTCCGTGATGGACCGAGACACCTTCTCCCACATCCGACTGTGGTGCCCACGCCCCTTTGGCACCTACTCCCAGAACAAGCCCAGAAGCACGGGTACGGGGGGCAGTGGGGCAGCTCCCACCCTCTGCAAGGATGACACTGCAGGGCGCACGTCGCTGGAGGCCGGGGGAAGCGTTGACGTCCAGGAGGATGAGGATGGGAAGGTGCTGCTGGACACCTGGTACGTCATCAAGCCGGGAAACACCAAGGAGAAGATTGCCTTCTTCGTGGCCCACCAGTTCAGTGGGGTGGGCCTGCCTCGACCCAGTGCCATAAAGGTGAAAGGGAACTGGGCCACGGACTGCACGAAGGCCAAGCGCAGGCGGCGCTGCTCCTCCTACGACCCCCCCACCCGGGCCCAGACCAACATTATACCCCCCCCACCGCCCCCAAAAGCCTCCACCCCAGAGGACGTCCCCAGCGTGAGCGAGACTGACTTGCTGTCTGTGGCTGAGATGGTGGCCCTGGTGGAGCAGCGTACAGCCATGGCCCTGCAGGACATGGTGGCCCAGGGACACCCCGAGCACACACACCCCGAGCACACACTCCTGCGGGGCACAGTCTCCGACCCCAGCCCCATGGTGTTCCTGTCAGAGAGCCCTGACCCCCCGCACGGTGCCCTGGAGGAGGAGGAGGAGGAGGAGCAGCAGCAGCAGCAGCAGCAGGAGTCGCGGCGTGTGGCTCAGGCCATAGCCCACTTTGAGTCCCAGCATCAGCTCCTGGAGAACACACTGAGGCCCGCGTCGGGCCTGGACTCCCCCAGGGAGAGGGAGCGGAGCGGGGACTCTGGCAGCGCCGGGCCCACCCACGGCCGAGGCGAAGTGAGGATTGCCTTCCGGGTGTCCAGCCTGGATCCTCGCTCGCAGTCGGAGCCCGCAGGCCGGCCCCGCTGCATGTTCATGAGCTGTGGGGGAGGAGGGGGTCAGGCGGGGGCCCGGGCCAAAGAGAAGATCACCTGTGATCTCTACCAGCTGGTCAGCCCCTCGTCACGGGACCCCAGCCTCCTGCTGGCCGGCTCTTCAAAAGCTGACCCCCACGGGGAGGGCCATACAGCCTCCAGCAGCCTGGACCCCAGCCAGGAGCTTGGCTCTGGGGAGAAGAAGCCTGTGGCCCGCGAGAGGGTGACTGGCTTCCACGTGGAGGTGGTGGTCACAGGTGCTGTAGACCAGTGTGTGTTCTATGGCAAGGACAGCACAGAGAATGTGCAAGAGGAGACAGTGTGTTTCGCCATGCCCAGTGGGGCCGACAGCTCCGAGGACCCCCCTCCAGGCCAGCTGTTCTTCCTGCAGCCCCAGAGAGGGTCTGACGAGGACAGTGGCACCGGCTCTTTGGACTGTGCCAATAACAACTGTACTGCTGGGGAGGCTGCTGACCGGCCGGACTCCCCCTTGGCCGGCGTGGAGGACTGCTCTGACCCCTCCCTGTGCCGTCTCTACCGCCATGTCTCTCACGACTTCCTGGAGATCCGTTTCCAGATCCAGCGGCTGCTGGAGCCTCGTCAGTACATGCTGCTGCTGCCCGACCACGTCATGGTCAACATCTTCAGCTACCTGCCCACCCGCTCGCTGGCCGCCCTCAAGTGCACCTGCTACGACTTCAAGGTTCTGATTGAGTCTTACGGTGTGCCTGCCACCGACTCGCGCTGGAACCAGGACCCGCTGTATCGCGACGACCCCTGCAAGCAGTGCAAGCAGCAGTACAAACGGGGCGACGTGTCACTCTGCCGCTGGCACCCCAAACCTTACCACCACGACCTGCCTTATGGACGATCCTATTGGATGTGCTGCCGGCGCACGGACAAGGACACACCGGGATGCCGCGTGGGGCTGCACGACAACAACTGGGTACTGCAGCCCTGCGAGCTGGTGCAGACCCGCGCTAAGAGGGAGGACGGAAGGTAAAGGGGCCCTTCCCAGCACCCCTCTTACTCCCTCTAGACCCCACTGGCCCCTGGTGGCACACTAAAGAACAGGGTTTCTCCCTGGCGGCAGGGTTGGGGGTCCTCTCCTGTGTTGTCGGCTCTCTCTGTTCGCTATCTACTACTACTAGCTCCCTACGGTTGTTAGTACACGTTAAAACTGGACTCCTATCCAGCCGTGCTGGTGGTATAGTATGGTGCTCTGTGTGCTGCGTGATGCTCAACGTTTCTGCTTATTGGTCAACTGACAGTCACGTGCTAGAGTTGACCCCAACATTACTGACCAGAGAGCTAGCCACTGAGGACTGACTGGCTGGCTCACAGAGGGAGTCTGAAAGTTTTTTAAAGGTCCAATGCAGATGTTTTTAATCTCCATATCAAATCATTTCTGGGTAACAATGAAGTTCCTTACTGTGATTGTTTTTAATTAAAATGGTCAAAATGAAACAAGGGCTTCTTAGCAAAGAGACATTTCTCAAGCAACAATTTGGGGAGGGGGGAGGGGAGAACTGTAAACTAGCTGTTACTGGCAGAGTGGTTTGGAACTCTCTTTCTTATTGGTCTATTAACTAATTTACTACCTGGTGATGTCACTGGGCAGGCCAAAAATCCATCCCACCAAAATGGGCTGAAATTTCCAAACAGCTCTTACACTAAAAGGGCATTATCTCGCATTTTCACAATTGCACAGTATAATTCCAACCTCAGTTTGAAAATGTATATAAAACACAGAAAAATCACGTTTTTGACTGCACTGGGCCTTTAATGAACGAGACTAACAATGTGGGTGCAAGAGAAGGCAATTTGATGTCACTTTGCAAAGGCCTGATGTCACTTTGTACAAATGTTTTGACTGCTTGTTATCAATTTCTTTTTTTCTTTTTTTTTTTTTTTGGTGTGTGAGTGAATGTTTGCTGTTATTTCTTGTTTTTTGAGGACTGTTCTCCCTCCCCACTAACCCCCAGTCCCAACTCCCTGCTAGTCGGCAGAGGGCAGTCTTTGCCAAAGCAGTCATTTGCTTCAATGTGGGTGAAAAGAAACACGGACCATATAATTTTCTACACCAGCTTCCAGCCTTAACCCAACTGGTCCTGCTCACACTCCCTAAATCGGCAAAACCTCGACCCCTCTGACTGGGTAGGGGAGACCACTGTAGGTTTCAGTTGTACAATGCTAATGGGAATGTCCTTCTCAAATAAACAGAAATTATTAAAACTGGAATATGACCCCTGACATGTTTCTTTCTGCATGACGACTTGTTTTTATAAAGTTGCTACAATGTAGGCCTAATTGAAAATCTATTGATAACATTGAAATGTTGATTTACTGTTGCTTATTTATAGATTTGAAATAATTTGCCAACCATTTGTCCTCCACATGACTGAAGTTGACACGTGATATATGCAATGGCATCTTATGGCCACCAGAGGGGGCGAGATGTGTACGCTAATGTCCAGGTTTAGGAAAACAGTGTGCATTATTGGTTATAATGCCATTGCATTTTTATAATGATAATATAAGTAAGAAAGGGATAAGTAAAAGTCATACACAGGACTCCTTTTATTTTTCATTAATAGATGTGTTTGTACATCGAATGACACACTTTTGGTTTAATTCTGAATCTGGTGGGAATGACCGAAAGTGCAATTATCAGTGGTCACATTCCCGTTTTACTCATGCATAGTAACTCCACAGGAAGACTGCCAAGGTCATCATTACCAGGGCATTAGCATCAACAACATGCTTCCAGAAGGGCTCCTCACTGATGTCAGGCAGCTCTTTGGATGCCTCAGTAACCTCCTCCTCTGTGAGCTCTGGGACCTGAGAGCCGCCTACGCCACAGAACCAGCAAATGAGACGACAGATACCAGATTTGGGTTTTTCTGCATCCACTAACAAAGGAAAGAAATTAAAACAAGATGATGGGCTTGTTAGACATTGCAGCTGACTTTGCAGGCGAGTCAAGACTTACTGATCTACAAATCACCTTGCATAATAAATAACTAAATATTTGTAGATCAGTCAGTCACAATTTACCCATAATGGATTTGATCTGCTCGACTGTGCCGTGTGTGTAGTGGTGGGGGGAGATGACACCAAAGTGGAAGTAGGTTTCTCTCATACCTGGGCTGTCCTCAGACTTGTCTCTGCTTTTCTCCTCTGCATGCCTGCGTGCTATCCTCCCCTTCACTTCCTGCTTCCAGTCAAGGTCATCCCTCTCTTCCTTGGAGTGGCGGAGGCTGAACACAAGACGGTGGAGCTAGGAGAAGAGTTCAGTTCTATCAGAAATCACTCAGAGCATTAGATGGGGAGATGCGTACCATCATAGGTTTATTCATCTGAGTTTATAGTGGGTAAGATTACCTTGCATTAATAATATCTAATGGACGCAGGCATTTGATAAAACAGACAGTGTCGAGGCACACTGTCCATTCTGCCTATGAGCACTCACATGTTTGTCTTCTATGGCCGGTGTACAGTAGCTAACAAGTAGTACCAGGATGGAGGTGCAGAAGAAGAGGAGCACAGCGAAGTAGAGGTAATGGACCCCACACACCAGGGTGGGGCAGTCTGAGGGGAACAGGCAGCTGCCTGAGCCAAACCAAAACTCTGGCCCCATACGGCACAGCCCCATAGCTAAGCCCCCCATCAGTCCCCAAAACGCCCCCTGAAAGAAAGGTACATTTAGTACCAGAGTAAAAATGTTCATCCAGTGGTATATGTCTGGGCCTGTATTCACAAAGTATTCCCAGAGTAGGAGTGCTGATCAGTTTTTTAGATATAATGAATAAGGTTATATGGGGGGACTGATCATAGATCGGCAGTCCTACCTTGAGATGCCTTGTGAATACGGCCCCAGGTGTCTCGCTCACATTCATAGGTTACATCACCAATGCTTTCCCTATGTCCTCTCACAACAAAGTAACTAGAACACAACACACCCTCTGACCTCACCTGCTCATTGACCCTCTTCACAAACACAGCCAGGCAGAAGACTGAGGCGATAGGCGGGGCCAGGTAGCTTGTCACTGATTGAATGTAGTCAAACAGCTGACCGCTCTGAGCCGCCTGGACCACAGGGATCCAACAGATACTGACGGCTACGATGACGAGGACCCACACTCTGAGAGGGAGAAACGGAGTAAGTGAGAGCCAGCCATTTTATTGGAATATACACTACTGTTCAAAAGTTTGGGGTCACTTAGAATGTCCTTGTTTTTTAAAGAAAAGCACATTTTCTGTCCATTAAAATAACAGAAATACAGTGTAGACATTAATGGAATATCTACATGTGCGTACAGAGGCCCATTATCAGCAACCATCACTCCTGTGTTCCAATGGCACGTTGTGTTAGCTAATCCAAGTTTATCATTTTAAAAGGTTGGTAATTGATCATTAGAAAACCATTTTGCTATTATGTTAGCACAGCTGAAAACTGTTGTGCGGATTTAAAGAAGCAATAAAACTGGCCTTCTTTAGACTAGTTGAGTATCTGGAACATCAGCATTTGTGGGTTTGATTACAGGCTCAAAATGGCCAGAAACAAAGAACTTTCTTCTGAAACTCGTCAGTCTATTCTTGTTCTGAGAAATGAAGGCTATTCCATGCGAGAAATTGCCAGGAAACTGAAGATCTCATACAACGCTGCGTACTACTCCCTTCACAGAACAGCGCAAACTGGCTCTAACCAGAATAGAAAGAGGAGTGGAAGGCCAGCACAGTCACCGGATCTCAACCCTATTGAGCTGTTGTGGGAGCAGCTTGACCGTATGGTACGTAAGAAGTGCCCATCAAGCCAATCCAACTTGTGGGAGGTGCTTCAGGAAGCATGGGGTGAAATCTCTTCAGATTACCTCAACAATCTGACAACTAGAATGCCAAAGGTCTGCAAGGCTGTAAAATAGCTGCAAATGAAGAAATCTTTGACAAAAGCAAAGTTTGAAGGACACAATTATTATTGTTATTATTAAAAATCATTATTTATAACCTTGTCAACGTCTTGACTATATTTCCTATTCATTTTGCCATTTCATGTATGTTTTCATGAAAAACAAGGACATTTCTAAGTGACCCCAAACTTTTGAACGGTAGTGTACAGTAAATGGTCTGGGACAGCTGAATTCTATGTAAACAAAGTGAAAAAAGGCCCAGACCTGCCAACGACCATGAGCTCGCTCTCTCTGGCCTGCGGTCTGAGGCGGGTCCAGATGTCCATGGTGAACAGGGTGCTGCTGCTGTTGAAGATAGAAGCCAGGGAGCTCATCAGGGCCGCCAGCATGACCGCCAGCATCAGGCCTCTCAGACCTAGGGAGGAGAAGATCAAGGTAAGATGATGGGAGAGATAAAAAACATGCAAAAAATGTAATACGGTAAAAGTAAAAGTGTCACCCAGATCTGAGCAACTAGTTCAGCAGAGGAGAGATATTTCTCACCATTGGGCATGACAGAGACCACCAGTTTGGGGTAGGCAATGTTGGAGCAGCCCACCTCCGTCCCACACACCCTCTTACACACCTCTGGCACCACACAACCCACCTCATCTGTCAACAGAGAGAAGACCGGCTCTGTAACCATGGAGCCCATAACGACAGGAGGAATAGAGGGACACCACACACACACACACACACACACACACACACACACACACACACACACACACACACACACACACTTCTGGGTAAAAGAGAAAGTGTAACAAACTATCTTTAATTGAGTTTTTTGCTGTTGATTAACCTAAAAGATCAAACTCTCCCGTCAACCCTATGATGGCATATTTTGGGAACTCGCCTGGGAAGAGCACGCGGCTGATCATTCCGGGGAACACCATAAGGAACATGGGGAGCAGTTTCAGGTATCCACACATGATGCAGCCCGCCTTCACATGGGTCAGACTGCGGGCCGCCAGGCAGCGCTGCACAATCACCTATGCACACAGACATGGGGGAAAGAAACCAGGTCAACTCAACCAACGATTCAATCTTCCCATCTGATCCATGTTGTTTCACATCCATCTAATTTTAGTATCTCTCACCATAGCAACAGAATGAGCAGAGCAGACATCAACATTATGTCAAATTAGATTCAGTCAGCAATGTGCCGTTTTGAATGGGTCATCTACAGTAAATGCTCTATGAAATAAACCCACATACGAATTCCTTATTTACCTGGTCAGTGCACCAATACCAGCCGCCCACGATGGCGATGCCAAAGAGGACTCCCGGCCAGGGCAGGTCCCCGCTCACAGGGTCCCTGAGCAGCTGGAAGGCGTCGTCTCGGGGGGTGAAGCATTGAGGGGAGATGTTGTAGCGCTGGGGCTCCAGGGACTGGTACTTGGAGGGCAGTGCTGACCTGTACTTCTCCAGCAGAGCGTTGTAGCCCCCCACCTCAAAGAAGGCTGAGGACAGGAAGAGGGACACACACACAATGTCACATAGGGAGATGAGGTCAGGAGGAGTGGACTGGGGGAAGTGGTTTACTAAAGATGGTGGTGGATGAGAGAGGGAGGTTGGATGAAGGAGGGAGTGAGTGAGTGAGTGACGGAGGAAGGTCAGCAATAACAAATCCACTAGACCCAGCAGCTAATTCAACATGACCAGTTGAGTCATGGGTTTGAAATATTTACTCCACAATGATACAATAGTTGACAATACAAAATACACATTTTAAAAGTCACATTGTGGATTTGAATAGATTTGAGACACTAAATGCAGTCATAGTCAAAACATGGTACAGTATCTATAATACATCATCTGTACATCATTGTATCAGTTATTATACAGCGCATTCGGAAAGTATTCAGACCCTTTTCCACATTTTGTTACGTTACAGCCTTATTCTAAAATGGATTAAATAAAAAAATGTCCTCATTAATCTACACACAATACCCCATAATGACACAATACCCCATAATGACACAATACCCCATAATGACACAATACCCCATAATGATACAATACCCCATAATGACACAATACCCCATAATGACACAATACCCCATAATGACACAATACCCCATAATGATACAATACCCCATAATGACAAAGTGAAAAAACAAATTAGATATTTTTGCTAATTTATTACAAATAAAAAACAGAAATACCTTATTTACATAAGTTGCTATGAGATTCAAAATTTAGCTCAGGTGCATCCTGTTTCCATTAATCATCCTTGAGATGTTTCTGCAAATTTACCACCTGTGGTAAATTCAATTTATTGGACATGATTTAGAAAGGCACACACCTGTCTATACAAGGTCCCACAGTTGACAGTGCATGTCAGAGCAAAAACCAAGCCATGAGGTCGAAGGAATTGTCCGTAGAGCTCCGAGACAGGATTGTGTCGAGGCACAGATCTGAGGAAGGGTACCAAAACATTTCTGCAGCATTGAAGTTCCCCAAGAACACAGTGGCCTCCATCATTCTTAAATGGAAGAAGTTTGGAACCACCAAGACTTTTCCTAGAGCTGGCCGCCCAAGAACCCGATGGTCACTCTGACAGAGCTCCAGAGTTTCTCTGTGGAGATGGTAAAACCTTCCAGAAGGACAACCATCTCTACAGCACTCCACCAATCAGGCCTTTATGGTAGAGTGGCCAGACGGAAGCCACTCCTCAGTAAAAGACACATGACAGTCCACTTGGTGTTTGCCAAAAGGCACCTAAAGACTCTCAGACCATGAGAAACAAGATTCTCTGGTCTGATGAAACCAAGATTGAACTCTTTGGCCTGAATGCCAACCATCACGTCTGGAGGAAACCTGGCATCATCCCTACGGTGCAACATGGTGTTGGCAGCATCATGCTGTGGGGATGTTTTTCAGCGGCAGGGACTGGGAGGCAAAGATGAACGGAGCAAAGTACGGAGAGATCCTTGATGAAAACCTGCTCCAGAGCGCTCAGGACCTCAGACTGGGGCGAAGGTTCACCTTCCAACAGGACAACGACCCTAAGCACACAGCCAAGACAACGAAGGAATGGCTTCGGGACAAGTCTCTGCCCAGCCAGAGCCCGGACTTGAACCCGATCGAACATCTCTGGAGAGACCTGAAAATAGCTGCGCAGCGATGCTCCTCATTCAACCTGACAGAACTTGAGAAGATCTGCAGAGAAGAATGGGAGAAACTCCCCAAATACAGGTGTGCCAAGCTTCTAGCGTCATACCCAAGAAGACTGGAGGCTGTAATCACTGCTAAAGGTGCTTAAACAAAGTACTGAGTAAAAGGTCTGAATACTTATGTAAATGTAATTTGAGTATTTTGCAAACATTTCTAATAACCTGTTTTTACTTTGTCATTGTGGGGTATTGTGTGCAGATTGATGAGAAAAAACAAACAATTTAATCCATTTTAGAATAAGGCTGTAACGTAACAAAACACATGTATGCTTAAACAATACAGTAGATAAAAATAACATTTAAGCTCCATAGGGTTGAGATCCGGTGAAACGTCTCCATTTCTTGTTACTCCGTCATGCGTTAAGTAACAAGTGGAGTCAACAAGATGTGTGGCACTCTGGACACTGGACTCTGAACTTACCGAAACCTGTGAGGCTGAAGGCGCCAGCGATGATGACGAATGTCTGGACGGTGTCTGTGTACATCAGAGCAGCTAGGCCCCCTAGTGAGCAAAACATATCATTACAGATTAATAGGTTTCAAGGTTTAATGTAAAGTACAGTGAAATGCCTTTCTTGCAAACTCAGGACCGAGTTTGGGAAACCCTGATCTAGGACAGTGTTTCCCAACTCCAGTCCTGCAGTACCCTCAACAGCACACTTTTTTTGTTGTAGCCTCGGACAAAAAACACCTGATTCAACTTGTCAAGGGTTTGATGATTAGTTGACAAGTAGAATGAGGCCACAACAATAATATGTACTGTTGGGGGTACTGGAGGACTAGAATTGGGAAACACTGCTCTAGGATACACACACACAATACAATTAGGATCTATTCACCTCTAGATGACCCTACACCCTCTTTGGGTTGAGGGTAACCCAAAGAGGGCTACGGGCCATCTTTGCCCAAACATGACCACTCTTTAATCGTGGACAGCTTTTCTACAACAAGTAATGAAAGCGTTTTGTGTATAATTTGATCCATCAGATACCTGTGACTGTGTACAGAGCTGTGATGGAGAGGAGAGCTATCACAGCCACATAGATGTTCCAGCCTAGAGCCTGCTGTATGAACACAGCCCCAGAGAACATGTCCACCTGGAGAGAGATATGAGGAGACAGTCAGACTGGTCCACAGGTATGTTTATACCTCAATAAAACTTACAGAGCTCAGGAGTCTTAGCAATACCACAGATACTATCAATATTGAATAAAATGTCATTATAAAGGGCTGACCTTTATAACATGTTACATACAGTGCCCCATAGTTTTGTCCTAGACCAGGGATCCTAACCCTGTTCCTGGAGAACCACCCTCCTGTGGGTTTTCACTCCAACCCCAGTTGTAGCTAAGCTGATTCAGCTTATCAACCAGCTAATACTTGGAATCAGGTGAGCTAGATTAAGGTTGGAGTGAAAACCTACAGGACGGTAGCTCTCCAGGAACAAGGTTGGAGAGCCCTGTCCTAGACTCACAGAGATCTTGGTGAAGATGTAGAGGAACAGAGAAATGACGGAGAGGTACAAACTGATCCTGGTTCCCCCAAACCTCTTCTTCAGGTACTGGGGCATTGTAATTACCTAAGCAACGGGAAATGCAGAAATTACAGACAAATGGACGGAAATCATCTCTTCAGTATGCCCTGTTGGCTGGCATATAATGGTATTGTGTAGCTTACCCCCGCTGTGAGGTAGACGGGGACAAATAACCAGCCCAGTAGGAGCACGATAAACAAGGCCTGGGTAGAGAAAGAGGGCTCCAATGTCAGAAGAATCTCCATTTCCTGATCAGTACACGTTACAAAGGATTGTCACTGTGTATTGTACTCGAAAACCCCGACATAACATTTCATAACTCCTTTTAAGGGGGCAAATGATACTTACATTCCACTCAAATCCCCCCACAGCAATTCCACTGGCCGCTCCGGTACCAGCAAGGCCCACAAAGTGACCACTACCAATATTACTGGCAAACAGTGACGCTCCAACCTAGAGAGAGAGAGAGAGAGAGAGAGAGAGAGATAGAGGGGAAAACACATCATGACGATGTGGCATGTGACACTTTGCTTCTTGAAAATCCGATATCTTGAAAACTTGACTGTTGACATGCAAAACATTTTGGGACTGTATCAACAGTGGACTAATTAAACAAATACCAAAAGATAGTTTTTGGGTGGTATTGTCCTTTAACAGACATACAGGCTGTAATGTATACAATGGGACTGGAAAAGACAGGAAATGTGAATGGAAGCATAAACTAGTGAAAGACCCAAAGGGTTAGTTAAAATACAAAAGTTGTCAAAGATCAAGTTGAACTCACTGGCCACCATGTCATGGTCCGTCCTGCCAAAAAGTAGCCTCCCACAGTGCCACGGTTGGTCCGAAACATAGACTGGAAGACAGGACATTCACTGGACGTAAGCCCTAAGCAGTGGTTTACCTCATGACATATGCCTACTCTACTGTATTGTACATGTCAAAAAGTGTTATATGAGCAATGCAACTAACCCAGTTTGACATAAAACATCATTATGATAAATTATACGTGGAGAGAATCATGTATAACTTAAAACGGTTGATTCAAAACTATATAGGCTACAGACCTGTAGACAGATATACAGATAGGTGTACCACTAACCCAGACGCCCACTCCAATGACCAGAATGAAGTAGCCGATGATGACAAAGATATCAGCTAGATTATTAATGGTCTCCTTCTCCGGTGTAGTCTCAGACGAGGGATTCTCCATTTTCTCGACAAAAAATGAAGAAAGGCGTCAACAGCCCTAATAATGTTCAGTAAGACAAAGGCCAAGTGAAGGAGAGGAGAGCATGGTCAGAGTGGTTGGTCGGTAAGACCTTTGGTCGCCAGAAAAAGAGGCTGATTCAGGAGTTTATTAACGACAGTAATAATTAATACCTAGCCTCTTCAACGTTCACTTAACACACACACACGGTTTTAATTCTCTAGTAAGAAAAACTCCCTTAGTTCAGGCCAACTTTCAATCGTAGCATTGTCAAACAAACTTCATTTCCTCTTCCATGTGCAAATTGTTTTATTGGTAACTTATTTCAATCGTTACAGGTGGTAACATTTGGTTTACTGTGACCAATGGTTTCACCCCCACCACTACAAAGACCCTGCTGGAAATGTGTTGAGGGAGACTAAGAGATTTGAGGGACAGCGTCCATTCTAACGTGAATCTGGTTAATGATTTCTTCTATTTTAGTGACATTACACAAAATGACAGAAGGACAGATGGACCTGTTGTCTTAGCCCAGAGAGGAGAAAATCTTAAGCAAATACTCCTTTAATCATTTGATGGCATGACTGTCATCAAATTATCAATTTGCCTTTCAGTTCAAAAACATAAAATCAGATTACATCAGTGAGGTGACGTTTCTCTTAAGGGGTGTGAGGGATGGGGATGGCTCCCCTGTTGTTACATACCATAGTCCAACACTCAGAATATCTTCACTCGGGGGCATGTTCAACAAAAATCCAAAATAAACTTCTAAAAACCAAAAGGTGTCAGGCATTCTGTAGGATCTGCCTGCTCTTGGTAAGTAAGTAACCCATGCATCTAGTATATTAAATCGAATTACAGTCTGTATTCTGTCATCTGAACCAAAATAAAACAGAATTTTCAAAAATGAATTGTATTGACACCTTAATCTTAAAAATGCTGGTACAGATTACACAGTTGTTTGAGTGTGGAATAGTGATTACGAAACCACGCTATCCCCTCTGATGATAACACTTTATCTGATTAGAGGAGAATGAGTGTTTGGGTGAATAGCGATGAAGAGAAACTGGCCAAAAATAACAAGTGACTGAAATCTAGGTCATGTTTATTAGAGCATAGATCCAAAAAACATGTTGCAACAAAAAACAAAACATGTATGTATAGGTTATTGGACAAGTCTACTTAGGTTGAAGTCAGTACAACTCATGTTTCAACCACTCCACAGATTTCATGTTAACAAACCATAGTTTTGGAAAGTCGGTTAGGACATCTACTTTGTGCATGACACAAGTAATTCTTCCAACAATTGTTTACAGACAGATTATTTCACTATATCACAATTCCAGTGGGTCAGAAGTTTACATACACCAAGTTGACTGTGCCTTTAAACAGCTTGGAAAATTCCGGAAAATGAAGCTTCTGAAGCTTCATTTTAGAAGCTTTAGAAGATTCTGATAGGCTAATTGACATCATTGGAGTCAATTGGAGGTGTACCTGTGGATGTATTTCAAGGCCTACCTTCAAACTCAGTGCCTCTTTGCTCGACATCATGGGAAAATCGAAATCAGCCAAGACCTCAGAAAAATAATTGTAGACCTCCACATGTCTAGTTCATCCTTGGGAGCAATTTCCAAACGCCTGAAGGTACCACGTTCATCTGTACAAACAACAGTACGCAAGTATAAACACCATGGGACCACGCAGCCGTCATACCACTCAGGAAGGAGATGCATTCTGTCTCCTAAAGATTAACGTACTTTGGTGCAAATCAATCCCAGAACAACAGCAAAGGACTTTGTGAAGATGCTGGAGGAAACCGGTACAAAAGTATCTATATCCACAATAAAACAAGGCCATATATCGACATAACCTGAAAGGCCGCTCAGCGAGGAAGAAGCCACTGCTCCAAAACCGCCATAAAAAAGCCAGACTACGGTTTGCAACTGCACATGGGGACAAAGATCGTACTTTTTGGAGAAATGTCCTCTGGTCTGATGAAACAAAAATAGAACTGTTTGGCCATAATGACCATTTATGTTTGGAGGAAAAAGGGGGAGGCTTGCAAGCCGAAGAACACCATCCCAACCGTGAAGCACGGTGGTGGCAGCATCATGTTGTAGGGGTGCTTTGCTGCAGGAGGGTCTGGTGCACTTCACAAAATAGATGTTATCATGAAGAAGGAAAATTATGTGGATATATTGAAGCAACATCTCAGTCAGGAAGTTAAAGCTTGGTCGCAAATGGCCTTCAAAAGGGACAATGACCCCAAGCATACTTCCAAAGTTGTGGCAAAATGGCTTAAGTACAACAAAGTCCAGGTATTGGAGTGGCCATCACAAAGCCCTGACCTCAATCCCATAGAAAATGTGTTGGCAGAACTGAAAAAGCGTGTGCGAGCAAGGAGGCCTACAAACCTGACTCAGTTACACCAGTTCTGTCAGGAGGAATGGGCCAAAATTCACCCAACTTATTGTGGGAAGCTCCCCAAAACATTTGACCCAAGTTTAACAATTTAAAGGCAATGATACCAAATACTAATTGAGTGTATGTAAACTTCTGACCCACTGGGAATGTGATGAAAGAAATAAAAGCTGAAAGAAATCCTCCTCTCTTCTATTATTCTGACATTTCACATTCTTAAAATAAAGTGGTGATCCTAACCGACCAAAGACAGGGAGTTTTTACTAGGATTAAATGTCAGGAATTGTGAAAAACTGAGTTTAAATTAATTTGGCTAAGGTGCATGTAAACTTCCGACTTCAACCGTAGATAGTCCTTCCCTGTTTCAATTAATTTCCTTCTGATTGGTGCCTAATGAACATGGCCCTGGAAAGTGAGATCCTTTGGTGAAATTCAGAAAGTTTGGGATAGAAAAGGCATAAATAAAAAATAAAATAAAAACACCAAATTTAAATAAACAAATGTAAACCCTGCCAAACATTCACAACATTGCAGCCATTAAATCCCTAGAAGTTAGCAAAGGCTGAGGATGTGTGTTCAACAGGCAGACAAGTTTCAAACCATTTAAATGCGATCAAATAATTTTGGTGAAATACTTGAGCGTTGTTGTGGCATACGGTGGTTACATTCAGATGCGAGTCCTCCCCTCCCCAACCCCCCACTGTCTCAAGTGTTAAAAGTTAATTTCATTTCATTATTGAAACCCCATGAATGCTGGTCTTAGCCACAGCTCATTAGTCCTGTTGTGGCTAGTCATCATCAGGCTTGCGGTCCTCCCGAGCCAGTCTCAGCCGGGACAGGATGTGTTTCTTGGGGAACTTGAGGGTGGTACAGCCGAACTGGCTGACTCCCCCTGTGTCTCCTGGTAGTTTCTCCCGTCTCTGGACCCAGCTGCGCCAGCCAGGTTTCCAACAGTACACACTGTCATAGAAACGGGAGCCGTTCTCCCCGCCCAGCACGTATATCCTGCGTTTCCACCTGGCCACGCCCCCGGCAGCGATCCGCCTGGGCAGCCCAGGGAAAACCACCGGACTGGGGGCTCGGTCACTCCCCCCGCCCCCGCCCCTCTCCGCCACCACCGCCCCCGTCACCTCCCGCTCCACCCCTGAGCCCCGGCCCTCCCTGAAGAACAGCACTCGCCCCGTGGCGTCCAGAGGTTCCAGATGGGTGTAGTTCCCATCTATAAACTTTGTGGCGTCCCTCGTGTAGCCTCCAATGGCACAGACCCCTCCCCGCACCGCCACCCCTCCAGCCAGGCAGGTGGCGCCAGAGTCCAGTCCCACGCGGGTCCACGAGTCAGTCAGGGTGTGGTAAATGAGCACGCCAGCGTGCACCACCGCCCGGTTCTGCTCCAGTGTGGTGCCGCCCAGAAGGTAGATGCGGCCGCGCAGGGCGGCACAGGCAAAGGAGCGCAGCGGCAGGGGCAGACGGGGCCCGGGGCCCCACTGGAGAGAGGCCAGGTCCAGGATCTCACAGGAGTCCAGCATGGCTCCTCTGTTGCAGCCCCCCAGGGCGTACAGTGACTCCCCACAGCCCAGCAGACCCAGCATGGCCCGGGGCTGCATCATGGGCAACCGCTCCTGCCAGCGATCCAACACAGAATCATACTCATGGACCTCCGTGGACACCGTGCCCCCTCGCAGAATGCCCCCCGCTACGAACAGCCGCCCCCCGATGGCCGTGCAACCTGGGCACAGTAGAGAGCCCAGGGCAGCCAGCTTCTCCCATTTCCCTGTGCGCGGGTCGAAGCAGTCCACAGTGAAGTCCCTCTCGTTCAGCGACTCGTCCTCCCGCGGCTTCAGGTCCACACACACTATCTTCTTCTCGAACATGCCTTCCCGGGGCCTCAGCGGGCCGCCCAGGCCCTCCCCGGCTGCGGCAGGGCCCAGCTCCTGGCTCAGCCTCCGGCTCTCCTCCAGGGACAGCAGGCCGGGGCGGAGGTGGTGGAGCAGGGCAGGCATGTGGCTGTAGCGGTCCAGGGGCTGGTGCTCGGCCCAGCGGCGCGCCGCGTCGTACACCTCTGCCTCAGAGTCTACGCCCAGACGGTCGGAGCCCAGCAGGCTGCCCAGGGTGCCTGGGTCCAGCAGCAGGAAGTCCTTCTGGCGGGCCACACGGGGGAAGTGCTGGGCCACCAGCCTCAGAGAGGCCCTCAGGAGCAGCTGGTCATGGTGGGAGCGGGCCAGAGAGTACATTCCCAGGCAGTTGTCCACAGATAGGTGTTCAAATAGGAACCTACGGACAATAAAATAAAGCTTGCTTTTAAAAACACAATCAAAACTCTTTGTAGCAGTTACTGAACTGCACAGGCTTAGGAGTATGACCAGCATTCTGGACCGGGGGAAAAGACAACGTATCTGTGTCAGCAGGCACTGACTATATAGTTACCTGGAGCAAAGGTCCTGCAGGGGCATCACTTGAAGCCGATTGGCCGCCACAAACAGGTCCTCGGCCGTGTCCAGGCAGAGCCCCGCCTCCCCAGTGTAGACGAACTGGATGACAGTCTCCATGACTGACGGCGTCACCTCCTCCAAACGGATCTCAGTGAGGCGGGACTCCACCAACGGGCTAGTGAACATGGCACGGAAATACGGGCTGACCGCTGCCAAGAGGACTCTGGAGAGAGGCAGAAGCACAACGTCATTCACATAAGGGTGAGATGTGGAGTACTGAAACGGCAGTAGGCATCTGAGTATGTGTATCATATTCCTTGGTTTCGTAGCAACATGCACTGTTTGGATGTCTGTAGTACACTAGAATTGAAAGAAGGTCATTGACATTGACCCCACCTATGACACATAAACCTCTTCCCCTCCACTAACAGAGTGACGTCACACAGCTGCTGAGCATCCAGTAGCTGCTTCAACCCTGAGGGAGAGAAGAAGTAAAGAGTGAGGAGACTTATATGACACATGACTGATGCATTCATTTGGACGTTCCCATTCCACCGGACCATGTGTGACGTAGTCTCCTAAAGGAGTGGTGCTGTCGTCGGGAAAGTCCTCTTCTTCAGAGTCGCTGTCCGAGAGGGGCTCCCCGCCCCCACCGTCGCCGTCCTGCCAGGGCTGTGGCCGCCAGGTGATTGTTCCTCCACGGACTGCACTCATCTAAAGACAGTAAAGCGTTTACATAATACACACAGGAATATCAGGAACCTTTAACAACAACAAAAAACTATTTATGTCAAGTAGCCCAGATACACAAGATGGTGGCCAGTTATAATTATGATTTGATGTAGATAGATCTTAGTAATCTAATTAAGAGTAATTAGATGGTTACGGTCAAGCTCAACTTCAAGGCCTTTATGAATAGTATCCAACTCTAAACTACAGGCTGAATGAATGAATGAATGAATGAATGTCTTGCAAAGCTCTCAAAGGCACCATTCCCTAGTCCTCTCCCTTATTGAGAAAATCAACAGAGTAAATTCAGGAATAGTGACACAAAATGACAACAATGTTGTTGACTTTACCTTGATTACAGGGAGACTACCCTACTTGGTGGTCCTGTCCTGAGATCTGATTGTGTGGATGTCACCAGGGGCCAGACAGTTAGCGTTAGTAGCTTCACCTTTGGGCCCGATTGTCTGTAGTCAGTAAAGAAGGAAATCTGACAGTTGCCATCCGTGTGTCCCACCCTCCGATCCGCCTTGCCTGTCCTGGTCTGAGTGAGTACGACCTCCAGTGTGGGCTGAAGCACGGCTCATGGTTCTCAGAACCACCATGAAGGCTATAACAACAGACAGCCCGGCGGTGGCTTGCTAACGTTAGGTAGCAACTGCTGAATGATGTTCTCTACAAAACATCCGTCAAATCACCCCTTTCTGTCTTATCCAGGGAATTAGTCAATCATGGCATAAAATACGAACATCTCAAACGCATTACGGATGTTGAACAATATAAAATACTGTTTTTATCGCCCCCAGAGAGCTGTCCGACTGTTGTCGGCCGCACAATTCACGTTTCCCCCTGTCCGAACCGCATTACCGCAATGCAATGGTTCCGCTATTCTCATTGGCTAGCCTTTGAACCGGTGCACGGATGTGACGTTTTGTTTTGGACTCACACATGCAACTTATTTTATAACTAAAGCAAATGTAACTTTCTAAACACACACTCATTTGTTACAAATGTTGTTTACATAATTTTCAGGTCCCGTCATTTCATTGCTTGTCTTCTTTGCTTACGCCTCTATTTACCAACCTACTTCCGCAATGAAAACATGGCAACTTGCATTGGGATGGTTGCCCGGCATGGCACATTGAATGTCTTAAAACCGGTTTCAAGACACTTTACAAGGCAGGTAACGAAAGTATTTACGCCCAGCCGCACCAAACATGAGGTGCGAAGTAGTCTGTACGAACATGTCCGCGAGGGCTACAGTGACAAGCCAGACTTTGACATGCGACTTGTGTGCGAGGAGACTGACAGTCATTGCCAATGTGGAGACTAGGAAAGGGATCTACGGGGAGCAGATGTCAGGGATATTGTAAGCTTTTCTGTATATCCCATCTCACCACACCATGTTGAAAACTGTAGATGTAGCCTAGTTACATGCACTTTGCATGCTCTCTTGACCATCAAGTCATTGAAGTGTCTTTGATGTGCAAGAGAGATTGCCTCTGTGCTTTCAAATGCTCTGTCTGTCATCTGCCTTGAAGTACATGCACATGAATACAGCCTCCCTGGATGTGGCAATGTAGCCTGCTGCATTTGTATCAAGCGCATTGCCTTGTCTCTATAGGCCTACGTCAGGTGTGTGTTTCTGATGTAAGTGTGTGTTGCAAGTGTGTGTTGCAGGTGTGTGTTTGGTGGCAACTTGAGGCAGTGCGCAAGGAAATCTCACAACTGGAGGAGCAGGAAAAAGTGATCAGTCACAGAGTTCTGTCTCTTGTGGTCAGTTGATATATTGACAATGATACCAATAACTGCTTCAAAACATTGTTATTATTGTTATGATGAGATATTATTGTGATCAACATTTCCCTTCTCTTCACATTATATGAATGACAAGAAAGCCCTAGCTAATGTAAGTTCTGCCTGGCCTGCTGTGGCCTTATGGTATTTTCACTTAACATCAAGGCTGAAGAGAAAGAATGCCCTTGTGGAGTAAGTAACCCCTTATCTTCTTCAGATTCCTGAGTTCAAGGAGGCTACGAAGGAGAGTCGGGAGATCCTCTACCAGCTGAGACAGCTTTACCCCTGAGAGAATGAGCTGGAGGAGGAGCACTATTGCCGAGCCCTGAGGCTGCCCAATATCACACACCCTGATGTGGTGAGAACACACACACACACACACACACACACACACACACGCACGCGTGAGGCAAATATGTATTGTTAGAGAATCATTCTGAGAGAGTTCTGAGAAATTGCCAAGAAACTGAAGATCTCGTACAACGCTGTGTACTACTCCATTCACAGGACAGCGCAAACTGGCTCTAACCAGAATAGAAAGAGGAGTGGGAGGCCCCGGTGCACAAAGAATGTCTACACTCTATTTTAGATCAATTTGATGTTATTTTAAGGGACAAAAAATGTGCTTTTCTTTTAAAAACAAGGACATTTCTAAGTGACCCCAAACTTTTGAACAGTAGTGTATGCATAGAGACAGACCTTTAACTATAGGAAGACATTTTTGCATACCTGGAAAAGTCAATAGTTTGGAACTCCGGTTTCATTTTCAGACTTCCCATTTCAGCCAATTGGAGATGAGAGCCAGGCGAGAGTGGTGGAGCTGGTTGGACAGAAGCCAGGTGAGGAGGCGGAACAATACAATTACATGCTGTCCTCGTGATCTCATAGACGTACACAGTAGGGCAGTATTTGAAATGCAGTTGAACCTGACCTTTTAAATCAGCCTTTGACTTCAAACCCAGGGGACACCAAGAGATCAGGGAGGAGCTTGGTCTTATCAGACAGAGGTTAGACACACTGGTCTTATCAGACAGAGGTTAGACACACTGGTCTTATCAGACAGAGGTTAGACACACTGGTCTGCTCTCTGGCTTCCGTTCTGTCTTCCTCCTGTATCTCTCCATATCCCTCCCTCTTACTCTCTTTCCTCACTGTTTACCATCTTTTTTTCTCTCCATACGTTTCTCTCATCTTATTTTCTTCTCTCTCTCTCTCTCGTTTTCTCATGGTTCCTCTCAGTAACCCCCCTCTCTCTGTTCATTCTGATCAGTTGATCCTCCAATCCCAATGTTCTTGCCAAAGGCCTACAGGTAAACACATAAACAAACATCATCAACAGTGCAGACAAACAACAGGGGCAGCGTTATCCTCTGGTGTTGTTGTAAATGGGTGCTTAGTATTGTTTGAGTTCTTTCTTTGTCTAGAATAAAACATTTCTACAGCAGGTGGCCAGGGTCTTTGTTAGATTTTCAGATTAACAATCTTATGTTTCTAATTTCCCCTTTAGATTATTTTTTAAAATCTTAGTTACCGACTCACCCTCCAATTTCCAGGTCAACAAAAATGAGGGCAGTCGTTGGTAAAGTCAATCTATCTGGTTTATTACAAGTTGCAACGGGGAGACACCTGCAGCACAGAAGCCAAGAAAAGGTCTAACTGGCCTGCTCTGAGAAGGTCCTTATATCGTAATCTAATCAGCAGACAACTGTCCTGTAAACACCAGTCTGAGAGGCTTGTAGGAGGTCAAAACAAAAAGCAGTAACAGCTGCTACAGAATCACACTGTTCCACACAATACAATAATAATCAGTATCCTCGGTCCTTGTACCTCCATTCTAGCGTCGTCAATCAGTATCAAGTCATTCATAACATTCAGCTGCAATCTTAGTGACCATCAACATGCACCTTGAGTGTAACAAAGAATGTGGCTGAATATAGCCGCAAAATGTGTGATTTATAATTTAAGATTCAGATATTCAGATTCTGAGTGTTTAATAGTCACATGTACAGGGTTGCAGGTGTGATTGCGGGGTACAGAGAAAAGCTTAGTCTCCGAGCTCCAACATGCAGGACTAAGTGAAATAAAATAATGAAAATGGTGATAAAAAAAAAACTAAATTGAAATAGCACTATATACATCATAACAACTGTAGCAGTGATTAATAAAAAAATGTCCAACTTTTTCCTTCTCTCTCAGGGGTTTATACCCATGGTTGTGCCAGACATGCTGAAGGGGGCTGTATTCGTGAGTATCTGACTCTATCCTTGAGTCAGATGATATCTGTATTTGTTGTATTGTACTTGCAACTTTTATGTAATGACTTACTGCTGCCTGTTTTGACCAGGACGCTCTTGGAAAATAGATTTTTAATCTCAATGTGCCCTTCCTGGTTAAGTAAAGGTTTAATAAAAAATAAAAAAAGAATAATAATACACTACAGTATGCGCGGCAGAGATGCATGCATAACAATATTCTATATTGAAACTGAAAAAAGAGAGTGAAGCATTCAGAGATTAAGGTGTGATGTGTGTACGTAGTAGTGAGGCAGTTTTCACAAGTAACATTTCTCCAAACTGACACGTTCTGGTGGGACCTTATATAGACAGGTGTGTGCCTTTCCAAATCATGTCCAATCCATTGAATTTACCACAGGTGGACTCCAATCAAGTTGTAGAAACATCTCAAGGATGATCAATGGAAACAGGATGCACCTGAGCTCAACTTAGAGGGTCTGAATACTTCTGTAAATAAGGTATTTCTGTTTTAATTTTTTTTTTATACATTTGCAAGAAATTCAAAAAATGTGTTTTTGCTTTGTCATTATGGGGTATTGTGTCATTATGGGGTATTGTGTCATTATGGGGTATTGTGTCATTATGGGGTATTGTGTCATTATGGGGTATTGTGTCATTATGGGGTATTGTGTGTAGATTGCTGAGGATTTGTTTTATTTAATCCGTTTTAGAATAAGGGTGTGGCAGGTAGCCGTGTGGTTAGAGCGTTGGGCCCGTAACCGAAAGATTGCTGTATCGAATCCCAGAGATGACGAGGTAAAAATCTGTCGTTCTGCAAGGCAGTTAACCCACTGTTCCTAGGAAGTCATTGTAAATAAGAATTAGTTCTTAACTTACTTTTTTTTTTAAAGGCTGTAACGTAACAAAATATGGAAAAAGTCAAGGGGTCTGAATACTTTCCTATGGCACTGTGTATGTGTTTTTATTAGAGATGAATAGTCAGATTTTTTCCATTGTAGGTCTGTGTGCAGTAGCACATGTTACAGGGCTGAGAAGGACACAGGCAGAGAGACTTGGGGCCTTTACACTGTACATCACTTCAACAAGGATATCAGGAAACAGACAGGTCTTTTAGAATCGACAAAGGACCAAGTGGTCCGCCATATTTGATGCGTGGTGTTATAATACCCTTGTGGTCCGCCATATTTGATGCGTGGTGTTATAGTACCCTTGTGTCCTCATCCTCTGCTTGTGTGTCTGTCCAGGTGGAGATGTTTGGTGTGACTGCAGATGAGACTGGGCAGGAGACCCCTCAGATGCTGGAGGAGTTCCTGTCCCTGCAGAAGGAGATCTTCTCCTCCCTGGAGCTCCACTATAGGTCCGTGCTCCTCTCTGGATCTCTGCATACACTCAATGTGGCTGGATAGATGCATAGCTTTGAGTCGCACTGTACAGTGTATTTTGCTATTTGTACACACCATAGCCATATATTTACATATACATATTTAGTTCTTTAGGCTGAGCTACACATTGTTTGTGCAAATACTCCCACACAGTATTGTACTTATTAAACCCTAGCAAGAGTGTTCCTCTGACCGCTGCATTCTCTGTACCTGAAGAGTACTGGACATGCCCACCCAGGAGCTAGGTCGCCCAGCACACAGGAAGTACGACATTGAGGCCTGGATGCCAGGGAGGGACAGCTATGGCGAGGTGAATGCCACATTCCCTGTACTACCATTGCTATACTGGAGACTAAGACCAAGACTAAGACCAAGGTAAGAGAGAACACCTACTGTATTCCCAATACTTTGATGAATACATTCACCCATCATGAAAATAAGTGTCTCTGATAGCATGGAATGGATCTTTGTTACTCTCTATCTCACTTATGTGTCCATTTTCAGAAAGGGACAGTGTGTGCGCCTCGTGCCTTGCAGCCCTACCTGGGGTTGGAGGTGATTTAAAAAGCCAAAATACACTCCTTTTGAAATACATGGGACCAAACAGGCCCAATCGCATGCCCCGCCCTGTCCCAAAGCTCAGATGACATCCTGCACCAACACACTTCCATGGAGAGAACAACCGAAGCCTTTTCCATCTAGTTGTTGACTTATTCTGTGTAGCTCTGCCAGGTAAATCATATTTATGTCATACTGTTTGTGAATGTGTCATAAGCTGTCCTGTTTTTGTCTGTCAAAGAGTGAAACTGTATTAAATTGAACAAAAAGGTAATATTTTCTCACCACTCATGTTGATCATTAAACAATTCCAGATCTGCAACCACACAGTAGGCTACTTTCAGAGAACACAGTTCAGCTCTAACAAATCTAGACCATATAATTTACTCAAAATAAACATTAATATGGCAAATAAGTATTTCAGTTTATTAATTGTGCCCTTGTTTATGTCCCACATAGGTGCAGAGCTGAGCCTGTGGCTGAACAGATTGCTGTCAGAGGCTTATCATTCAGGAGAGAGAGAGAGAGCACAGGTCCTTCACACCCACTGCCTTAAAGTACTAGCACACTGGAATTACTGAGTGAAGAGGCACAAAATAGTGCTGCATTGCTGTAATGACTGCGTTCCTATCCTTAATGCTGGGAAATGGATTAGAATATAATTGTTAATGAAGCCCAGAGCTGTAATGTGCCCCATCCAATAGCCAGAAAACACAAGCAAAGATGTGGAACAAAATGCTATGCCCATTAAATGTATTCTTATTTCTTATTTTAACCTATTATTTAACCAGGCAAGTCAGTTAAGAACAAATTATTATTTACAATGACGGCCTACACCGGCCAAACCCGGACGACGCTGGGCCAATTGTGCGCCGCCCTATGGGACTCCCAATCACCCCCAGGCTGGGCATTACATGTCAACTCTAAATGTGTAATGAATTATTCTAGACACTTCTATAATAAAATAATTTAAATGTACACTACTTATCAAAATGTAAAAATGTAATCTCCCTTCCCTTTTTTTACATAAAGCATGCATGCCTACAGCATGGCGGGTTATATGTTGTAATACAAACCTGCTGCTGAGCCTTGAGATGGAACAGCAGGGAACTGGCGTTACCTCCGGTCAGATGTGGTCAACTCAGTTTGGAGCGAGCAATCCTCTAGTTATCAGTTGTTGTTACGCATTGACGGGGCTTCATTCTCCCGACCTGTCCTCCTGCATCACCTGGCCGTTTGTTCCAAGCACACCCGCCTCTCAGCTCCTCCTTAGCGGGTCTTTGCTCGCTTGGCTTGAGAAGGTCGCAGCATCATTATTTCAAGGTTATTTCCTTTTCTTTAAGGCCTTTATATTCAGATCCGATGGGAGTTTTTATTTTCACGGCGTTGCTTTGGACCTTCAGTGGAGGTAAGGAAAATCTGGGATTAATTTGTGAGGCTGCTGATCAATCAATGTATGATCGTATCCACTGTTAGATAACGCTTACGATTTGTCATAATATAGCCTATGAATATAACGGAGGGGAGAATGGATTGTGCGACAATTCAACCAAAAGGAAAAAAGGTCAATTGGTAGAATATATCTTCGCTTTTAAGATGTGCGATCAAAATAGACTTATTACATAATTTGTTTAGAGCGCACCTTATCCGGTCTCTAAATCTGTCCGTAGCCTATATAGAAAGCGCGTTAGGTAGGCTATACATTTCCCCCTGGTATTGTGTCTACATATTGATTGTTATTGCATGCGTGTGTATTGGAAATTACCCTATGTAAGATTTACATAATAAATCAAGGGTATTTCTACATCACCCAAACTAAAAATGGAATTACGTTGTCGCGCACGACAGGTGCTCATGTAACTGTTAAACATATTAATAATGTGCGCGGTGTTACAACAGTGTCCTGTTTGAATATGCAAACATTGACACCATGACCATGGTTTGATGTGAGCAGTTTTGTCAGTGTCAGGGAGTGTTGATTGGGAGTAAAGATGTATCGTTGTGAGAAAGGGAGGGCAGGCTATACATGTATTATACTGTGTAACAGCGCTGTATGAAAACATAACAAGAGTTTAAGGGTAGTGCTCTGTGTATAGTGAACTGTGTAGAGGTGTTACAATCACCCATGTGCATGTGTGAACATACAGACCCCAGGCGCACGTGCTTTTGAATTAAGGCCTACTATTGAGCTCCATTATCAATAACCAATTGATCCATGCACCATTGGTCTGGCTATTGATACAGAGAAGGCAGTGCCCTTAATGAGATAGTTTAGGGGTTTAAGTGACTCAGAGTCGTTGAGCACTTGAGTACAATTCACTGTGAGGCAGTAAACTAATAACATGGATATTTCTACTTCCTTGTTGAGGGAGGATTATAAAATCATGTCCTGTTAGCTGCTTGACATTTGACTGTCTTGGCCTTAAAAATAGATTCTGCTACTTTTAGACTGAACAATTCAATTACTTTCCTTTTCTTTCCTGGCAATATTCAATCATCTCACAATGTATGTGTTTTTGATTTGATTTATTAGAATCCCCATTAGCCAACGCCAATGGCGACAATCTTACTGGGGTCCGACACATGACGAAAAATACATTACAGACAAAATACTTTACAATTTACATACATTTAAAAACATTAACATGTAGTGTGTGCATGCATCTAGTTACACATACATGTCAGTACATACACACAACAAGTGGGGGAGAGGCGTTGTGCCGTGAGGTTTTGCATTATTTATTTTTTGAAACCAGGTTTGCTGTTCACTTGCACTATATGAGAGTTTCCTTTAATTTGTTCTGGACCTGGGAACTGTGAAAAGACCCCTGGTGGCATGTCTGGTGAGGTAAGTGTGAAAAGACCCCTGGTGGCATGTCTGGTGGGGTAAGTGTGAAAAGACCCCTGGTGGCATGTCTGGTGGGGTAAGTGTGAAAAGACCCCTGGTGGCATGTCTGGTGGGGTAAGTGTGAAAAGACCCCTGGTGGCATGTCTGGTGGGGTAAGTGTGTGTGTGTGTCAGTGCTGTAAGTTGACTATGCAAACAATTTGGAATTTCCAACACATTAATGTTTCTAATTAAAACAAGAAGCGATGCAGTCAGTCTTTCCTCAACTCTTAGCCAACAGAGACTGATATGCATAGTATTTATATCAGCCCTCTGATTACAATGAAGAGCAAGACGTGCTGCTCTGTTCTGGGCCAGCTGCAGCTTAACTAGATCCTTCTTTGCAGGACTTGACCATATGACTGGACAATAATCAAGATAAGATACAACTAGAGCCTGCAGGACTTGCTTTGTGGGTCTGGTGTAAAAAAACAGTGTTTTTTTTTTTATTACGGACAGAGCTCTTCTCATATTTACAACCATTGAATGTATATGTTTTCACTATGATAGTTTACAATCTAAGGTAACGCCAAGTAAGTTAGTCTCCTCAAGTTGTTCAACAGCCACACCATTTATTACCAGATTCAGCTGAGGTCTAGAATTTAGGGAATGATTTGTACCAAATACAATGCTCTTAGTTTTAGAGATTTTCAGGACCAGTTTATTACTGGCCACCAGGGGTGAAAGTAGATTACATGTCTTACGGTACGGTACAAAATGCTACAAAAATGACAGGGTAGCCTACACTGCTGACACTGACAAACAGATCATTTAAAACAATGTTGTCTGATCCATATAATCATCCTACGAAAAGGGGACACACAAATACAATATGACATCTATCTTACCTGGAGGAGGAAATTATTGTCCAAAAAAATTATTGTCCAAAAAACAGAAGTGGCACTGACCCAATGATAAAGAAAGTGAACATGCACACTCACTGGGCATATGGCTGATGTTCTACGCTGGTGCCAATAAGATAGGCTACTGTTCGCTCAATTACCTTTTGTTTCATAACTAAAACATAGATTGGAGTCTTTAGAGCAGTAGCCCTTTGCTTTTACGCAATTAGATTTTTTAAATATAGCGATATGCCTGGCTGGGTCTCACTGCTTTTCACTGACAGTCGCAACTCAACAATCACCTATTTGATATTTGCAGGGTGCCCTGCCCAAATTGTAGGCCCTTCGGATTATAGGCTATGCGATTTTAAACAATCCACAGCTTTTTGTTTTTTTTAAGCTAATGATCCTCTGTGGCCAAATCCTGCTTTTGTAGTAGCTTATTTTGAATAATTTTTATTTAATTCTGTATAGACAGAAGTAAGCCAATAAGGATATACTGTATAATTTCGGCAATTTAATTCAATTTACTTTAGGGAAGCTTCTCCTAGCCTTATGGGCATGCCGCCTATGCCTTTTAATGTGGCATAAACACAACCAGTCATGATTTTTTCATCTGATTGTCAAACAATCACTTAACAAAGACTCCAGCAGTGCACTGTGCACCTGCAATTTGATGAATGGAAAGAGACATCCGTTACAAAACACCTACGTGTAGTGTAATGAAATTCTGCGATTGTCATTAGGCCTAGACTTGTAGCCTGAATTGAATCATCAATTGTTGTCCACACACACCTCTGTCTCGGCTACTCATCTCCGCCTTGAAGAATGTTCTCCTTAAACAACAACACAATTTGAAGCATATACCACCTGGTTTCCAGTCAATTCACACATTTTTCATGCAGCTGACATGCAGTAATGTTAAATCATGGTATAATAGCCTATAGTTTTTTTGGCATGTTGTATTAATTGTGATAGGCTCACGTTTTACCGCATACCTCCACTATTTATTTTACCGGCACGCCGTACCGGACCATACCGCCTTACTTTCACCCCAGCTGGCCACCCATTCCAAAACTGACTGCAAGTCTTTGTTAAGGGTTTCAGTGACTTCATTAGCTGTGGTTGCTGACACGTATATGGTTGAATCATCAGCCTACATGGACACACATGCTTTTAATGCCAGTGGCAGGTCATTGTTAAAAAGAGTAGAGGGCCTAGAGAGCTGCCCTGCGGAACACACACTTTACATGTTTGACATTAGAGAAGCTTCCATTAAAGAAAACCCTCTGAGTTCTATTAGATAGATAGCTCTGAATTCACGATATGTCAGAGGTGGAAAAGCCCTAACACATATGTTTTTTCAACAACAGGTAATCGTCAATAATACACTATATATACAAAAGTATGTGGACACCCCTTTCAAATGAGGTGTACAAAATCGAGCACACAGCCATGCAATTTCCATAGACAAATATTGGCAGCAGAATGGCCTTACTGAAGAGCTCAGTGATTTTCGACGTGGCACGGTTATAGAATACCACCTTCCCAATAAGTCAGTTTGTCAAATGTATGCCCCTCTAGAGCTGCCCCAGTCAACTGTAAGTGCTGTTGTTGTGAAGTGGAAATGTCTAGGAACCAAACGGCTCAATGGGACCACCGGGTTCTGAAGCGCGTAAAGCGTAAACATCGTCTGTACCACTCACTACCGAGTTCCAAACTGCCTCTGGAACAAAGTCTGCACAAGAACTGTTCGTCTTCATGAAATGGGTTTCCACCGCCGAGCAGCTGCACACAAGCCTAAGATCACCATGCGTGATGCCAATCGTCGGCTGGAGTGGTGTAAAGCTCGCCACCATTGGACTCTGGAGCAGTGGAAACACGTTCTCTGGAGGGATGAATCATGCTTCACCGTCTGGCAGTCCGACGGAAGGAACTGGGTTTGGCGGATGCCAGGAGAACGCTACCTGGCCGAATGCATATTGCCAGCTGTAAAGTTTGGTGGATGAGGAATAATGGAATATTTCATGGTTCGGGCTAGGCCCTTTACATGCTGTCCACACCAGACCGATCAGGACACGCAGGTTGAAATATCAAAACACAAACTCTTAACCAATTATATTAATTTGGGGACAGGTCGAAAAGCATTAAACATTTATGGTAATTTAGCTAGCTTGCTGTTGCTAGCTAATTTGTCCTGGGATATAAACATTGGTTTGTTATTTTACCTGAAATGCACAAGGTCCTCTACTCCGACAACTAACCCACAGATAAAACGGTCAACCAAGTTAGTTTCTAGCCATCTCTCATCCTTCAGGGTTCTTCTTCTTTGGACTTTATATGGCGGTTGGCAACCAACTTTAAGGTGCATTAACACCAACTGGACTGGAGTGTGGACCTCAGTTCATCTTTCAATCGCCCACGTGGGTATATGCTCCTAAAAACCAATGAGGAGATGGGAGAGGCGGGACTTGCAGCGGAGACGCTCGCGCAATGATTATTATTATTATTTAAACCTTTATTTTACTAGGCAAGTCAGTTAAGAACAAATTCTTATTTTCAATGACGGCCTAGGAACAGTGGGTTAACTGCCTTGTTCAGGGGCAGAACGACAGATTTTTACCTTGTCAGCTCGGGGATTTGATCCAGCAACCTTTCAGTTACGGGCCCAACACTCTAACCACTGGGCTACCTGCCGCCCCATTGAATAACATGTATGTGTACATTTCTTTTGCAATGCTCGCGCATGCAACGCTCATGGTGTCGTCAGCATGTTAGTTCCAGTGAAGGGAAATCTTAATGCTACAGCATATTACATTCAAGACGATTCTGTGCTTCCAACTTTGTGGCAACAGTTTGGTGAAGGCCCTTTCCTGTTTCAGCATGACAATGCCCCGTGCACAAAGCGAGGTCCATACAGAAATGGTTTGTTGAGATCCATGAGGAAGAACTTGACTTGCCTGCACAGAGCCCTGACCTCAACCCTATCAAACACCTTTGGGATGAAACACCAAATGCGATCCAACATCTAATGTTCCAACATCTAGTGGAAAGCCTTCCCAGAAGAGTGGAGGCTGTTATAGCAGCAAATGGAGGACCAACTCCATATTAATGCCCATGATTTTGGAATATAGTGTATCAAAGGCTGCACTGAAATCTAACATTACGGCTTCCACAAGCTTGTTATTATCAATCTCTTTCAACCAATCATCAGTCATTTGTGTCAGTGCAGTACATCTTGAGTGCCCTTCTCTATAAGCACGCTGGAGGTCTGTTGTTAATTTGTTTATAGAGAAATAGCACTCAACAACTTCCAACAGTTTGCTAAGAGCTGGTAGCAAAACCTGGTCTCAGAGCATTTCGTATTATTCTGTATGTAAATCAGTGATACTCCATTTAGTATGTTATGTTGATATGTATTAATTTGTGTATCTCCATCACCCATTTCGTATGATATGTTATGAATTACAATTTGTATTATGTTACGAATTAGCAAAACTTACAATACGTTATGAATTTGCAAAATGTACAATATGTTACAAATTTGCTAAACGTATTATATGTTACGAATTCTAGCTAGGTGGCTAACGTTGTCTAGCTGGCTAACATTAGCTAGGCTAGGGGTTAGGGTTAAGTTTAAGAGTTAGGGTAAAGGGTTAAGGTTAGGGTTAGGGGAAGGGTTAGCTAAAAGTGTTAGCTAAAAAGCTAAGCAGTTGCTAAGTAGCTAAAAAGTAGTAGAAAGTTGCTAATTTGCTAAAATGCTAAAGTTGTCCATAATGAGATTCAAACTCGCAACCAACCACCCTACTTAAGTAACCATCTGTCTTATGTAACATAAGATATTATACTCCAACGTTTTTTTTCTTTATATAATTTTTCTTGGCTACATAATACAATTTCTTTGTCTTTTTGTTGAGTTTAGTCATATAATTTCTCAATTTCTCAAGTCAGCCAGTCAGATGTGAAGCCAGACTTATTAGCCACTCCCTTTTCCCCAACTCTTTCAATCATACAGCTTTTCAATTCCTCATCAATCCACGGAGCTGTAACAGTTCTAACAGTGAGTTTCTTAACAGGTGCACATTTATCAATAACTAGAAGAAGCTATCAGCGTCTGGATGCTCCTTATTAATCACATCAGACCAACAAATATGTGTAACATCATCCAAATAAGAGTCACAGCTATATCTTTTGTATGATCTATAATACACTATTTTAGGCCAAGCTTTTGGAACTTTGGCTTTCCTGCATATAGCCACTATATTGAGATCACTGCATCCAGTGGGTACGGATACAGCTTTAGAACAAAGTTCTACAGTATTAGTAAAAATGTGATCAATAAATGTGGTTGATCTTCTTCCTGACTGTTAGCACTTGGTGGCATAAAGAATAGGCTTTAGATGAGGCCGGTGAACCTGCACTCACAACACTTAAATAACCATTTATATGAGATCTTCTCTAAGCGTTACAGGGATATGGCTCTGAATATATACAGCGATACCTCCCCCATAAGCATTCCTGTCTGAATATATACAGCGATACCTCCCCCATAAGCATTCCTGTCTGAATATATACAGCGATACCTCCCCCATAAGCATTCCTGTCTGAATATATACAGCGATACCTCCCCCATAAGCATTCCTATCTGAATATATACAGCGACACCTCCCCCATAAGCAAACCTATCTGAATATATACAGCGACACCTCCCCCATAAGCATTCCTATCTGAATATATACAGCAACACCTCCCCCATAAGCATTCCTATCTGAATATATACAGCGACACCTCCCCCATAAGCATTCCTATCTGAATATATACAGCAACACCTCCCCCATAAGCATTCCTATCTCTTCTATGTATGTTTATGTCTTTATGTTTCTACTGCTGTATCATCAAAGTAATTATTTAATTGAGTCTCAGAAATGGCTAATATATTAATGTTATCTGATTTTAGGAATGTTTTGTCTAAGGCTACATATATTAATATGGGCTAACCTTTCCTGGGAGAGATAGACATAATATGGGAAAGTAGAAACAAAGCAAGAGAACAATGAAAACATTCAGCAGACCATTAATCAGTTGGTGTGTTACTGTTGACACAATATAGAATTATTTGGAAAGATGACATTTGTATCTCTCTCTCTCTCTTTCTCTCTCTCTCTTCTCTCTCTTCTCTCTCTCTCTCTTTCACTCTAGTGGGATGCCTGCCTCTATCCTCATCTCTACAGGCTGGAAAGGTCAGAGACAAAGCATTTGTGTTATCTCTATGACGTTTTTATGAGTGCATTATAACACTGCTAACATTTTGTGTGTAATTGATACTGACACTGTATTTGCCAATTGGCTGTGTCCGACTGTCCTCTGTGTGTGTGTGTGCGTGTGCGTGTGCGTGTGCGTGTGTGTGTGTGTGTGTGCGTGTGTGTGCGTGTACCCTCAGGTTTCTGACTGTATTCAGGACTCCCTGAATAGTAATGGCGGTGTGCCACATCCTGTCTGTGACAAACAGAAAACAGGTGACAACTCCTGTCTTATCTCTTATCTGACATAACCTCCTTCTGCTGCACAAACGCACTAGACCTCACAGCACACTTATTCAACTGTATTCACTATGTAATTGTAGTGCGTCAAAATTGAGATTTAGTTTCATGACACTGATTACTGTATGTGAGGAATACCCTTTATTTCATTTGACTATAATGCTGTTCGTTATTTCATAAATTTAATCAATCTTCCGTTACAAATATTTATGGCAACACCTGTCACTGAGGCAGATAGGTAAGATTATGTGTATTTTGATAAGATGGACATGGTCAGTGTTGAACAACCAGTGTTGTGTTGTGTTGTGCAGGTGATGCTGTCCACAGGCACCAGGGTCTCCTGAGGGAGCTGCAGGAGCTGGCCCAGGAGGGTCAGTCAGACTACGGTTATTAGCTAATACTTTACTACTGAAGTACCCAGGGACGGACTGGGATCAGAAATTGGTCTGGGTATTTCTAACACACCTGTAAATGTTTTCCCTTGAATGGGAAAACCCCCAATTTAGACAGACCCATTGGGCTTCAAATGGACCAGCCCTTCTGGCATTTGCCAGAAAAGCCCAATGGCCAGCCCATCTCTGGAAGTAGCCCTGCCTATGGTGTCATCACCACAATAATATGGAATATCAAAACATACTGACTTATTAACAGAAGCAGTCTAATTGTTGCAATATCTTTGCTATGCTATGTTGGTTTCAGAGTCAGGCAATTATACATGTAAATCACATGTAAATCAATCAACATCTTCATAAACATGTTTTGTTGGAACTTGCTGTAATATGCTTTAAATAGTACAGTAACTAACTACCTCAATGTATTTTATTCTTACAGAGAGGGAAAGAGAGAGAGAGTATAGGAGGGAGAAAGAGCGATATGAGGAGAACCAGGCTGAGGGAGAGAGGGACAGAGAGAGGAGGGAGGAGGAGGAGAATGATGACCAGAAGGAGAAAGAAGAATTGAGAAAGAAAGATACAAAGGCAGAATGGGTAGAGGATGAGGAGAAGGTGGAGATGAAGGACAGAACGAATGAGGACATGAGGGAAGAGCCCAGACTGGAGGAGCTCCTCGCGAAGGAGATAAGGAAGATAGGAGAGGAGGAAAAAGAGGACAGGGAGTTGGAGGAGCTGCTCAAGGAGCTGAAGAAGAAAAGGTACGAGTCGGTGAAGGAGAAAGAGCTCCAGAGAGGGTCAGAAGCAGAGGAGGAGAGGAAGGAGGAGGAGGAGCAGAAAAAGGGAGAGAGAGAGCGGCTAGAAATTCTTGAGAAAGAAGAGAGGAGACGCAGCGAGGAGAGGAAGAACAACGAGGTGGAGCTGCTGGTGGAGAAAGAGAAGGTGGAGCTGCTGGTGGAGAAAGAGAAGGTGGAGCGGGAGCTGAAGGAGCTGCTGGAGGAACAAGACAGCAAGAAGAATGTGGAGAAGGAGAAAGAGAGGGAGGAAAAACAGGAGGAACTGGCAGAGCTCCTCAAAAAGATGAAACGGGTGCAAGGGGAGGAAGAGAGAGAAGAGGAGGAGAGGAAGAGAGAGAATGCAGGGGATGAGGTGAAAGTGGACAAAGAGAGTGAGAAGGAGGGAGAGATTCGCAAGGAATTGGAGAAGGTGAAAGAGGGAGAGAGTGAGAAGGAGGGAGAGATTCGCAAGGAATTGGAGGAGGTGAAAGAGGGAGAGAGCGAGAAGGGGGTTAAGGAGCCTCAGCAGAAGAGAGTGATGGAGAAAGCGAGTGATGAGTCGACCCGTCAGTTTGAAAAGGAGAGGAACAGAGACGATGATGATGACGATGAGGAAGAAGCAGATGAGGAAGATGAGGATGAAAACAATGAGGATTGGGAAGAGGAAGAGGAGGATGACGACAAAAAGGAAGATGTTGAGGAGGATGAAGGAGAGGTAAGTGGGCGAGGGTCAACAGGATTTAGCACGACTGAGCTTGTAAAGTTGATACTGTAATTGCTCATTGACTATGTCTCTCTGTGTGTGTGTGTGTGTGTGTGTGTGTGTGTGTGTGTGTGTGTGTGTGTGTGTGTGTGTGTTCACCTAACACACTGTCTGACCTGTTCTGTGTGCCTACAGGAGCTTCTGGAGATTGAGGCAGAGCTGCGAAAAGTGGCTGCAGAGCTTCGGGAGCTTCACAGGGGTCATTAAGTTCTAAATTACACGTACACACACACACACACACACACACACACACACAAACAAGACAGACAGATAAGGACACAGTGCAGCTCTCACCCTCATGCTATCACACCCAGAAATACACACCACTAACACACTTAGTAACATGGTATAATCATAATTTTTGATGGGATGTACTTCTGTAAGTAGTTGCATTTTAGTACAAACATAAATGTACACTTCTCCCCATCCCCTAACTTGCATACTGCATTCAGAGATTATAAGCTCTTTAGACGTCAGTCTTTCTGTGTGCTGCCATTATCAAAGATTGTTTAGTAGGCAAGATGTACAACCTTGCCCATGTAAAGCTATAGTTAGTTTACATCTCATAATACAAGGTCTTTAAGTGGGAAAGACGTCTCGTGTATATATTTTGTGCAATAATAAAAAATCTATGTGTGAGATTTGTTGCGGTCATTGAGACTGTTAATGTAAGCATTGTATCTCTGTTATTTATAATATTGACATTTTGATTTCTATGATTGATTTCCGTGTGTATATCAACAAAATGTAAGGATTGTACTATCTGGCTAAAGCACTGTTAATATCAGACTGTTAATTAAGAACTGGGAAACCCATTGGAGGAGAAGGTCAGAGGGGAGGGACGTCTAGCTTTCTCATCCAATGGGTTTTGAGAAGGAGATGAGTCTGAGAGGACGTCAGGAGTATGAAATTGAGATCTTCCCTCAGAAAGAAAAGGTGTGTGACCACGGAAACCTCTTTAGTATTGATGTACAGTATGTCATAACATAATGTTATATAATAAGATGAGCATGATTGTTCCTGAAGTTTAGTTATTTTTGTTTGCAGTTTGGGTCATAGAAATAGAATGAATGGGAATGTCTAGTAATTATATTTCTATGGCCAGGCTGGCGCACCAGCTCTTCTCCCAGCTTTGCACTTTTATCTTAACCAGCCAAGGAAGTCTAGAGAGGGGAGCGACAACACTAAGCCATTTCTAGTATTTGGTCATAATAAACAATGACTGTTCTAAAACCTGGTAAGATATTGATTTTCATCGTCATCCTTTTCCATAGTTTGTGATTTAATAGGAAACATTCCCTCACACGTTAAATCAATATAAGTGCACTACGTGCTACACAGTTGCATGGTTAATAACATATGTGGAGGAACAACAATAACTGCAATACAAGAAGAAGAAGAAGAAGAAGAATATTAAGACAACGTATCAAAACCTATAAAGCTATAATAATGTACATATTAAAGCCAAATATATTATGATGATTTTCTGTAAATGTACTTTATTATGTAATTAAAATGCATTATAAATGGACTTTTAAATATAAACACTTGTTTTCTATCAATTATAAACTGGGTGGTTCGAGCTGATTGGCTGACAGCCGTGGTATATCAGACCATATACCACAGGTATGGCAAAACATGTATTTTTACTGCTCAAATTACGTTGGTAACCAGTTTATAATAGCAATAAGGCACCTCAGGGGTTTGTGGTATATGGCCAATATACCACGGCTAAGGGCTGTATCCAGGCACTCTGCGTTGCGTCGTGCTTAAGAACAGCCCTTAGCCGTGGTATATTGGCCATATATCACACCCCCCCGGGCCTTATTGCTTAATTATATAACACTGGTAACTGTTGGAACTCATATAAAACACATCAACACCATGTAAGAAGTCAAACAGGCTACTCACTATGTTTTGTGAGATTTACTCAAGAATGTATATCATTTAAACATTTTGAAATGTATTTACCAAATGTATTTAACCAGCAAAGGGTTGTGGATTGTAAGTGGGATCTAGTGGAGGTCAACATTTGTAATTGTACTGGTCCAATCAGACTCCTGCATCTGTGCCTGCTGTGTCTTATATGCTACATGTCAATCAATAAAATCACAGTGTATGATATTTCTCAATCATTGTTACTTCTATAATAGTAGTCTTCATTGACTGATTACACTCTCTGTCTATTCATATAAAATCCTGACACCTATGTGTCTGCAAGGAGAGGTGACTCAGACCCAGATTTTGAGACTTATTTAAAGGTAACCATTGTCAATTAGGTCTCCTACTTCCAGGGGCTTTCTGGATGTGTCAGAGGGGATGAGCCAGGTCAGGGTCAAGGGTCAAAAGTGAACCCAGGTCAGAGTTCAGAGGTCAGCCTGTGGGGCAGAGGGAGCAGGAGAACATGTTGCCTGGGGGACTTCCTGTTCCCGGTGGTCCAATACTGACTCAATGTGACTGAGGAGGGAAGAAAAAAACTGAGGCACTCCCTCATAGCCTGGAAGAGAGGGATGGAGAGATACGGTTGATGAGAGAGAGAGCTAGAGAGCGAACATGACATTTAGTAAGAGTGAAAGTGTAAACCTTCGAAGCAAATACAGCAGTATAAAGTGACTTTCATGACTGTAAGTTTCTCTGGATAAGAGTGTCTGTTAATGACAAATGTATAATGGAAATGAAGGATGGAAAAGCCCAGTGACCTGGAAAGATGTTGATGTCGATGATAGTGAGGGTGTGTGTGTTGAGGTTGGTGATGACATCCACCCCGAACAGGGCCATGCCCAGCTCTGCCCTCAGCTCCCTCACTAGGGCCACCATGGCCTCACCACTGGGGGGAGGCAGCCTCGGCATCTTCTCATCCAGCTGAGACACAACACCACAGGACACAGGACAGATGATCAGTTCATCTGTTCAGGGTCCGCATTCACAAAGTATATCAGAGTAGGAATGCTTATCTAGGATCAGGTCCCCCTGTCAATGTAATCTTATTCACTATGATCTAAAAAAGCCAAACAGATCTTAGCTCAGCACTACTACTACGCATTATGAATACGGGCCCTGGATAGTACAAGACCTATTGCAGACACAGGGTAAAAGAGATTGAATTTGTTTGTACAGGAATCAGTGCCAGTGAAGGAAATTGAAGAGCGTTGATTTTCAGAGTGGAGGTCGTACTGACTGCAGTGAGGTGGGAGCAGGACTCTGGCTTGGACACCTCGTGGCTGTTGAAGAAGATTGTCTTCCTCTCTGGGGTCACAAAACACACCATAGACATTAGGAAGAAGTTTTATTGCAACAGATTATTAAAAACACTGTATAAGCATGCATGAGATTGAGAAAGAGCGAGATCGAGAGAGAGAGAGAGAGAGAGAGAGAGAGAGAGAGAGAGAGGTGGAAGAAGAGGGGGAAGAGGTGAAGGTGTGTCCACACTGACCATGGGGTCCAGGGGGGAAGTTCTTCAGCGAGGGCCTCTCCACAGTGAAGTGGTCTTCTCCCACCACAAACACCTTGTGCAGCACGGCCCCGTGGTTGACAAAGCTCTGCAGCACACAGGGAGGGTGGGCATCTGACAGACCAGCCATACTGAAGATCAAAGACATCTATGGTATGGAGAGAGAGCAGGGACACTAAAGTCTGAAGAACTACAGGGAGAGCCATGGGCCACTAAACACCAATACACATCTATAGAGAGAGATCACGGTGTCAACAAAGCATCAATACACTGAGCCACACAAAGGCAGAAAATAATAAGAAATATATGAATATATGGGAAAATATACAAAACGACTATAACCAATATAAAGACAGACCAATAGAAAGACAGTGTCTTACCTCATGGGAGCGGGATCCATGAGCCACCCTGGTTTTACAGACTAAGAGGAAGAAGAACAGTGAAGTGTGAGGAGACACAATACAACACACACTCTTATGGGACATTTTCCCAGTCACAGGTTATCTCCATTGAACATGCTTCCTATTCCAAGACTAGGCTTAATCAGTGTCCAGGAAAACGGCTGTAAATGTCTTAAACTAAATAAAAGGAGTTTGCCAAAAACGCAATCACCATTGCCTGGTGTGAAGGCTCTGTATATGACAAGATTAATTAGGTGTATGTTTATGTGTTTGGTTGTCACTGACTCAGAGGGAAGCTGAGGCCCTTGCTCTCCACGTCCTCCTGGATGACTGACAGGTCACTGGTGCTGATCTCCAGGTAGGGAGGGCTGCTGATTCGCCAGTCTACAGGGGGGAGGGATCAGGAAAAGCCTAAGGAGAGATAGCTTTTGGCTTAGTAGATGTCTAGAGGAGGGACAGTGAGGCCACTGTACTGTACCTCTCAGGGAGTTCTGGAGCCGGCTCATTATCCGATAGGAGGCAAAGCGATCCAGTAGCTGGCTCATTGCTGGAAGGGGGTCCAGAAGAACAGTATGGGGATGGGCGGACACATAACCCTGAAACACACAAACATATACTTTAGTATGATAAAATATGATGCTGTAATCGCTGTTGTACTTAATTAAATGGGCCATTTTACTGTACCTGGAAGTTGTCAAGGAGCTGTTGCGATTGGCTGTCGTACTCAGCCTCGACAATGACATCAGAGAGCTTGTGTACAATGACCTCAAAAGGTCCTTGAGACTCCAGTGGCTGACTGAGATCTATCTGTATCAGGAGAGGAAAAAGGAAGTGTGAATGAAATATCCTCTGCCTCAGGCACAACTTGATGTGTAGACATTCAAACGTAATGCTATGACATGCACTTGTGAGGCAAACGCTACAACTATTGTTCCCCTGTTTGAGAGGAGCTCCAAGCAGGTGACTGCAGGTGGCAGTGACAGAAAGGACTGCCATGTCAGACATCTGAACCTGACAAGACAGCGACAGAGACAGACAGGAGCAAGTGAGAGAGAGAGAGCGAGAGAGAGGGTGAGAGATGATGATGGGAATTGGATATATAGGAGACATAGTAATACAAAGTGCTAACATAGGAATGACAGAAGGAACTTAGACAAACCAAAACACTTCATTTGATGTGTAAATGTGTGTCTATGTGACACATAAATTAACATACAGACATACAGCCTACAGATTGAATTTCTGCAACCTTATAATGACACCATTCTCATGTCTTCCATCACAAACCTAAGAACATAATGCAATGTAATGGAAATTGACTTACCTCAACCACCTCAACACCGTGGCTCCTGACCAGAAGGGATTCAATGTTCAATTAAAATGTTAAGTGACAATTTAGGACAGTTACACCGAGGAGAATGCATATGAGTACGGGTGCAGGAGAAGCTCCATTGTAGCCTGCAGTAGTATTATGTTTGCAAGAACATACATTCAAAGTTTAAACTTACGCGCAAAGCTCAGCAAAAGCAACCAGATTAATTCGTCTCCGTTTCTTGTCGCTCAGACAGAAACCTACCCTGCGCCCAGACATTTGGGCAGAGGAGCAATCCCTAGGATGGTTGGGAAAAGGGTAGGCAATACTGATGATTGAAAGAGCGAAAGAGCGAGAGAGAGAGAGAGAGAGAGAGAGAGGAAGAGAGAGAGAGAGAGACCTCTTCTTTACGAAATGGGAGTAGCCATAGGTTTTCATATACTTTAGGGCAGTGGTTCCCCAACTGTGGGGCGTGCCCCCTAAGGGCCGCATGAGGGGTTCCTTTTAACTGACGCTTTGAACACACCGACTGGGTCATTGCGCAACATATGTTGCAGCATCATCTAGATATGTGTGCAACAAGAGTTCAACATTCACCTTCTGCTACCATTTCTGCCAAAACGTTGACACATACAGTTTGACGCATACGTTCGATAAATCCAAGGTATGCACCACACAGAACGCACTGCAACTGCCTCTGCAACGCAATGCTGTAAGGCAAATGCAGTGTTCCATTGGAAATGAATGTACTTCTGGTGTACCAAAACTCAAAAACACAGTCGCTGTGTTCGAAGCGCTACCCTTGAAAGTTGTAAAAGTAGAATGCACGAGGTGCAATTTCGAAATTGAGTAGCGCATCACCAGTTTTCCTCTTGTCAGTCATTGAATACCTTAGAAAGCTATTTATAACTTGTCAGAAATGTCCAGATCAAATAGCCCATGTCAGCTAAACTTTTATAGCTAGGTATATTAGCCAATAGATTTTGTTGTAAGGTGTGAGTCACTCAAATATCACATGAATACACATTAGACATGGCAAAAAGTTCGCGCACACAGGGGGGGGGGGCGGGATGTTCCCCAATGCTGGAAGGGGGGTCTGAGTGAAAAGGTTTTTCCTGCAAAAAACGTAGTATAACATACATAACAGGTGCATAATGGTGCATCACTACGATCATTTTTTTGCCAGTAGGCCCATATCCTTCCACAGACAACTTCCTTATTGCGATCATATTATAACCAGCCTTTTATTTTGCCTTCAAAATAAAAGTCCACTATTGAAACTTAAGCAAACGGATGCAACTTGTGGAATCATGCCACAACTGGACTAGACAATGCTAAACAAAGTCGGAATGTTCTTATAGAAATTCAACAAAATATAATAATTTGTTAATTTGACACAAAAGGTAAAAAAAAATATGTTGAAATCGCAATGTGAATGTATTAGACTTCAGAATTCCCTTAGGGGCATAGTTACATTGCAATGTACAGCCTTACTTATGGATCTTGGGTCCATGAAATGGTGTATGAGCCTACTCAGTGACACTCACAGAACACAACTATGTGGAGAGTACACAAACATTAGCATCATAGCTCTTATTGAAGGAATTTAAAGGAAACTTTGGTCTATTGTTGATATAGTCCCATATAGTTTCAGCAATCAAGTTTTCAATACATACAACTTTCAAAATACAGAAATACAACTGGTATGATGCATTTTGCATCATATGATGCTGCGTTCTAGATCATATGGACTGTTATAGTTGTTCTCACTGTCACTGAGTAGGCTGTTACCCTGTTTCAGAGACACGAGATCCATAGGTAAGGCCGTGCATTGCAATGTAAGTATGCCCCCAATGCAATTCTGAAGTATAATACATCCACAGTGTATTATAGTCCAATTGTAGCATGATTCCACTATTTTTATCCATTTGCTTTAGTTTAAATTCGGAAGCTTTATTTTGAAGGCAACCCGCCTATTCCACTATTTCTGCTCACGCTAATGTTGCTCACAACACACACGTGCCAGCCTTCCCATGGTTCATTGAAACAAAATGAAGAGAAAGTAAAACTCCACCGGGAAGCTTAACAAACACCTTGATCATCGTCTGCTCTCTATTGTAGAGTGATCTTGTCGTTTTACTGCAACAGAAAAAATAAACTGTGAATATAGTCCTGTAAGGCTATTAGGCTACTGCAGACAAAAAGGTAACAGGTAACTCGCCGAAAGTTTACTTTAAGTCAGCATCATTTGAAGCAAAGCAATGTCCCGTGGTTCTAATGCTGGATTTGACCGTCACATTACCATTTTTTCTCCTGAAGGCCGCCTTTATCAAGTCGGTGAGATATTTTTGCTTAATTCCTCCACTTTGGTTTCATGCAGGGATGAACTAGGCTAGTCTCGACTCTGTATAGGTATCGTATTCTATGTAATCTTGAATGTAAGATATTCGCGCTGTGAATGTGTTGCGCTGTGGCTGATGATGAACTTCCCCGTAGGCCAAACGTGTTGTATACTGTGATTATAAACATATTGTGAATATAAACATTTAAACATATTGTGATTGTGTATTTCACATAGAATATGTGGGGGGAAAAATATGTATAATATCCAGGCTGTATCACAACTGGCCGTGATTGGGAGTCGCATAGGGCGGCGCACAATTGGCCCAGCGTCGTCCGGGTTTGTAAATAAGAATTTGTTCTTAACTGACTTGCCTAGTTAAAAAAAGGTTAAATTTAATACATTTAAAAAAAAATAAAAAATGTCCGTCAATAAAGCAATCTACCAATGTTGGAGACTTTCACAAGGGCACCTTTAGACCTACAGTATTCCAAGCCCCCTGTTTACCCCATGTAGCTTTTAAAAGTTAGCCTATATTTAAGAAGTATAATCTCATGTTCTCATGTGTTGTCCCTCAGAGTATGCCTTCAAAGCCATCGCGCAGGGTGGGTTGACATCACTGGGCGTGCGGGGGACAGAATGTGCTGTGGTGGTCACACAGAAGAAAGTGCCGGTAAGATATACAGCTTCGATCCTTAGCAACATGCTCGTGTACCTGGAGCTTCTTTCTTAGTTGTCTTTGACTTCCATTCAAATTAGAAAAATAATGTTGATATCTGGCTTTAGAGAAAGAGTCCGTCATGAACAGTGAAGCATGACAGAGTGCCGTCTCGAGCGTTTCTGCTGACAGGGCACGCGCCACTTTTGTTAAAGCTTGTCCGAGGAAAGCTGATATTGAGGAGCCAACCCAATATTCCTAACAATGAGGTATCATCTACTATATGCATGTATATATGTGACCCTGTCATTATAACACAGGATAAGCTGCTGGATTCTGCCACTCTGACCAACATGTACCCACTTACCCCATGCATTGGATGTGTGATGACAGGACACAATGGTGTGTATAATGGACACAGACGACATCTCACATCACACACACACACACACACACACACACACACACACACACACACACACACACACACACACACACACACACACACCCTTTTAATCTCTTCCTCTCCCCCTCAGCGGACAGTCGATCCCAGGTCCACAGGGCGCGAGTGGAGGCCGCCGAATGGAAGTACAAGTTTGGCTATGACATCACAGCAGACATGTTGTGTCGGAGAATGGCGGACATCTCCCAGGTCTACACACAGAACGCTGAGATGAGACCTCTGGGATGCTGTGAGTGGTGTAGGCCTGCCCCCTATAATTCAAAGTGGTAGAACATAGAGTGAATCTTTCCACTTTGTCCTATTAAGGCACACTGGCGGATGGAGAATGAGGATGTAGTATTTACAGCCACATCCATATATGATTTGGTTTTATCTTACAACATAAATTGTGTCAAATTGATACATTTATACATGAAAAAATATAGAATTCTACAGTGTTCAGTAGTTATCAATCTATATACATTAACTAGCCACTACATCATTTTGGTTCAGTAGTTATCCATTTGAGGAGTTTTATTAAGTAATAGTTCATTGTATTGTTAACAAATTACAAGAAAATACTATAAAAAGTCAAGTGAATATTGCATGATGAAACGCAGATACTTATACTGAAGAAAAACATAAATGCAACATGCAACAATTTCAAAGATTTTACTGTTACAGTTCATATAAGGACGTCAGTCAATTTAAATAAATAAAGAATGTAGAATGTTGTCCCACTCCTATTCAAAGGCTGTGTGAAGTTTCTGTATATTGGCGGGAACTGGAACAGGCTGTCATACATGTTGATCCAAAGCATCCCAAACATTCTCAATGGGTGACATGTCTGGTGAGTATGCGGGCCATGGAAGAACTGGGACATTTTCAGCTTCCAGGAATTGTGTGCAGATCCTTGTGACATGGGGCTGTGCATTATCATGCTGAAACATGAGGTGATGGTGGAGGATGTATGGCAGGACAATGGACCTCAGGACCTCATCACGGGATCTCTGTGCATTCAAATTGCCATTGGTATAACGCAATTGTGTTTGTTGTCTGTAGTTTATGCCTGCCCTTACCATAACCCCACCGGCACTCTGTTCACAATGTTGACATCAGCAAACCGCTTGCCCACACAACGCTATACACGTGGTCTGCGGTTGTGAGGCCAGTTCGATGTACTGTCAAGTTCCCTAAAACAACGTTGGAGGCGGCTTATGGTAGATAAATGAACATTAAATTCTCTGGCAACAGCTCTGCTGGACATTCCTGCAGTCAGCATGTCAATTGCACGCTCCCTTAAAACTTGAGACATCTGTGGCATTGTGTTTTTTGACAAAACTGCACATTTTAGTGGCCTTTTATTGTCCACAGCACAAGGTGCATCTATGTAATGATCATGCCGTTTAATCAGCTTCTTGATATGCCACACCTGTCAGGTGGATGGATTATCTCGGCAAAGGAGAAATGCTCACTAACAGGGATGTAAACAAATTTGTGCACAAAATTTAATACAAATAAGCTTTTTGTGCGTATGGAATATTTCAGGGATCGTGCAGTAGGTGAATCCTAACTCCCACACAGGGGACTCAGACCCATAACCTTCTCCTCCCTATGTCTCCAGGTATGATCTTGGTGGCCATGGACCCCCAGCTGGGTCCCATGCTGTATAAGTGTGACCCGGCAGGCTACTTCTGTGGCTTCAGGGCCACCAGCGTGGGCGCCAAGCAGACAGAGGCTAACAGCTACCTGGAGAAGAAACTGAAGAAGAGGCCGGAGCTGTCATATGAGATGACTGTGGAGGTAGGGATACACCTGGATATACCTGGATAGACCTAGATACTCATGGAAACATCTGGCGAAATGTGAAAGTCTGTACAGTATTCAGTCTCTCGCTGAATAACTTCCCCCCTGGACCCCATGGTCAGTGTGGACACACCTTCACCTCTTCCCCCTCTTCCTCCCCCTCTCTCGCTTTCTCTTCCTTTCTCTCTCTCTCTCTCTCTCTCTCTCTCTCTCTCTCTCTCTCTCTCTCTCTCTCTCTCTCTCTCTCTCTCTCTCTCTCTCTCTCTGTGTTTCTTTCCATCTCTCCTCCTATAGCTGGCCATCTCCTGTCTCTCTTCTATTCTATCCATGGACTTCAAGCCCAGTGAAATTGAAGTGGGTGTGGTCACTAAGGAAAGCCCCAAGTTCAGGTACTATACTATCACAGGAAAGCCCCAAGTTCAGGTACTATACTATCACAGGAAAGCCCCAAGTTCAGGTACTATACTATCACAGGAAAGCCCCAAGTTCAGATACTATACTAACCCTCTTTCTAACATCCACTCTCATCTTCCTCTCTCCCCAACCCTGTTTCTAACATCCACTCTAGTCTTCCTCTCTCCCCAACCCTGGTTCTAACATCCACTCTCATCTTCTCTTCTTCCCCCCTCACAGGACACTCTCTGAGACAGAGATCGACACCCACCTGGTGGCCATTGCTGAGCGGGAGTAGAGGTGCAGCCACCCACACACAGTACGTCAGGCGTCAGGCTGACTAACTAACAGACTAACTTAGTGGTTCAGTAATAGGACACTAGCTCTACCTCCGACTGCTGTTGCAGAAGGGCCCATCTTATACAATACTAGGATATTTTTATAGCTGTCCAGAGCGTTAGTCATGTCTTCTGTCTAACAGAATAAAACACATCAACAAAAAAAAAAAAAACAATGATATCCCTTTTATATTCTGATATGCTTTGATGTTTTCTGTAGAATCACAAGAGACACAGTAGTGCTTAACCTTATGTATTTATTTGATTCAATACATTGTAACTAGAGTCCTGGATCCATATTTAGAGTAGGAGTGCTGGGGCCGTGTCCGCAAAGTGTCTCAGAAAAGGTCCTAGGAATCCTGTTTAAAAAGTTTTTTTAAGACAAGAAAACTCCCAGCTCAGAGTAAGTTTTAGGATGATGTTAAGACACTGCTCAGACAATCTCTGAGCCAGGAGTAAAATCCATTCAAAAGAGTTTATCTCAGCTGCTAATCACGACAGTTTGAGGTACCACAAAGATAGTGATGACGCATATGATGGGGAATAACCGTTGGCCGTGAGGCAACACCAGCTGTGAACTTTATAACGTGCTTCAGACAACGATCAATTGTTGTAATTGTAAGCGTTTTATATCATTTTCGACCTGATACGATCACTTTGCCTACTCTTAATTCTTGCCTAATAGCATCCATAACCTTTTATTTAATTTATTTTTACACACTCATCACTCCCGAGTGACACTGGCCGGTGATGCTGCATAAAATCTTTGAAAGGTCTTTCACTTTCATCGGACACAATCAAAGTTAACAAACATGGCTTCAATTGCCCAATTAATAGTCATGTCCAATTTAGGCATATTTTTTAATACTTCAAAGGGATAACTCGATTTAACATGATGTAGGTTAATTAAATAATCAAAAGAAAAACGTGATTATTGATCAGCCTAGTGGTTATAAGTATTTAGATATATAATGTCAATTTAACTAGGCAAGTCAGTTAAGAACACATTCTTATTTACAATGACAGCCTAACTACAGGAACAGCCATAGTAGTACAGCACCCCTACAGCAAATTAGGGTTATGTGCATTGCTTAAGGACACATCAACAGGTTTTCACCTTGTCGGCTCAGGGATTCAATCCAGCAACCTTTCGGTTACTAGCCCAACACTCTAACCACTAGGCTCCCTGCCTTCCATACTAGACCAGCTTGCATACTCTGGGACACTTTAAGAATATGGGCCCAGACATCAAACAATAATTCAGGCACAAATGAGTGACACACACATTCTATTCCAATTCTCCCACTGACCACAACCTCACTCTTTCCCTCTGAATCCCACTGCAGAAGAGGCTACACTTCAGTACTGGGCCAGTAGATGGTGCTGTCGATATAATGATCAGAGTTTGAGCAGGTATTAGGGAAAGAGGAACTCAGTTCACAATACACCAGATGACCAGTGGATGGCGATGTTGCTTAACATGTGATATCCTTCCCCTTGCGACCTTGCTGCCCCTTCAGCACAAAGCACGCACAGGTACCTCGTTGGTACTTCATATATCCATGTTGATGTTTTATTGCCTGTTGATAATGCCATGATATATTTATGTGTGCTTTATAATTTAGGTTTATTAATGATATAATAATATTATTCCCTATGTAGTGCACTGCTTCTGTATGATAAAGAAGTGCACTATATAGGGTTTGGTGCCCTTTTGGACGTAGCCACTATCTGATAAGCACTAGGATATTCTTGTAGACCCAAACATCATCACCAATCTCCCCCACTCTGACAGTGTTCTCTTTAGGGTAATCAGCAATTGCTATCCTCCAATGTAGAGGATTGAAACCCTGGGATAAAGCCAGCCTCAGCCCTATTCATGACTTATTCATTACAATGAAACAGACACAAACAAACATCTAATCAAAGACACAATTCTAATCCTGTTGTTTTGAATGGGCCTCACTGCCACAACACTGTCACAAACAATGCCACAACACTGCCACAACACTGTCACAACACTGTCACAACACTGCCACAACGCTGTCACAACACGTGACACAACACTGTCACAACACTGACACAACAGTGGGTGCGTTTGTAAATTCGCTCTGGCTATCTACTACAATTTCAGAGCACTCTCGTCTGAGTGTGCCAGAGCGCAGAATAACTGATGAATTTACGAACGCTCAACAATCGTTTAATATGGTCGATAATTAATAATTAAATTAAATTGTTGCAAGCCACAAGTTAGAGTCACCAACGTTCTGGATAAGATGAAAACAGCCTAACCAGCTCTGCTATGGCGAGTAAAATGGTCAGAGTGAGGTGTTCTCTTATTTGTGTCTTGAAGTAGCTAGCAAGCGAGCCAACGTTAGCCTGTTAGCTTGGGTGCTTGACTGCCGTTGTGATGTCAGAACACCCGGATCAACCCTACTCCTCGGCCAGATCATCCAGTGTGCACTCTAAACGCTAGCAAAACGCTCTGAATTTAAGAACGCCCAGAGCACACTCAGAGCACACTCAGAGCACACTCAGAGCACACTCTGGCACTACAGATTGTATTTATGAACACACACACTGTCAAAAGCAAAGGGGAATAGTGAAATGAGTCAGTCAACCCAGTATCCAGGGTCAATTCCATTTAAATTCTGGAAATTCAGTAAGAAAACTGAAATTCCACATAAAAAGTTGAATTAGAATTTCAGGTTACTTCCTGAATTGACTGAATTTAAATGGAATTGACCCCAAACCTGCCAGTATCATGGAGTAAGGGCCTGTCCAGTATGAAACAAGATGGCTGGACTGTATTGGATTGTTACACTACAGCCCATGTCTAAAGTAGAGTAGTTTACCATTCAACATTTACAGTAAACTTGTAATATTTGTTCGATTTTATTCTTACTGAAGAAAAGAAAACATAATAACTTAGTTATAAAATCAAACTGGAGGATTAGGGACTGTATCTTTTAGTCATTTTACAGGAGCAATTAGCGTTAAGTGCCTTGCTCAAGGGCACATCGACAGGTTTTTCACCTAGTCGGCTCGTGGATATGAACCAGTGACCTCTCGGTTACTGGCCCAATGCTCTTAACTGCTCACTGCTGAGTTTTATTCCAGCATGTAGGCCTGGTCATAGTTCCTGTAAGAAACCTTAGCATGTGATCTTGATATTCCAGAGAGGTTGATAACAACATGTCTCCTGTACATCTGGATGGCATTGGGACAAACAGAGCTCATCAGTATCCGCAGCAGGTGTGTGCACACTGTGTGTCTGTGTATGTGTGTGTGTGTGTGTGTGTGTGTGTGTGTGTGTGTGTGTGTGTGTGTGTGTGTGTGTGTGTCTGGTAGTATTGTGTTGGTCTCTGTCGACCTAGTGGGTCTGAAACAGGACGCAGTGTGTTCACCTTCCCCAAGGTCTGCATAGTACCGCTCCATCTGTGCCGCTCTGGGGATTACAGCCCAATCCGTCTGCCTGCCTCTCAAAAGTGCTGACGGACCGACCCCAGATTAGCAGAGCACAGGGCTGCAGAGCACTGCCTCCACCAGAAACAGAAGGGGTGGGGGGAGTGAGGGACCAGGGAGAGAGAGAGGAGGGGAGAAGATAGAGAGAGAGAGAGATTATCAGAGCAGTGCCAGAGACAAGGGTGAGGGGGGGTGTGGGTAGGAGCAGATTAGAGCAGCACAGAGAGGCATGGAGAGATTAGTATGGCGTAGTGCACAAAGAGATGATGGTGGGGGGGGGGGGGGGGATTAACCTTGTTCAGCAACGAGCAACAGCACAACCTGGCCCCACAACAACCATGGCCATGTACTACTTTTTAACATGGTCCATATGGCTCTGGTCAAAAGTAGTGCACTATTTAAAAAAATTTATTTCACCTTTATTTAACCAGGTGGGTCAGTTGAGAACAAGTTCTCATTTGCAACTGCAACTATACAGGGAATAGGGTGCCATTTGAGGCGCATCCTGATTCTCGAGTCTACATTATATTGCATACAGTGTCTTCGGAAAGTATTCAGACCCCTTGACTTTTTACACGTTTCAGCCTATTTCTAAAATGTATTAAATCATAATTTTTCCTCAGCAATCTACACACCCCATAATGACAATGCGAAAACAGGTTTTTAGATAACTTTGCTAATTTATTAAACAGAAATACCTTATTTACACAAGTATTCAGACCCTTTGCAATGAGACTCGAAATTGAGCTCAGGTGTATCCTGTTTCCATTGATCATCCTTGAGATGTTTCTACAACTTGATTGAAGTCCACCGGTCGTAAATTCTATTGATTGGACATGATTTGGAAAGGCACACACCTGTGTATATAAGGTCCCACAGTTGACAGTGCATGTCAGAGCAAAAACCAAGCCATGAGGTCAAAGGTATTTTCAGTAGAGCTCCGAGACAGGATTGTGTCGAGGCACAGATCTGGCGAAGGGTACCAAAAAATGTCTGCAGCATTGAAGGTCTACAGTGGCCTCCATCATTTTTAAATGGAAGAAGTTTGGAACCACCAAGACTCTTCCTAGAGCTGGCCACCCGGACAAACTGAACAATCAAGGGAGATGGGCCTTGGTCAAGGAGGTGACCAAGAACCCGATGGTCAACTACTACTACTACTACAACGAAGGGTGCTATTACTACTACTACTACTACAACTACAACTACTACTATTACTACTACTACCAATCAGGTAGGCTCCCCTCACAGCTTGCAATTAAAAAATAGACGTGTGTGTGTGTGCGCACGTGTGTGTGTGCGTGCGTGCGCACAAATACACTTTCAACATTGTTATTGCGGGTTTGATTGAATATGGCCATCAGATGTGCTGGAATATGAGTACAATAACAGAGTGAGGGCTTTATTGTTCAGGCCCCTCACCCTAACCCTCACACTGGCCCTCACACTGGCTCCCGGTCTATGTGTTCCTCAGGCCTCACTGTTCCAGTAGCAGGCCAGGTCAGAGGGGAGGGAGTGGGGTGGAAATGTGCCAGAGGTTTCAGCTGTAGCCTGTACACACTCAGAGCTGCTCTCTCTATCGCTCTATCGCTCTCTCGCTCTCTCGCTCTCTTTCGCTCTCTCTCTTTCTTTCTGTCTTGCACACTGACCACCTCAATGTCATTGACTACTCTGCTCTAGGCCACCCCTACTGACTGCTGTTGTTATAGCACCTAAATACAACATGGTCATCATTGGTCTAACACAGGTATTCCCA
>CM042378.1:3090818-3100211 GCA_023634145.1 Thymallus thymallus | reverse complement strand
GCTTGTGAGACTGTGTGCGATGGATCACTGTTCCTGCACACTGTAAGTCTCAGTGCATGGCAGGCTGTTTAGAGAGTGTGGGTCTGGTTTCATTGTGTTGGGTGGCGTTTTATTAGACACAGCACAGTGGCTGTGGGATTACGACAGCTGTGGCGAGAGGGTGAGACCCTTCTATGTGTGTTGTGGTAGCGAGCAGGGGCAGGTGTGTGTGTGTGTTTGTGTGTTAAAGCAGCAGGAGACAGAGATAGGTAGAGAGGCCAGGTACACCTAGAGGACCGGACCGCAGAGAGAGAGAGAACCCACGTGAGGACAGAACAGGTGAAAACAGGGACACCAACTCTGCCACAAGATACAGCGCAGAGAAGCACCGGTCCAGTCATCTCAGGTCAGCGAAGCGGGGGTCCAGGGATATCCATCAGGCAGCCATGGGGGCCCAGTGAGCTGTAGTAGGGGACGCCCTCGGCCCCCAATCCCACCCAGCATCAGCGCTCTCTCTTCCTCTCCGGTGGGTAGACGCACGTGGGCCTAAGGCACCTCGAAGCCCCGAGTGAGGGCCTACAGCGGGTTTCCTGTACCCAGAGGAGTAACCACGGCCATCATGGGAGAGTGGACCATCCTGGAGCGCCTCCTGGAGGCTGCCGTCCAGCAGCATTCCACCATGATCGGAAGGTAAGAAGCATACTTATTTCTAGACCAGGGGTATTCAAATCTGAGCCTACAGGTCCGGAGAACTGCTGGTTCTGTTCTACCTGATAATTAATTGCACCCACCTGGTGTCCCAGGTCATAATCAGTCCCTGGATAGAGAGAAATAAGGAAAATCAGCAGTGAAACTGACTTCAAAGTCCAGATTAGAATTTCCCTGATCTAGAGGTTAAATTAAATTCAAAAGCTTTACTGTCCCATTCACTTTGTCTTTGGTTTCCATTCTGAAGGCTCAATCGCAAACACAATGGCCATACCATTAAAATAATACAAAAATAAAATAATACATTACATGACCATTTTAAAAGGGCAGATTGTTTATAAATGTATCTTGTGTTGGCTGCAAAGGGAACGCTATCCGCCATTGGATTTGATGGGGATGGTTCAAATATACTGTAGGCTAGGTATTGTGGCTGATCAGAAGCTGAGAGGCTTTGTTTTAATCTTTTTGGACAAAGTGATGGATGATGGGATGGATGGGGGGAGGGAGGAGGGGGGGGGGGGATAGAAGGGGGAGAACGAGGGAGAGGAGAGATGCCATTGGTCCCATAGCGCGGCTCACAATTGGCCCAGCATCGTCCGAGTTTGGCCGGTGTAGGCCATCATTGAAAATAATAATTTGTTCTTAACTGACTTGCCGAGTTAAATAAAGGTTAAATATACAGTATATATATTTTTTTTTAAATGTAAAATGGTCAGAGGGGCTTCAGCTCTCAGAGTTTAGAACAGCACGAGGATGCAGAGACCTCGTTTGACTTTCACCCAGTCCATTGCTCTCACTTTCTCTCACTCGCTCTTCTCTCACTCTCACACTCTCTCTCTCTCTCTCTCTCTCTCTCTCCTCTCTCTCTCTCTTTCTCTCTCTCTCTCACACTTTCACACAGAGAGCTCGTTTTCTCAGAGCTTCATGCAGCAGAAAGTGGTCTACTTTGCTACGGTGTCTAGTCTTCTGGGAAGTCATTACAGAAGGCTGTAGGGTTGGTTCTGTCCTCATTATGGGCAGTGTGGTCACTGGTCCTCCCTGGCATCTGCATAAAGACAGATGAATGTGTGTTTGTTTGGCTTCCATATACACTGACTTTACCAAACATTAGGAACACCTTCCTAATATTGACTTGCACCCGCCCCCTTTCCCCCTCAGAACAGCCTCAATTCGTCAGGGCAGGGACTCTACAAGGTGTCCAAAGTGTGTCTGGATGTTCTTTTTTTGTGGTGAACCATTCTAGATACAAATGGGAAAACTATTGAGTGTGAAAAACCCAGCCGCGTTACAGTGCTTGACACACATACCATACCCTCTGAGTGGCACACGTACAGTACACAATCCGTGTCTCAATTTTCTCAAAGCTTAACAAAATCCTTCTTTAACCTGTTTCATCTCCTTCATCTACACTGACTGAAGTGGATTTAACAGGTGACATCAATAAGGGATCACCTGGATTCAGCTGGCCAGCCTATGTCATTGAAAGAGCAGCAGGTGGTCCTAATGTTTTGTCCACTCAGTGCACTACCTTTGAACAGAGACCGTGATTATAAGTAGCATTCTATAAAGGGTATAGGATGTTATTTGGGATGTGCATTTTTGTTTGTCAGTAAAGATAAATCTCATTCGTAGCTAGATGTTGAGTTATTTTATATCATTATATTACATATGTGTTTTTTGAGTTATATCACAAATGAAATGTGAGGTTATTATGTCATTGGCTATCCTGATGCAGTGGAAGCTTAAAAGTAGACTGCCGCCCATAGAAGTACAAAAGAGCTGTCAGTGTCAGTCATTCTCATCACAGAAAAACCATGTCTTACCAAATCCACTGTAAGCCTAGAGAGAGAGAGAGAGAGAGAGAGAGAGAGAGAGGAGAGAGAGAGAGAGAGAGAGAGAGAGAGAGAGAGAGAGAGAGAGAGAGAGAGAGAGAGAGGAGAGAGAGAGAGAGAGAGAGAGAGAGAGAGAGAGAGAGAGAGGAGAGAGAGAGAGAGAGAGAGAGAGAGAGAGAGAGATTAAAACCAACATCCAATATCTACTGTAGGCTACCCTCACAATACAGTACTGGACCCTATAGCTAGTGGCCCATAATTTGTCATGCAAGATGAGATACTTTGAGTGTATAAATTATATTATCAACTATTCAGCAAATTCATTATAGGGTGACACATTATCTGAAGGATACCTATCTAATGACTTCATAGCACATTCATAACCCATACATAACACTATCATAATCAGTGTCCATAGTTATGTCTATATGAATGTTCCTACTGGACTAGCACTATATAATCAGAGTATAATATGCATAAAATGCCAAATCTGCCTGACCCCTGGCTTCCCCAGACGTGTGCTTCCATTAGGAGACAGACCAGTCAGCCTGTATCCAGTAGTAGTAGTGGTGCTATGAATGATCATGCCTCCTCTATTATTAATGATCCACACTAATCATCTGAATTAGTCGCCCATGCTAGAAGGAGTGAGAGCAAAGTGTTATTCACACTCTAGCAGACAGAGGCAGGCGCCATCTCTTCAGTCTGCAGAGGGCTGGTTACAGTCATAGAAATATAATTACTAGAACGGTAATCCCCTATTCAAGTAATTGTTCTGATTTATCCATTCTAGTGTCTGTTCTAGTAGTTATATTTCTATGGTTACAATACCAGTGTAAGAACGGTCCTCTCTCTCTCTCTCTCTCTCTCCCTGAGAATGGTGTTAAAGGGTAAGATGGTAATATGTCCATGAACAAGAGGGAGTATTAGAGTTAGTGTTAAAAGCAATTGTCTGTACTGTTTTGTAGCTGACTCATTTTGTCATGATTGCTTTTCATCCATTGTTACACAAAAAAGGTGCTAAAAGAGTGAATCGCCTGTCCCCATAGGAGAACCCTTTGAAGAACCCTTTTGGGTTCCATGTAGAACGTTTTCCACAGAGAGTTCTACTTGAAACCCAAAAGGGTTATACCTAGAACCAAAAAGGGCTCTCCTATAGGGACAACTGCAGAACCCTTTGGAACCCTTTTTTCTAAGATTGTTCTGTAAGTGGCTGGCATGTTAGCTGGCAACTGCCTTCACTATTGTAGACAGTGATGGCTCCTCCGTGACATGACATCCGACCTTGGCATCATAGCTGTTTAGAAACATTGTGTAAACTGGCAATTCCCCCTGAGCACAAGTCCCTGATTGGCCCTTCTACTGTGGTTTGGGGCTCCTCATTGGTCACTGTCTGAAGATGTGAGGAAATAAGGAAGGAAGCATCATGGCTCCATTATTTCCATTGGCGATGCCACTGTGCATTCCCTTGGGACGACGTGGAAACAAACTGGCTGCTTTTCAACAATAATCACATTAATCGCATTAGTATTAACACACAAAGATGTGTTTGTGTACATTTGCAGGAGAAATTCCACATTCCTTTCCAAGACAGTGTGTGTGTATGATTTATCAGACGTCGTCCACTTGTAAATTCCTGGCTGAGATCAGATAGTGGCTTCCTTCCATTGATATGCTGGCTGGAGAGGGAGAGAGCCTGACTGAACACTGGTCACTTACCAGGGTTCCTATTGAAACCAACCTGATACACATTGTTGGAAGGAAGTGCCTCAAAACAGTCAGAGATCATAATGTCTTGGCTATAACTCGTCTTCATGACTGATGAGTGCTATGGACAGTTGGTGGAAAACAATGTAGACAGTAACAGACATGGAGAGTAGGAGTTGGTAAACTTATTGTTTGAGTTTAAAAGTACATTAACTTATTATTTTGAGTTGGGTTAGACTTGGATAGAGGAGTATGAAATGGGACATGTGAGGGAACCCATGCTCCAGTCAGGTTAAACCAATTAGTATAATATTATACCTGATGGATTTGTTGTAGTTACTTACTAATCATAGTAGTGCTGAAGCAACCAGCCCAAACTATATTTGTATCATATTTTCACACATTTTTTTTTTCTCCTGACACTCTGTAACAATGTATAGTGTACATATTATGCAATGTCTTTTTATAGCTTTTTTTGCACTCCAGACTCCAGACTTCTTGTAATGCTCTTTATCTAGGCATAAGTGAATCACTGGTTACTCGTCTTCAGTACGTTCAAAATGCTGCAGCAAGATTTTTAACAAATACCAGAAAACGAGATCACATAACACCTGTATTGATAACCCTTCACTGGCTACCTGTAAAATTTAGAATACAATACAAGGTATTAACGTTTGTTTTTAAAGCATTACATGATCGAGCTCCTGAATATATAAAGGACATGTTAATCCCATATCAGTCTCAACGTCATCTCTACGTTCTTCCCAGAACATGCTTTTAACTGTCCCACGATCTCGCTTGAGGCGTAGTGGAGATCGCGCCTTTTCTGTTGCGGCCCCTGCACTTTGGAATGAGTTGCCGCTATCTTTGAAATCCTTGCCAAGCATAGATACTTTTAAAAAGGACTTGAAGACTTACTTATTCCATCAAGCTTATGACGGACGTTTGAATGGGTCTGAGAACTGTGAGTGATTATATGTTTGATTTAATGGTGTTATGTGTTGATGTTTTTTAGTGTGTATTCTAGAGTTATTGTAATTTCTGTGTAACTTTGGAGTTATTTAATACTCATGGACAGCACTTTGGTCCATTTTAATGGTTTTGAAAGTGCTTTATAAATAAAGTTGACTTGACTTGACTTGTATACTTATACTTTTTCATACTGCCGCTCTATGTATCATACATCGTGTATCTGTCTTTTGTTTATTTTTGTTCTGGCATTTTGCACCTGCCCTGTGTTTTTTCGTAGCTGCTTGACGAAGAAATTTCTCCTCGGGATCAATAAAGTATCCCATCCATCCATCCATCCATCCATCCAAAGAAATTTCTCCTCGGGATCAATAAAGTATCCATCCACCCACCTACCTACCTACCTACCTACCTACCTACCTACCTATCTATCTATCTATCTATCTATCTATCTATCTATCTATCTATCTATCTATCTATCTATGGCTTCCAGAGGTAGAGGAGCTAGCCTACATTATCTGTGCCTTGCCTCAGGGTAATGTCATTGTGTATTAGAGATAGCATTATTTATTATTTATCTGTTTGTGTCTTTTTGCTACTTGGGTAGCTTTGGGTTAGAAGGGCAGCATATGTGTGTGAGCAAAGGATTGGGGGTCTTTGTTGGTATATTAATGTATTGTGTGTTTTTTACATGTGTGTTTGTGTCAGTGTGCACATGGCTGTGTGTGTGTGTGTGTGTGTGCTTTATCTGTGTGCACCATGCTCTCTTTCTGCACTGTCACTCAGCATGGTTTCTCAGCAGGCTCTCTGAAATCAAATGCATCTGTGCCACCCCTCTGCTAGAGGACTGATGAGTACGGGGAAGAGGACTAGATCCCCTCTGCTCCAAACATGCACAAACACATCTACAGTGCATGGTAGACATGAATCTGTGTATAAACACACAAATACATAGCCTATACTAAAGTACAGGTCGTCTACACACATTTGAGTGGAGTAATTTGAGTTGGATAAGAAATCGAATTAGATTAACATATTATTTAGAGTTGGATAAAAAATATGATTCTGTCTTTGCTGGAGCATGGCTCTGTGTAGCTCCGCCTCATTTTAACCACTGATCATTTTGTTCAATCAGCCCGAGGGCTTCCACTAGTTTGTACCTGTTCAGCTCTGGTGAAAGTATTGGAGTCAGGGAGCTGTGAGGTAAGGGCTATTTAGAGGGGGAGAGCACTTGAGGGAGCACATCGGTGTGTGTGTGTTTGTGTGTGTGTGTGTGTGTGTGTGTGTGTGTGTGTGTGTGTAAATAATAGACCATGATGAGAATGTGCTGTGTTGGTGTTAGAGCGTCCATACCTTGTGGTCTATTTATCACCGTCCTCATTTCAGATACATTGGCCCCTAGAGTGTTTACAGCTGCTTCTTCCCCAGGCGACTACATCCAGCCGCGGCCGATTTTTGTCGGAGCGAATGGTCGGGGGAATAAAAATGAGCAAATTGATCACAACTAAACCCAAAAATAGATTGTATCACATAGGTTTCTTTTTTTATTTGTGGGAATACTTGAGAACAGACCACTAAATTAAACAATTCTTTTGCTGAATTCCTGGTGATTTTACAGTTTTTTTTGAAATACCAAAAACCAAAATCCTCTCCCAAAAACGTTGGGGGACCAAAAACAAATCTCTCCCGGGACAGTTTTGGCCGACTCCCTGCACCACAGTGTGTAATAAACACTACATTACCAAACGTATGTGGACACGTGCTCGTCGAACATCTCATTCCAAAATCATGGGCATTAATATAGAGTTGGTCCCCTCTTTGCTGCTATAACAGCCTCCACTCTTCTGGGAAGGCTTTCCACTAGATGTTGGAACATTGCTGCGGGGACTTGCTTCCATTCAGCCACAAGAGCATTAGTGAGGTCTGGCACTGTTGGACGATTAGGCCTGGCTCGCAGTCAGCATTCCAATTCATCCCAAAGGTGTTCGATGGGGTTGGGGTCAGGGCTCTGTGCAGACCAGTCAAGTTCTTCCACATCGATCTCGACAAACCATTTCTGTATGGACCTCGCTTTGTGCACAGGGGCATTGTCATACTGAAACAGGAAAGGGCCTTCCCCAAACGGTTGCCACAAAGTTGGAAGCACAGAATCGCCTAGAATGTCAATGTAGCGTTAAGATTTCCTTTCACCACTCCAGCCGACGCTTGGCATTGCGCATGGTGATCTTAGGTCTGTGTGTGGCTGCTCAGCTATGGAAACCCATTTAATGAAGCTCCCAACAAACAGTTCTTGTGCTGACGTTGCTTCCAGAGGCAGTTTGGAACTCGGTAGTGAGTGTTGCAACCAAGGACCACGCTACGCGCTTCAGCACTCTGTGGACCCGTTCTGTGAGCATGTGTGGCCTACCACTTCATGGCTGAGCCATTTTTGCTCCTAGACTTTTCCACTTCACAATAACATGGATAAACCATGTCACTTTGAAGATATCCTATACACAATTGCAGTAACGACCCGTCATTCAGGACAGGTGGGGCTCTGGACCCACATTTTTTGCAAAAAACATGGTCTCTTTTTTGTTTTCTTCAGTAAGGCAGCTCCAACATGCAGGTGTTTCAGCCTAGCTCAGTGCTTTCTGTGGTGGTGGGGCGGGCCAGCAGAAAATAGCAGCATTGCGCCGTGATTGGCTAAGTGTTCTGTCATTCATGAGGGCACTGGGCAATCACCTATTTTAAGTCCTTAGTAAGGTGGACATCCAACATTTCAGCCCTGTGGGTCCAGACAGAATTATATTACAAGTGCAGTTCCAAGAAGGTTCGTCATTGGCCACAGAAATTACGTCAAGTCACGTTATATGTACAGTAGCTTTGATTGGACTGATCATGCCAACATCTTACTTTTACAATCTTAGCTAGCAGTCATCATCATGAATCAAGTCTACTGGCTAATCCTTATGAAGAGAAATAATGAAGAGAAAATATAGATGGAACGTATCGGTGCTCATCAGCCATTGGACATAAACATTACAAAACAATTTGGAGATTGCAAATTCAACAATGAGTGGTTTGTAAGGAATCTGTGACAGTGGCTAACTGTAAGCATTGCAACTGGGAAGTCGGGAATAAACATCTCAAACTGGGAAAATACTCAATCACTCGCTCTGAGACCTTGAAGTAGTTATTTCCCTTACTCTGCAAGGGCCGCGTCTTTTGTGGAGCGATGGTTAACGATGCTTCGAGGGTGACTGTTGTCAGCGTGTGCAGAGGGACCCTGGTTCGAGCCCAGGTAGGGGCTGGGAGAGGGACTGAAGCAAAACTGTTACACTGATTCATAAATTATGTAGGATGCCATAGAGATATTGTATTGAATACTCTTAGTCCAGAATTGGATTCAAGCGCAGTGCGCAGCAGGTTTAATGATACGTCCCAATAGGATACAAAAATGTAGAATACAAAGAAAAGGCAGCGGTACAAAAAGGGCTAGGCAAAATTCAAAATCCAAAGGCAAGCAAAAATCCAGAAATACAGAAGGCTAATAACACGACGAATTAAGGCTCAGTAAAGCGTACAGAACAAACAATACCTCACAACACAAAACACACCAGAACTGCTTAAATAGAGGTAGTAGCAAGGTACCAGGTGCACTAATCAAGCCAATTAACACAACACAAGCATAGAAATACAACACACAGATAGACCATTCTACAACCAAATGAAAACCCTAAAACCTCACAGATATGTATACTGTAGCTAAGAAAGTAAGTACCAATGTGTAGTAAGCTGTTAGTAGCCCATGTGCCTCACCCTAATAATTTGGTATATTTTCACCTCTGTTTTCCTATGGAGAGGCATGCTGGTATATTTCGCCAAATATCTCGCAATGTGTATTTTGGGATTTTCTTCAGGTAGGACACCATTTTAATCAGGAGAATGTCCTCTTTGTAATTATGTAAGTCTGGGCAGTGAGAAGTTTTAATTTTTTCCTCATTATGCAGACATAAGCACAGTTGACAGCATCGAGCATGCAGACAATAGAACAAGTCAAAATTCACCCAAGGCTGAAAAATGGCAATAGAACAGTTGGCTAAGCTGGGGCACTAGGGCGAGCCTATAGCAAAGTAATTGAATCGAAAGTTCGCAGAGGCTGTTTTGACTGGAATGATGATTAGAATTCCATTAAGCCTAAATGGCGGGAAAAATG